>VZTF01003047.1:1510966-1875861 GCA_013397755.1 Cnemophilus loriae | reverse complement strand
GTGCGGTACCTGGACATCCGGCAGAGCCTCCTGCGGGACCCGCCCGAAGGTGAGGCGGGACGGGCGGGGGTGGCGCGGGCCCGGCCGCTCTCGCAGCCGCGGCCGGGGTGGCACCGGGGGAGCGGCGCTGCGGGAGCGGGGAAGGGCCGCAGGGCTGCGGGAAGGCGCCCGTGGCCCGCAGCGAGGGGGAGGCGGAGGGGGGAACGCTCCGGGTGGAAACGGGCACCGGAGCCCGAGGAAAGGGGCCCCGGCACCGGCCCCGGGTGCCGCGGCACCGGCAGGACAGCGCTGCCGCAGCGTTCAGCCGTGTGCCCGGGGGAGCTGCCGCTGCCTGGGCAGTGGCCGCGCGATTCCGTGTATGGTGGCTGAAAAACGCGGAATGGGGCTGAAATAAAATCCGTAGCTCGATTCCCTGCGCTGTGTGGGTTTCCTGCAGGGGTTCGGCCCCTCTGTGCATTCTGTCAGGCCCCTCGGCGCTGGTTGCGCTGTACAAGCGGCTTCGGTGAAGCTGCCGTGGAAGACCCTGGAAGCAGTCCGGCTCATCCAATGGATTAAGGAAGCAGAGGAAGCTCGCTGTTGCAGAGCTCTGTCACTCAGACACTGCAGCACTATGGCAGAGTTGAAAAATTACAGACAGAAGAACGACATTTCGTTCTGTATGGGTGAAACGCAGCTCAGGCTGATCTGTAGGGAAAGTAGATTTAGGCCTTGAAAACTGTGTAGCAGTAGGCCCTATATGAATAAATTGGGAGCTCATATATTTATAGTATTTCTTCATGCTGACTTTCAGCACAGGGGTTAGTTTAGTTGTCAATTGGAAAAGTAGATTAATTGCTGTCCTGCTGAAAAGAAACTTACTTTATGCTTTGCAGAAGCCATTTTGGATGAGAAATTGGCCAGAGTCCTGAACTGAATCTCAAGGTCTCCTGTGTTTCCTTGATTTTTGTTTTTCATTGAAATCACATCACAGCATAAATAAAGTGTGGGCTGCAGTCCAGAACCCACTGGGATCAATAAAAACTTCTTGCATCTGGGTGTTTTTATACATAAATAACTTACAAAAGTGTCTGCTTTGTTCTATTTCTGGAATAACTAAAACGTACTATTCATTCTTATCCTACAGGTGAGGAAAACTTAGTTCTTCTAGATGGAAGACACGAATTTCCGTTCAGCTTTCAGCTCCCTCAAGAGTAAGTTCAATAATCCAGCCTGAAGGGATTGTGCTGGATGCTGCTTGTAGTGGAACATGAACTTAATGTAATTTGACTTGTGTTTTTTTTTTAGTATCAGCTTTATATATTTGTCTTAATCAAGTGCCGCACAGACAGGCCTTGTTTGCTTCAGCTTCCCCAAGGCCCTAAAAGTACAAGCTGTAAATTGGGAAATGTTTATGTATGCAGGAAGTGTTAATGTGTGGAGCTGAATTATTAATTGAGGGTAATGGTTTTATGACTGCTTGTTTCAGACCTCTGGTGACCTCTTTTACTGGGAAGTATGGCAGTATCCAGTACTACGTGAAAGCAGTTCTGGAGAGGCCTGCTGTACCTGACCAGAGTGTGCAGACAGAGCTCCAGGTCATCAGCCATATCGATGTCAGCTCACCAGCTCTCTTGGTAAGAGGGTCCCCCGCTCCTCCTCCCCCCTGAAAAGCCAGCTGCAAATAAACCATTTCCAAGCAGCGTTCACATCCAGCCGTGACCCTTCCCACGTTATCCCAGAGTGTCATTTTCTGACTTCTGAAAGCATGTAAGCTCCCTAAGCTTTTCTCTATAAATAGATGATCTTAGGTTGTGTGAATAGCAAATGGAGTGGCTTTTTTAATACCATTGATTACATCCCTGCTGGCAGAGATGCTCCTGCCAAAAAGTTAGGCAGGCTTCAGATGCATAAATAAGGCTTAATAATAGTAATGCACGAGTGCAGAGTAGTTACTCTTACCAGAGCAACTACATTCACAGGGCTGCAGTGTCCTAAACTCTACAATAATAGTAGGTTGAGGAACAGTAATTAGAGAAGAGTATTAATCATGCCCAGCCTGTCATTTAGGCTCTGGCCATTATGTTACGTATCCCTGCATTTTGCATGTCGTTTTCTAACATGAAGTGTGTGCATGCAGCTGCTCCAGAGATCCTTTCAGTTATTTCCCCGTGACAGATTTGGCCACATTAAAGCATTGAGTTTTTAATAATCACTGGAAATACTGTAGAGTAATAAGAAAGATCAGGCATTAAGTAATGAGCAAATAGGCAAGATGGAAGCTAATGAGCTGGGTTCTTTTATCTCAACCCATATTATGAAAATAATATAAAATTATACCTTGCATTTTCATGATAGCAACTGGATCTAAATAGTTATTCATTTAAATATGAATGAGTAATTTCTATTTTATTTGAAATGGTAGGATAATTTTAACATCATGACGTGAACGTAGCTAAGAGATGTTTTGAGCAGGCTTTTTTTCCCCGTCATTACATGCTTACATTTTAATCCATTCTAGAGAGAACCTAGGGTATTTTGGCCGTGACATCTGTAAGCAGAATAGGCTTTCTATTCAGTAGTTAGGAGTTTGAAGGCATCATACCCACATTCTGTAAGGACCATAGCAGACCATAGGTAATTGCACAAAAGAGGCCTGTGGGGCACATCAGGAAGGCAGTGCCAGTCTAAATGGATTCCAAGGCTACCACCAAAAGTGCAAAACAACAGAGTTTTTTCATTATAATAAAGAAAATACAAAATCAATTGGCATTATTGTATTGACTGGGTGCTACTGCCCAGTAAATCATTTTGAGTAGCTTTGATCCTGGCTTGGACCCTTGACGTGTGTGCTTGTGAGTTTATTCTGATGAAAACGTTACAGGCAGTGTAAATGTCATCTCATGTGACAGTCCTTGAATAATTAAGATGGTGTTTGTCATGCCTCTGAATTTCTGGGGGGGGTTGTGTGGCTTGCAAGTAATGGAGGTGCATTCCCTTAGCCCAGTGTATATATACATTTATCCTTTCTGAAAGTTAGAAAGGTAAAAACAGTTTACCTGCTCAACTGTTAGTTGTTTGCAGATGAAATTAATTCTGCATTCTTCTGCACTGAGAAACATGGGGATAAACACCACAGTACTCCAGGAGACCTTTAATAAGTTGATTTTGAAGACAAAGCACATGCAAAGACACACTGCTCTGTGTTACTTAGTACAGTTTAAATATAGACTGGGATTTCAAAAGTGAAATGTTCAGATTGCCAAACCTTGGTTCCATTTCACATGGTGGCAAAACTACAGTTGCACTGAGCAGTTCAGGTATTCAGAGCACGTGGATTTTAGAGCTGGATTGCAATGACTGATACGCATAACACTAAACTGTAAGTGATTGAGAGCTTTATCCCATAAAATGAAAAATACTCTATATTTTATAGACGCCTGTTCTAAGAAGTCAGGAGAAGATGGTTGGCTGTTGGTTTTTCACCTCTGGGCCCGTGTCTCTCAGTGCCAAAATTGAGAGGAAGGGATACTGTAATGGTAAGAGTAGTTATCTTAAAAATGTAAATATTAAGCATCTAATAGGTTTATTGTTTTTTAAATCTCAGTGAAGCCAACACTTCACGGTTTAAAGAATAGCTCTGTTTAATAGAAGTAAATTAAGATCTATATTAATTTAATTTTTAAAAAAAAATCATCTTACCTTTCCCCTCGGGAATATAAATTGAAGGGAAGTCCTGTTAATAATCTTGTGGAAAATCCATGAACATTTGAGTGTAAAAAACAACATGTTTTTATCTGGGATAAAATACTTAATTGGGGATGTAATTAGGTTTTTACATCTTATTTATATAGGTTTACACTTTGGTAAGAATGAGCTTTAGCAGCTTCTTTTTCATCATGATAACATTAGATACATGGAGGAAATAAAATAAAACATCCTGAAATTCATATAGTACTATATAAAAGGAAGATTGGGGCGTAATTTGCAAATAAAGCTTTTATAGCTTGTTCATATTATGCTTAATGTTTCAAAATGAATCATTGTTTATGTGTAAAACGTAGTAGGTGGCTATAATTCTGCCTGGATACCACTCTGAAAAAAATAAACTGGCTTGAGGAAACTTACCAAGTATTGTTCTCATAACACTGCAGATGATGTACGTGCTGTGTAACATGCTTTGATACTCCCAGAGGAAAGTTGGTAAATACAAATTATTCATTGGACTTTTTCTGTCTCTAAAGGGGAAGCCATCCCAATCTATGCAGAAATTGAGAACTGCTCTTCTCGTTTGATTGTTCCAAAAGCTGCCATTTTCCAAACACAAACTTACCTGGCCAGTGGGAAGACAAAAACCTTCCGTCAGATGGTTGCCAATGTCCGAGGAAACCACATTGCCTCTGGGAGTACAGATACCTGGAATGGGAAAACTCTGAAAATCCCACCTGTATCCCCATCTATACTTGACTGCTGCATTATTAGAGTAGAATATTCATTAGCTGTAAGTATTGGGTTTCCAAATGTACAAACTTTAGAGACTGCATTCAGTTGGGAACAGAAGAATTTACTGAGGAGCTGTTAGGTTTTTAACTTGGGAGCTACAATAAATACAAATCTCGGGAAAGGTGTCCCAGCCCATGGCAGGGGGATTGGAACTAGATGATCTTTAAAGTCCCTTCTAACCCAAACCATTCTATGACTATGAAAAATAAATAATCATAAACCACATACATGAGAGACTGAAGGTCGTGAAGAAATTCTGAGATGGAAAGATGGGAATAATGTGGAAAAGGGAAAAATGTTTCTGAGGAAAAAGCAGCTTAGTTTCAGACATGCAGAGATTATTTCGGGAAAGCATTTCAAGCTGAATGGGTCCTCAAGTGATTCTTTTCAGAAATGGGAAGATAAGACTGAAAGTCGAGTGCATAATTATGTTTGTCAAGACGGTTTTTATTTTTTAATGTCACCTAGAGACAAGTTACAGAAGGAAGGAAGCTGCTGAAAAATAAGGAAAGCTGCCAGGGTATTAGCTAAGCATATCTGGGATGACAAAGCTCTTAATTTTTAAATTTGCAGTGTAGGGAGTAGGGCAGCTTTTAAGAGCAGCATTCAATGGGGTCTCATGATGTTTTTTTCTTTTGTTTGGGGGTTTGTCACATAGGTGTATATCCATATTCCTGGTGCTAAGAAATTGATGATTGAAATGCCTCTGGTGATTGGCACTATTCCATGTATTGGATTTTCAAGCAGAAACTCCAGCATTACCAGCCAGTTTAGTATGGATATGAGTTGGCTAGCATTGACCATGCCTGAACACCCTGAAGGTAATAAATACATATTGAACTGTCTCTAATCCAGCACAGCACTGTCTGCAGCAGATGGGTGCAGTGCCAGTTTAAGGGCACTGCCAGGGATGTAGGCCATGGAAGTATGACTCAAGAAGTCTTAAATCAAGTTCCAAAATGATTGGTGAGGTCACCCTAACTCCAGCCTTCCTGAAGTCTCTCTTTACCCCATCTGACTGAAACAACTAACTTCTGATGGTGGGGATATTCTGCTCATTACTGAATATACCTTGATACAACACAGGTTTGCTGCTGGAGCTGTCTTAAAAGCACAGCACTCTGTTTTCCTGCTGAATCACCTGAGCTTACTGAAAACATAATTTTAGTTACAATATTTATGAGTATAGTGCGCTTCCAATACAGTTTTCATGGTCCTGGATGTACTGTAATGCAGATGTTCTTGATGTGACTGAGTGAATAGCTTAAAATATGACAGAAGCATCTCTTGTGTTTCAGCACCACCAAATTATGCTGATGTAGTGTCTGAGGAAGAGTTTTCCAGACATGTTCCTGCTTATCCACCACCCATTGACTGTGAGGAACAGTTGTGTTGTCCTGTCTTTGCTTACATACAAGAGTTCCGGTTTCAGCCTCCACCTCTTTA
This sequence comes from Cnemophilus loriae, assembly GCA_013397755.1. Classification (NCBI taxonomy): domain Eukaryota; kingdom Metazoa; phylum Chordata; class Aves; order Passeriformes; family Corvidae; genus Cnemophilus; species Cnemophilus loriae. Next base: position 1,869,936 of record VZTF01003047.1, on the reverse strand, counting down.
TTCAGAGGTAAGAAAATAAATAGCAGGTGGTGTTTTTATTGTCAGATGGCAAAAAAAAAAACCCAAACACATACCTAAATGCAGGAATTGCAGGCAGTAATTGTTGTCTTTCTTCTCTCCTTAGATTGATCCACATCCAACTGATGTAGAAGAAATTCAGCCCGTTTCATTCATGCTCTGAAGAGGATTTGTAACGAGCATCATTGTGATGAATGTCTTAATCTTTCTGCTGCTTAAGCTGGTAGTGCAGCTAAAAAGGAAACAGTTTTCTTTTTCAAAATTTCAGTCTGTGTACGAGAAAGGCAAAGGAAAATGGAGGAGGAGGTATGAGCACGTTTGGTGATAAAAGAGAACCTGCTGGATTAGTCTGCACAGAGGATAACAGGGGAGCAGCTAAGCTTGGGATACTTGAGAAGTACCTGAAAATACTGAAATGAAAATGAATCCGTGAAATACTGAATGTTTTCCAAAAAGTGGATACACTACACAAAGTACGAGGAGGAGATGTGTGGATCTTCTGAAGAGAAAAGAATTTATATTTTGTTTGCAACGCTCTGGAAGAATGTACATAGTGATGCCGAGAACTCCTGTAGGAGAACTTGCGTAGTAGAACAGAATGTGGGGTAAGAAAACATTTCCAAAAGATTCCAGTGTTCAAGGGGCTTCAGCTTTGCACTGTCTGCATCCGAAAAAGGAACACTACTGAAACACAGAGTGAAGTCTTAACTTGATCTTTGATGGGAACCTGCCCTTCTCACGACTGCCAAGTGGTACTATTTCCTCATTCAGCAGGATCCTGAAGACACCGTGGATGACAGAACGGCTCTTACGCAATAGTATGAAGGCAACCATTTCCTGAATGCAAGACACCAGTGTGAAACAGAACAGTGAACTTTGAGACGAGCTTATGCACTATGCTTTCTTTCAAGGGATTTCTTAAGGGAATTATTCTAACCTCTTCTACTGTGAGTTCTTCTTCTGCATCTTAAGCCTATGGATAGCATGATAAGGGGAAGCATGGCAAGGGAGAAACCTTTTGCCAGCAGCAGGTATACTTAGCAAAATGGACAATATTTATTTATTCAAAAGCCTTTATAAGCCTACCTCTGTTTTGGATATTTACTTACGGTCAGATTTGAGACCAAAAAAAGTCTTGTTAAAGCTCCAATATACTTCAAGGTTCTAAAAGGGACCCTAAATGGTTTCTGTGGTTAGTGAATGAGATGAGGTGTAGGGAGAGGTGTAAATATACCCAGAATAGACATAGCTTATAACTGAAGTGAAAGCAGACATCAGGGGAACAAAGTCCTCTGGTAATGGCACAAAGCTTTTCATTACTCCTGCATTTCTGTCTAAAGATCTATTGTCAGGGGCTGCACTGGTCATTTGCTATCCATACTATGTTTGTTGGTCTGTTTCCTTGTTTGTTTTTGCTGTTTAATTTTGTTTTGGTGCAATATTTTAATGTTTTCTTCCTCAGGTCATTTAGAACAGTGAGAGTTTGTTGCTGCTAAGAGTGAAGGCACAGCATTTACTTGCCCTTCTGCTGCCTTCATTTAAAAGTAGAATGTTTGCTTCCTGCCAGCCATCAATTGGGATAAGTTAAAGAAACACCAACAGATCACTTACAGGAGCAGAAAACAGCATTGTCAACATGCACGTTTACAGTCCCAACTTTGAAATACGGGGGATTTTGGACTACTAGAAATACTCCATATGTCTTACAGAAGGGTTTGGGGTTAAAACCCGGTGCTTCATGTGGTAAAACAGTGTACTTTCTAATAACTACAAAAATAGTAACTGAGTTTCCTTCATTTCATCAATAACTGCAGTTTAAAGAAAGTCTGAATGGTTTTTTATGAAATCTGTCTTCACTTACGAAGCAGGGATTTTTCTACAGGCATACACGGATATATATTTTTAGTCTTCTTTTAGTATGACTTCCTTACATTGTCTAATTTCTAGCACTTCACCTCAAATCACTTTTGCATCAGTGTGAAAGACAGACTGGTGGAGATTCACATTTCCAAACTGCAGTTATTCCTTTCATTTGCAACATTTAGTATTGTCTTCTATAGCAAATGCAGCTTTAACCAAAATTTGATTTAGAAAGGACATTCTAAAAATGAGTATTTAAGTCTCAAGGTGTAGCTCTCATGCCTTGTTATTGAAGTGAGGGCCTGCCCATACAATCAATGCAGGATTTTCATTCACAGCATCTGGAAAGGGAACACAAGCATCTTTTCCTTAAACAGACACCATTATAGTTACTTGAAAAGTGATTTGGTCGTGTATTAACTTGCATGGTAATAATTCAAAATATTAGCTTAAAGAACGTTAGGTGCTTTTTTTGGACTGTAATACCTGATAGGTGATGCGTGCTACCTGATATAATCATGGTCAAGCAAACAGCAGTATGAAGGGTAAAGATGTGCTTTTTTTTTTTTTCTTTAAAATCTTTGAGTTGTTTTTTATTCTTTGCAGATAAACTGTGGCCTTAGATTGTTTGCTGCAAAAAAAAGTCAACTATTATGTGTTTCTTACGAAGCACACATGGCCCTTCAAAGGAGGGGTGAAAACAAGATTAAGTTCTGCTCTCTGGCACTTGGCTTAGTGCAGAAATTGATCCTTAAAAATAATTACTGTTTGCACAATAATAAGTTCAATATGCAGGGGCTTTGTTTTGATAACTGTGAAACAGTTTAAAAGAGACAAAATAAAAAAAGCTGTTTAACATACAGGAACATGATTGTATTTTGTACTAATGAATGAGCCCCATGGGTTCTTTGTTAATAAAAGTGTCAAATCTACATTGTGCTGTTCATCTCTGGTTTGGTGCTATGTCAAGAAATACCTGTATTCTACCCTACAGATCTCTAATTCTTCTCTGAGCTGGGAATTATGCCTTCATCTGTCACTGTTTTAGTTCCCTGAACTATTCATAACCAAGAACTGGAACAAATTGATCAAACAGGGCCTACTCCCACCCAGAGTTATTATGTAATAGGGGCTCTTACCCGTAAGAATTGAAGGATGTGAGCTCTAATTGGATTTCTCATGTATTAATCTTAGAGGATATTTTATTGTTTCCTTTAGACTAGATTAGAGCAACAAACTGAAGATAAATACATCAGAGCAACCTTATAACCAGAGTGCAGAATGACTAAAGCAGAGAACCTGCTAGTGTGGGGAAAGAGGTGACAAACTGTACCTGCCCCACCGCTCACCTGAGCCAGGAGTGAGATGATAAATCTGCATCAGGGTCCTGCCTCCCAAGGATTTGAGGAGCAACAAACAACAGTTGATTTCTTCTTCCTGTTTCCACTTTTGAGGGAAGATGGCAAATAGCTCCGTGGAAGGTCAAGGTGAAGATGCTGTTCAGGATNTTGGACACTTCCAGGGATGAGGCATCCAGAACTTCTCTGGGCCACCTGTGCCATGGAGGAATTTCTTCCTTGTACCTTCATGGCCTATTCAAGCACCAGAACTTGCAGAGGAGTCCTGATTCATTAAAAGGAAAGTGCAAAAACCTCAAATACTGGTCTTAGATTTTTTTTAAAAGCTCTCTCACTAAATGGTGCTTAAATATCTTACCACTAAGTTCACAGTAGCAATTCCACTTCATCCACTGTTTGCTTTTATGGGGGAGTATTTCTGTTGACAAGCTGTAATTGTCTATTAAAATACGTTTAGTGTTTAAACAGGTAGTAAAAAGCCAGGCAGAGATAGAGCAGATCCTGCAGGCTCGTGTTTGCAGCTCTGACCCTTCTGATGTTTGCATGGAAACGCACAGTTTACGTACAGAGTAAGAGAGATCATTTAATCAACTCCTGGGGCGTGTTCCAAATTATCAAAATAGCATGTTCCATGACTTCACCACCCAATTTGGACAGCAAAAGGGAACATGTAACTCATTTTGTAAAATCTCTGCTATATATACAGCAATAAAAATATGTTTGGAGAGCACAGTTTGCAAACACGGTTGATTTGAAGATAATCAGTTGTTCTACAACCCCTTACAAAACCCAGGCATTTGTGCTCTGTTTTCTAGTCAAATTCTGCTGATTTTCAGTGCTCTCCTCAGGGCAGTGACTTAGCACAGGGACACAGAACCCGGCCTTCACACTGCTGCCTTTTCTAAAGCTGATTATATAATATGTTAACATCAATATGGACAGTACAGGCTGCTGCACAAAGTAAATTCTCCAAAGAACTAATTAGGTCTAGGATGAACCCAGTCCACTTTTAGTATTAAAATCTTATATTTGGCATAGATGAGGTGACAGTCTTGTTCCAAATTATGTTATCATTATTTCTAAGCAATTAATAGGAAATGACAGTACAGAAAAGCTTTGCTAGAATATCACTGCATTACTGACATTTTAGGACAAGTGACTAGTATTAATTTTAAGTCGAAAAACTGGAAAGGGTGGTTTTATGTGGAATGAAAGATGGCAACTCAGGTGGGACTTCACTGGAGTAGCTGCTCATGGCAGCAACGTGCTGTGGGCCTTCTTAGCTCCACAGGGCAGATTCAACTGTATTACTGATAAATCTACAAACACCCATCCCTTCAAAAGTAAAGAGGAAATCCTTCTTAGTTTTTGCTTACATTCAGCCACCTGGCTGCCTTGTAGGGTGAGGAGAAAAATGAAAGACAAGGTGAAAGTTGGAGCAGGTAGGCTAAACCCAGCCAATTTTTGGCAATGAAAAACCGATTATTTCCCAGCACCTTGCAACAGCATCAGCCTCCCCATAAATGAGGCGCTGGGCACTGAAAGAGGTGAGAACAGCAGCAGGGGCAAAAGGGTAGGATTGTGGCTGCAAGGTCTTAAACAGGATTGTTGCACAGCCAGAAAGATCCCAGGTCTCTGTATAGGCCAGTCCTATTTGATGTCATGTCTAGGATCAGGTTGTGTTTATCACATCAGACCCTAGCATGAGGAGAAAGTGATTCTTATTGCTGAACTAATTAGACTAATCAATGCACAAAAGAGAGCACAAGTGACAAAAGTTACAATTTAATTTAAATAATTTAAGGCCTGAAGTGCTTTTCTCCTATGTCTTAATGTGATGTGACCAATGCAGTAGCCTTAACAAATTAGAAAGATACTAAGAAAGAAAATATTCTGCTGCCCTGAGTGTAAAATGAGAGCAGAAAGGGAGAAGCATTGACTGACCTGACAGATTCTCCTTCTACAGTGTCCTGGAGGAGGAGGGAAGTGTCTGAGAGGGTTTAGTGTCCATATAGACCGATCGAGTTTTGCACGCTGTGCCCCAAAAGTGGCATTTCGGTGTGAGCACCTCTCTCCTTCACTCAGATGCTGCAGCAGGTTGGCCTCACCCAGTACCGGCCACGCAATGGTCAGACCTGCTTGGCACAAGGGAGCGAGATCAGAAAGGCTGGAATTCACAGGGGCCCTCCCAAGCTGCAGCCAGACCTTCTCCCGTGTCACAGCCTGCAGCAGCTGTGCTGTCACCTGCAAGGACGTGAGTGACACAACGAGCTCCTCCAACCCCACCCGGGAGTCTCACACTTCGGGGGCAGAGAACTGGAGATGTCTGTTTGCAGAGGTGTTAAATAGAAAGGTCCCCAGGAAGGGCAGCTTCGCAGACTTTCCCTCATGTGATCCCACCTGCCATTGCTGCGAGAGGACTTTACACTCATCCAAACAAATTAACAATTCATTTCCAACCCTGACATGAAGATTAACCCTGCCAATTAATTCCTTAATCTCTTGCTGCTGACAAGGCTCACAGTTGCCATGTGGATGCTTGTCCACTGGGGCCTGGAGCAGGGCCATTCTGTTTAATTAATGCTGCATCCAGGAGACGGTGGAGCTGATGCTCAAACATATTCCAGCAATACAAACCAGAGCTGCACCTCCCACGCCATGCAGGCAGCCTGTGATGGGGACCTCCACAAGGGCAGAGACCATCTCAGTGCCTGTGGCAGCTTTTGCTGCATAAAGGAGATACTTTAACCAATCCAGCGGCATTTAGCCATGGTTTACTTGTAGAAAAATGCTTCTTGGTCATCTCCACAATGGATGTGATCAGCATTTTGCACGTTTCCAGTAGCAGCAGGGGAAAAAAAACAAACCACACAGAAAGAACTATGTCAGTCTCCTTCCTGTGCCTCAAACAGGTGACAAGATGCTGGACTTGGGCTCGGAGCTGCAGGGAGAAGGGGCAGCCACGCTGAGGCTGCTTCAGAGGGAGAGGCTGGATGAGAACTGAACTGACACGAGTTTGGAAATGTGTGAAGTACAGTAAAAAGGAAAAGCGATGCTCAGTCACCTCAGGGAATCTTTGTAAACCAGCCAGAACAAATTGGGTCAATTTTCCTTTGTTTCTATAGGTTTTGCCATATATAATTAAACAGACACTGCCCATTAAGGTGCTTTACAAAGTGAACTAATACTCAATAAAATCTATGAATAATATTAAATTAAAGACTAAAACCTCCAGACATATAAACCAGGAAATTGCAGGTGTATAAACTAAGCAAGCAACAAAAGCCCCATAATTTAATGCCTGTTACAACTAGTCCAGTGGGTGGAACAAGTGAAGGGATCCCAGAACTGCAGGGAACATATGGATTGTATAAACACACAAGTAAATGGTGTTTACAGAGAAGTACGAGGAAGGAGGCAGGATGATACACTGGACAGGACACTCTGCTCCACATTGAAGTTGGGTAATGTCTGCCTTGGGGTTTTGTTGTTCTTGTTGTTGTTTTTCATGGATTTGGGCTCAATGCTCAATTATACACTGAACTCCCTTCACCCAGGAAGGGTCAAGGTCACTCCATTGCAATGGCTAACCAAACAGAGGCAAGAAAAGCCTGGATTTTCCTGCGGAGTTCTGCCCACCTGCTCCTGACAGGGCAAAAGAAACATCTGCCGTCAGTGAGTTGCGAAAGGGGAAACAACATTTAATGCAAAAATTGTATCTACCTGATTGGAACAAGATGTGCAGGTACCTGTTATTGCTCACACTGGAGAGGTGTTGCCTTCTTCAGTACATCCTTTTTTTAAGGGGTTGCAGCAAAGCCAAGAGCAGTTTGAGGAGTGGCAGAGATCAGTATTTCTGTAGCGGAGGCGTCTTCCCAGACCTACCGTGTGTGCCACGTCACTGGAGAACCGACTCGTCGTGTCCTCAGGGTTTGTTTCCACGGGACTTGACAGAAGGACAAAAAGCTCATGGGCTGTTGCTCGTGACATGGCATTTTGTGCAGGAATCATAAGCCGTCCTTGTTGATTCTTGGCAGCGTTTCCTTCATGAAGTCACTTGGTACCAATCCTCACCAGGATTTGGGGCTCTGGGCACGCACGGCTCCCACGGGTGCGTGTGACGACGGGTTAATTTGCTGCTCGCTGCAGGATGATTTGGCAATTCCTTGTTTTCTGAAGTTGTCACACTGTCTTCTAGGCGCTCCTGCTATAAATAGCTCTTGGGCAGGTGCCAGGCATGTATTTTTTCCAGGCAGAAGCCCAAACCTAGCAGTGAAACACTTGACTATCAAACACGCACAGCGGGACAGGGACACGGGCAGAGGGAGGGGATCTGCCGGTTGTGCATCGTGTGAGTTGGTAGGAAAGCCCAAGCAGTGCTAAGAGCTCCATCCTTCCCTCTTGCACTCAATTTATGCTTAAAATCATTTATCAAATGCAGCTTTCTGCAATCCACACCAAACGCTGGCAGAGCTCAGTCCTGCTTAAGCCATGCACAGATATTTTGTCACCACGCTCAGCTGAGCCGTTCGGTCACCCCCTGGTGCATTTGGCACATCACAGGCTGAATTCTCCCTCAGCCCCACTCCAACCCCCACCTCATGCCAGTCCAAAGCAGAGAATCTCCATGAGAACTCAGCCTCCCACTTCTGCTCAGATAGGCTTCACCCAGCAATCACAGCAATCACTTGCATCTCCTGTCATTAAGCCGCCTGTTTGATCCCAGCCAAACTGCCCTCATGGGAATCTGGCACACGCTTGGGATCCAGGCATGTTGGGAAAATGACTTCAAGGCTGTTTAGAGAGGTTCCCATGCCTACAACAGTTCGCAGTTCGAGGGGATCCCCATCCCTGCCTGCAACACTTACTGTTAAACACATGCTGCCGGAAAATTTTCCTTCGGGAAGGGAAAAGCATCACAGAGAACAGCCTAACATGAAGTTCAGCAACATCAGCCTTGGCATGTTTTAATTTAATGCAAGATGGAAATCCAGGATGGACCAGACTTGGTTGTTTACCATCCCCTCTTTCTCTCCCCCACCCACACTCTCCATCCATTTACAGTGGTGCCACTTTTCCCAGGCATAAGCCATCACCCACAGGCCTGAGCAGGCAGCGATTCCTCCCACTCCTTCAACTGCACCCTAACTACTCCCTTCTTCCCAGACAAGGGCACGCCAATCACTGTTATCTTGGCTGCATCACATCTCCAATCCCTGAGCAAAGACAGGCTATTCTATTGCAGACCTCAACTGTTCAACCCTTTCCACCTAAATCACATGGATCCTAAAATCCCAGGGCAGGGGGTGGCAGAGGAAGGCAGGGAACAGGGCTTGCTGTGCTCTTGCTGTCACAGCTCTCCTTGCCAGCTCAGCTCCTGTGAGCCAACAGAATGAAACCATCGAGGCTGTGCCCCAGCCTCTGCTGTGCCGAGTGGGAAGCAATCCTGCCACAGCTGGCACGTGTTCCTGGCTCTGTGGCTGGCAAGGCTGTGGGACATTCTGGGATGCCAGGAGATGCCCCTTCTAGGGTGACCCACCACTCCATGAGCAGCAGGGCAGCCCTCCTGCCCAGGGTCTGGCACCAGGACATGGCTCGCACACCATGGGACTGCTCCCATGCCAGCCCTGGTTTGAATAATGATACTTTCAGGCTGACACCTGCAGAGATGTTTGCATTTTGCTCTCTTGCACCTCAGCGGTGTTTTCTTTTAATTGATCTCACAGCCTGAGATTTTCCTAAAATATTTAATGGTTTCATGGCCTTGCTTCAAGGAGCATTTTTGTTCCAACAGACTGCAGTGCACAGTGATGTGTCACTTGTTGTCTTGATGATCTCAGGCTTTCCGGGCTCTGGAAATCCAGATGCTGGCTTTCGTGCCCTCATCCCTTGGCATCCTTTTCCTGCTCTCGTCTCTTGGCAATGAAATGAAACCAATTTGCAAGAAAATCTACTGCAGACGTTGTCTTCAGCTGAGTGGAAACTCCCAGATGCTTTTGCTGTAGCTGGCTTAGGAACATTTGTGGTTTCTGGCATGTCCTTGGCAGGTACGAAACTTGTACAACTGCTGAGTCATGAGCTGTGCAGGGAGTGACACAACACACCCCACAGTCAACTTCCAGAGGTGGCCTTTGGCTGAAAATTCCCTGGGAGGAGGGAGAGGTGAGCACCGAAAGCATTTGTGGGAATGATGTGGGCCCTGAGCCAGCGGCAGCCGGGAAGAGGTGGCCCTAACCAGAAAGGGGTGTGTGGCTTCCATGGCCTCGTGGGGGATTGGGCAGAGCTCCTGGGCAGGACAGCTCACTTGGAATGCTGCTTCTTCTCTGAGCGATGGCTGGGAAGGGGGTAAATGGTGTCACACCTGCCTGAGAGCCAACAGCAGAGACAACTCCCACTCCTACCTACCCAAATACACACATGTGGCATCCCATTCTATCTCCCTGTGTACCCCAGGTCACTTCTGGCAGATTATTAAGGAATGTAATTAGAAACACTATGAAGAAAAAAGGGTGAAAAGTATTTAGTCTCAATCAAAGACACACTTGGAAGGAATTTGTTTTTCTGCATCGATTCTCTGAAAGCCAAAGGACTCACTCTATGGAAAGCATCCAAAATCCACAGCTGGAAGTCTGAGCTGCTTCTCTCTGTCTTTTAAAGCAGAAGGGAAGGAATGCCTCTGGAGAGCCCCTGCCACTGCTGGGCAGCAGGGAAACATCCTGGGCAGCTCCTGTTTGGAGAGGCACATCAGAGAGACTGTATTGAATGAGCCAGGCTGCTGCCTTTGGAAAGGATGGAGGTGCAACACAAAATCATCAGCACCATAAGGACCTCGTGGCCACAGCGATCTGCTGGTGAGGCACCACAAGTACAAGGTGCAGTTTGCTTTAGGATAAACAGGCAGCCCAGAAAATGTATCCAGGCTTAGTCATGCCAATAGCAGCCATGGCCTATTGTAACATTACCAGAATCCATTAGGTGCTTCCCTGCCTTCCATATGAGTAATAATAATAACAGCGATTAATACTTCAGACATGGACAAGTTAATCCTGCTCTTTTAAAAGCAAAAATATTGCTGCCCTTATTCTAAGGGTGGGAACCTGAGATAAGCAAGGAGGATGACCTAATCATTGTTATTCTGTGGAATACACGATCACTTACGGTGTTTTGGCACCTGGTTCATTTGGGTAATTATTTTTGTGATCCACCCATAAGTAGAACAACACAGGCAAAGGTTTGGAAATGGAGAACAGATGCAAGATCACGCTGCTTTGTAGGGTACTGGATACTCTTCTCATTACCTCCGACTGGAGGCAACAGATAAAGGAGTTTTGGGGAAAAAAAGCCAGATATGATGGGGGAATGCCCCCTGCTTAGACCTTGGCTCCAGACCTAGTGAGCACCACAAGATTCATGCACATTTTCACTCTACCCCAAAACTCCTGGTGTCAGGGACAGGCACAAAAAGGGGACAAAGGTTTTACCATCTGTCTGGAATTCAGCCTCTTGGGTCCAGAACCAGACCTGGTTTCAACTAGGCTGGATTCAACGTGATCTGGAAACGACAAAGGGTCACCTGCCTCTGTTCCCACCACCAGCATGGAAAAACATTTCCCACCAGGCAGAATCAAAGCTGGAGTTACCAGTCGCTCTGTACTTCTAATAAGCCTGTCCTGGAAAACTCTCCAAACACTACTGACCAATCAGTCTTTACTACACCCTGCTTTTTGTGCTGAATTCACCGAGCACACAAACCTGCTACCGCTTTTACCTGCCTCGTAGTTGTTTATTTCAGGTAGCAGAAACTTCTGCTTTTGGCTTCAAACACTCAATCCCTTTATGAGAATAAAAAATTTAAGCCTTTATACCAAAATCTCCAAACACTCGATAAGCACTACAGTAATCCCCATAATACATATCCATCAGTCCTACAGTCAGCCCACAATCTGTCCATATCAGAGCAGTTTTCCTGGGGGATTCAGGAGTCAGTGGACTCCTAAATCCCCGCCTTGCTCTCTAACACCAGAGGTGACAGAGGACAGGCCAGGACCTGCAGTAGTTTCTGTGCAGTCAAGGAACCATTTCACCATGTGCCTACATCAGGCACATTTCAGGAATGCTGGAAGCTACCAAGCTGGAGAAAACCTCAGTGAAGGAGGTACTCAGAAAGCTTGTGACTTAAACCAATTTACTCCTGACTCTGCTGGAAAGGCCCCCCTCAGCACACTCAAACATAAGTCAAGGTCCCACCAGAGCAATAGGATGCAGTTCATAGGGATATTTCTCACACTGGTAGTTTCAGCCCCATGCTAAACTCAGTCATCCTCAAATGTGTCCTGGTTTCAGCTGGGATAGAGTTAATTTTCTTGTTATTAGCTGGTACAGTGCTGTGTTTAGGATTTAGCATGAGAACAATGTTGATGACACCCTGATGTTTTAGTTACTTGCACGTGCTTACTCCAAATCAAGGACTTTCAGTTTCCCATGCTCTGCCAGCAAGCAGGTGCACAAGAATGGGGGGGAAGCACAGCCAAGAGAACTGACCAAAGGGATATTCTGTACCAGAGAATCTCAGGTTCACCATATGAACTGAGGGGGAGTGGGCTGGCAGTTGCCTGGGGACAGGCTGGGCATCACTCAGCACATTGTGATCAATTGTATTGGGTTTTACTTCTCTCTTTCTCTCCTTGTCCTTTCAATTACTATTATTATAATTAGTATTAATATATTACATTTTATTTCAATTAACAAATGGTTCCTATCTCAACCCACAACTTTCACTTTTCTTTCTGATGCTCCCTCCCCGCCAGGGAGAGAATGAGCGAGCGGATGTGTTGTACTTCGCTGCCAGCTGGGGCTAGACCATGACAAAATGTGACAGCAGAGACCTGTGGTGGTGGTGTGTGACAGAGGGAGACAGTCAACAGTTCATGGGAAAATCCACCCTGTCCCAGTGTGCACCTTTGCCCACTGACACCTCTGCCCGGGGGCAGGCACAGTTGCTGCTCAGTTTATCTAAACTGGTGGCACAGGCAGCAGAACGACTGACTTTGGCACAGGCTGCTCTGAGATTTGTGCAATCGTATCCAGAAGTTTCCAAGGCTTTGTGATTTTGCAAAGGAGTTTGCAAAGCAGCAAGAGGCCTTGGAGAATTGCAGCCCTTGAAAAATCAGCTCAACCACATCCTCGTTACTTGCTGGTAAAAAAATAAAACATCACCTCGTTTATGTGCTCAACTGTGGAAAAAATGGGCTGTTTTCTTCATCTTCCTGCCCTGTAAACCACAATCTGAGACATGTAAGGAGGATCATGTGCTCTCCTGCAGGCTGGGGCCGGTGGACAGAGTGAGGGAGGATGGTGGAATTTCAGATTGGGTTTGGACATGCAGCCTCGCAATGCCAGGTAAACAAATCTCATTGGGTTTGAGCAATGAACACGTCTGACAGGGTGCTATGAGAAAGGGAAACCCCAAAATGATCAGGAACATATTCAAACTCCATAAGACTCATGGAGTCCTCTTCCAGAATCCAACAATCACTGGTCCCAAAGCTCTTCCCACCCTGACAGTCTCCTCATTACCCTGTCAGTGATCTGCCCCGTTGTGCTTTTCCTCAGCCAGGTGCTCTGGAGCAAAGGTGGGCGGCCGTGACTATGTCTGACTGCGACATCTTTCCAGGGAGCCCACAAGCCTGGCATATCCCCAGAGCATTACCAACTTCACCCAATTCCCAGAAAGGATTTTCCAGTGGAATGGCAGATGCAGCTTCTTTCCACCACACTCAGGTCCCTTAATTCAGGAAAAGACCAGTGTACCTCCTTCCTTTCTGTTTTCTCTTTCCAGACTGGAATCCATCAGTAAGGGTTTGGACAGCAAGGAGTAGTGTGGCACTCCATAAAGGAGAGTGGAATGACCTTCCATCCCAAAGCCCATGCCAACCCTCACCCTGACACTCCGTTCACCTTGTTCAGCCATGACTGATGACTGACTGAACTGCAGCTTCCATCAGACACATTAATCCAGTACTTTTGGAGGGATTTCTATTTCCAGTGACACTCCGAAACAGTCCATTACTTGCAGAACTGGGGTGACAAAGGGGTCAAATGAACCTTTCCAGCATCCAGACAACAAAGTATTCATTTGATATATAAAGTTATTGCATTGCATCACACACCCTGTTCTCAGCCTGCAGAGGCCCCTTTTCTCCCCAGCAGCTCTGGTCAACACCAGACCTCTGTGCTCAGCCCCTGCTCCGGGTTTGGCACAGGAGGAGGTTGATAATCCTCTCTGCTCCACACACACATGACCTGCTTGGCTCTGCATTAGGCACCAGCTGCATCAAGCTGTAGTTTTGCCACCTACGTGATATAAAAGAGCAACCCTGTACAGCAGAGGACTCTGATGGATCAGATTGAAATAGCAAACTAATGCTGGTCTATCCTGGCCACTAAGAATCAGAAATCAGATTAGGGAGAAGTCACTTACTGCACTGTCCTCCAAACAGGAATTATTCAGGGGATATAATGGAAGTGGAAGGACTATTGGAAAAGAAATGAAATGAAATGACCAAACAATGCTCAAACACAGGGTGAAGTCTCCATCCACTGAGGCACATTGAGCAAAGGGTACATTGCTGGGTGAGAATGAGAGCAGCAGCCTTTAAATACCCTCAAAATGGCATTCCATTGCTCTCTTCAGCTACTGGAACTGGCCAGGGTGGACACTGTGCTGCATAAGGTTCAGAAAATATTCATTTTAAATAGCCGGAAACATAATAGCAAGGACCTTGCAATTCTGCACCTCAAGATCACATTCCCACAGGTTCAACCCACAGCTAACATGACTCTGCTCCCAATCCTGCTGGCCAGGAGACTCCTCTCCCTGTCTCAGAGGGGTGAGGATCATCCATGGCTCTCAGCTGGAACAGAAACTGCCTCCCTGCAGGAGGGCTTTGCTGTGCCCTTGTATCAAATGATCAGAGAACCCAGATGTTCACTGGCTGCATGTTGTTGTGCCCCAGCTGCCAGCACTGGGGCACCCACGGAGCTGGGGTGTCACAGAGGCTGGCTCAGCAACCAGCCAGCCTGGGGGCAGCAGCCTCAGGTTGGAAAGCATCATTAAAAACAGACCATGTCCCAAAGACAGCAGTGCTCGCTGTATATAAACAGCTGAACTCCAAAATAATCCAAAAAACGAATGAACCATCAAAGCTCTCCTCCCTTTACCATCCGCTATGCTTCATCTTAGTGTCCGGGACACCGCGAAGCTGATGACTGGAGGGAATAAAACAGAGCTCTTGATCAAAATCCAATCCTATTATTTTCCAGCTTGTGGAACAGAGACAAAACAACATTTAAGTGTCTGTCATTTACCAGTGACCTTTGAGCAGAAATGTCCTGACAGCCCTTGTTTGCGTTTCCATCACGATGGGCTGCGCGCTGCCAGCGCGGGGGAGCGCAGGGAGGGGTGAGCCCACGGGGCTTTCACTTCTGCAGCCACCTGAACCCTCAGGTAGTTTAAATATCCTTTAACTGCCGTGTTGATGCTTTCAGAGTCACACGGGCCAGCTGAGAAGACACAAATATTTCACAGGCTGAAATTTCACGGCTCTGCTCAAAGCAAAGCGTTCCAGGAGGTTCCTTTTGGTCTCACAGAGTTTAGAGTGTGACCCCGGCTGGATTTATCCCCCCAAGTGCCAAACACACCTTTGGAAAACAAGAAACTCTTCCCAAGTCATTAACACTGAATACTATCATTATTAAATGCAGTCAGCTGAAATCATAAGGACCTGACAGAGCAGTGTAAGGGACTGCAAGTCTCCCAAATTTGACAGGGGTCGATGCAAAGCCTTTTCCGACTGGCTGAAAACACTGAGATGAGATTTTTCAAAAAGATGTGAAATGTCGAAATAATACTGCTTGGTGCAAAAGTTGTTTGGAATTTAGATGCGACTGAACAGTATAATCTTTTGTAGAACACTTCTGAATAGTAAAAGATTTAGCAAATATAATCCTAAAGAAATCCTTAATTATATTTTAAATTCTCCTTAGCAGTTTTAATTATTCTGTTAAAAAAGAAAAACCCACAAACAATTTCTATGTTAAATAAAGTGTGAAAATAAAAATGAGCATCTGATTTTGAGCAATTTTATGAAATTCTCCTAGAAGAAGAAGTTGAACCCCCAGTCCTACACCACTTGGTACTGGTCTCAAATAGTTCTCCTTCGTAATCTCATTTGTGGGGCTGCAGTAACCCAAGACTTTGTGAAAAAAAAAAACCTCACCAAAAAAAGGGAAGAAGAATTGCACCAAAGCCCACAGTGAGACTCAGAGATGCAGAATCCCACAAGTGTCTACATCAACCTCACATGGTGGGGACGCCCATTCATTCACACCGTGCCTGTGTGTGGCTGATCCCGGCCGTGCTCTCGGACACGTGGCCAGTACCTCTGGTGGCCACCAGCCCTCATGGCCATGCAGCTCCTGCAAGCCCGAGGACATCAGGGATTTCACACAGGTTCATACAGTGCCCACAGCAGTGACAAAGCAAAACAGGAACTAAGAATGATTCTTGCGAAAAAAAGCATTTCCTTCTCACAAGGCCCACCTGTGAGGTCACTTCCCAGAAGAGATTTTCTGGGCGGTATCTTGGCCAGCCCCAGCAAGATAAATATCTCAGTCATTGCAAGTAAAAGCCTGACTTCTGGGAAATCCAGTGTTTTCACTGCTGGAAAGACCTAGGACATGTAAGACATCCACAGCAGCACAGTGTGAATCCCCTCCTTTCCAAGCCCACTCACCACTTGGAGATGCTAAGCTCAGACAGCATCCCAGAAACACCAACACTGGCTCCTTCTCTTCTCAAATAAAGCAGATCAAAGACACAGGAGGGACTGTCCCTGGGAAACCTGTGGGTCCAATCCCACCAGGTACACTCAGCTCTTGCTGGGGCTCCTGCTTCCAGCAGGAATGGCAATGGAAACACTCCTCCACAGACTCTGCATCGTCTTCCTGACACAGCCTGTGAAGCCACATCCCTTGTCCCTTCTCTTCACCCCATCTAAGACACTCACAGAGTCCTCAGGCTTCCCTGGGGAGCACAGTGGAAACGAGGTTTCTGCTTCCAATGCAGGGTTTTTTGCTGTGCCAAGGTGTATGCCAGGGTTATTGCAACTCTAAGGTTGCCAAAGAGCAGCTGTGAAAACTGTCCCTGGACTATTTTTCCAAGCTGGAAGCCTGTCACCAGCTCTGTAACTGGTAGAAGGGGTATTTTCTACCTTTAGTTATCTTCCTTCCCTCTCCCCCATCTCTCAAGTCTTTTCCTCAAAATCCCAAGACACTTGCCCAGTGTGTCACAGAATGAATTGTGTTCTGGTGGATGATGGGTCATTTTTTGTCATATCCAGTGTGGCAAAGCAGGGCAGATGCCCAGAGCTCTGGTTACAATTCAGACACACTACCAAACAGTAATCTGTGAAGAAACCTATGGTCTTTCAAAACATTCACATGATTTTCACCAGCAGATCGTATTACAACAGGGCTCTGTGGTTTTGTGTTTCTTCATATTATGACATTACTGGAATAAAAACACTTCATGACGTCAGGATAAAGGGGGGAGGATCTTACAAAAACTACGACAAACAAATGACACAGCCCCTCCCCTATGCTTTGGGATCCTCCTTCCCCTGTTGTTTTTCTCGCTTTCAGTATTTGCACTTGGATGTGCTCAGGTCTCTGGTGAGCTCAGGCATTGCAGTACCAGGCAAGCAGCTTGGTAAAGCCTCATTTGCAGCCTAAATACTGACCCAGCTCTCGGTGGATGTGAGGGCCACTGCCCAGGATGGCCACTAACCCTGGTAATGAGCTGCTTTACACATGCTGAATTAAAAAAAGAGACCAGCTCTACTACCACAGGATATCTACAAAGCCAGAAGCAATCTTCCTCTTCCTGCTTCCTGGCACCAGACAAGACAGAGGCAAATTAAAATAGGATTTGTTTTCAGAGAGGAGACACTGCTTAGCAGCAGCAGAGGCTTCTCAGCAGAGCAGCTCTCCGGGGCTCTCATCCAGGCTGCGTGGCTGTGACCACACTTTGCCAGCACTGCTGAGGAGCCCTGAGCCAGTGCTGGAAGGTTACAGCACATTTTATGCCTTGCATGACTCTTGAGCAGCAGTGCACAAGCCCACGTAGCTCCAGGTTTCACTCAGGAGCGCTGGCTCATGAGCCCCAGCCCCAAAAACCTGCTGAGTTATAAACCTCCATATCTGCTCCTGGGAGTCCCACAGCTATGGGTTTATCATGTGGAATAGAACAGCATTCCAGCTTGTTTATGGCACCGTAGGCAAAAACCAGACCCAGCGACAGGACAGAGGTGAGGAGTGAAAAAGGATGGCAGATCCTGAAGGATGCACGTGTGCTGACTTGGAGCTATTGACTCTCACCCATCCTATAGCACAGCACGGTGGCAAGGCAGTGCCATTCTGAAATTTTCAGATGGCATTTAAGACACGCTTTCGTTACAGGATAAACGGGATTTTGTGTTCCAAAAATACGTTAGTGAAACATTTCTGCCAGTTCGTCTCCTGTTCTCAGATGAGGAAGATGTCGTAGGCTGATTTCCTGACAACTCACACTGAAACAGACCAGGAAACCAACAGATTTCTCCTTCTGGTTCTACCTGCAGGAAAGGAATTTCTTTACTGCCATCACTGTGTTTTCCAGTGCCACTATTTTAGAAACCCAAGCATCTCACTTCTGTAGCCACTGTCACAGGTGAACACCAAAAGAGGACAGAGAAGGACTGACTGCTTCAGAAATCTGGCACGTTTGGAAGTTCCCGAGTCACTCTTGGTGAGTTTCCCCACAATTAGTGAGCCCTTGCTGGAAGCACATCTCGACCTGGGACTAAACTGAACTGGCAGGAAGAGAAGGGAAGGGAACAAGTGCTTGGAGCACTCGGAGTATTGGAGAAAGGAATGCGACTCAGCAGGCAGTCATGGTGAGTGCAGGAAAAAGCAGAGAGGGATGAGGAGAGAAAACACAGCCCTGAACACTCTTACTCACAAATACAATCCTTACTTGCCTGAGAAAATGATTCAATCTTGTATGAGGATTAGAAGGAGCTTCCACGCTTTCCTTTACACAGAGGTATTTACATGGAGCGCTATTTTCCATATTGCACTGAGACTATCATGCATTTCCCCAAAGGATTCAGGACTATCAGTAAAACTTTGGATTCAAAAGCACAAAAACAATCCACTTTGTCTTTCCTTTCCGTAGATGCCCGGTGCCCCGATCCTGGCAAATGACCTAGATTCCCTGGAGAAGAAATTTAATCACTCGCGGGGAGCCGATGCTGAAAAGATCACAATATTTGTTCTCTGATCCAGTCACAAAGACGTCATCAAGCTTACAGCACTCCGACTCCTCGTGAATAATCTGCACAGAAATATCATCCAGGAAGCTCTTTCCACAGAACGGGAATGTGCAAATACTGTGCCGAGGTTTTCAGCTCCGTGGGCATGTGACACTGTTTTAATTTTATGTTCAGTGTCCCAGCCAGAAATCTCATGTGGCAGCTGGTCTCCAGAATTCTGTAATATGATAATTAAATGTCTGCCTATAAACAAGTGTTTGTATTACAAGAGCCTTCCCATGGTATTTATCTGTGCAGCAGGAATCTGAGGCAGGCACAGAGGCAGTAGCAGTTTTTCTCGGGTCTAAGCAAGTCTCCTATCCCAAGAGAAACAGAATAGCACAGTCCTAGCAACAAAAATAATTAGTTCTATTACATTTATATGGGAGTATGTATCTTTTATTCCAAAGAATTCTCAGAGCTATTTATTACCTGCGTATCTATCTCAGCATTTGAGATTGCTCCATCATGGGGCAATTGCTACAGCAAAGTCTCGTGGGGAGTTTGCAGAGTCTCTGGCTCTTCTTTGGAAAGGAATGCAGTGGTTGGTACCAAAACCTCTGGAAGGAAGGAAAAAAAAAAAACCCATGCCATTAAATCCAGCCACTTCTGAAAGACAGCTGTGCACAGAGACTCAGGAGTCCAGGACAGATCATGAGAAAAAGTGCCCCAGGCAGCTGGAAGCACATGTTGAATTCAGGTGGCTGGGAAAGCACCTCCTCCCAAGCAGACATCCACACGACAGACTGATCCAAGAAGTGATCTGTACACACCAGCCAAAGGCTTGCACAGGAACCTACCTGCAATTTCTCATGAAGTGGGAAACTGAAAGGTTGGGACAAGCCTGACACCAAAAAGCAGGGGTACAGGGACTCTGGCTGCCAGCTGTGGCCAGGTCGTCCCTCAGTCACTTCCATGGACTTTCTCATGTGGTCTGGACACTACTCCTGGCTAATACACCTTTTCCAAACCAGCAGAGCAGTGCAGAGGATCCGAATGGCTCCCAGCAATTCCCTGTCCTGGCTGACTGAGCTGATGTTGAGCCTGAGCTGAGCCAGACCAGAGATGTAGTTGTGCTCACGTAACCTCCCGTGTGAGCCAACAAACCCTGACAGGCAGGAGCACTGACTGTAACCATGCTCTGCCTGACTCTGAGCCTGACTCTGAGCTCTGGACACCAACCTTATCCCAGCCACTGAGCAGTGCCACTGATTTCTGCTGAAATACTGCCAAGGTCAGACCAGTTCAGAAAAGTCCAGGTGTAATTTTGCCTGCTGAAAGCAGGACTGCATTTTAAGCGAGAACAGATTTAATTAGTGCTATTTGAACATGATGAGTTAAAGAATTAGGAAAGGGGGGAAATAAAGGCAGACAAGAGCTCTAACAAGTACAAATTTTAATCTTCCCACTGCGAGCTTAAAAAATGTGGGAGAGTTGAGGAAGAGAAGAGAAATTGCCAAAAGGAAATAATGTTTCTCCTAACAAGATGTCCTGGATTAAACCACAACACAAGATAATGCAGGGTTTGGGAAATAAAACCAAATAGAAAACGCCTGGAGTTAAGAACCCTGCTGCTTAAAAGCAGCCCTGAATTCCCATCACTGCAGGTTATACTGGAGTGGTTCTGCTTTGCTTTGTATTTAACACTCTACATTTCACTCCTGCTCCCGTGGAAAGCCAAGTCTGGATGTGGGATTACGGCGCAACGGCTGATGACCACATTAGCCATCTGGTCTCCTGCAGGTCTGAGCACAAGTCCAGGCTCTTTCTCAGCCAAGAGTCGTTGGCTAAATGAGGTGACACTTCTGATTTGCGTGTCAGACCGTCCCCACTGCTGCGCCTTCGCCGCTCAGCGCGGCTGAACCGCGCTCCAGACCTGCGGGAAGGAAACTCCAGCCGAGCCCAGCCGCTAATGGCTCACCTGGCAGAGCTGCTGCCCGTGGCCAAGGCAGCCCTTGCCAAGCCCAGGCATGGCTTGTGATGAATGGAGAACACATGCAACAAGTCTGGCCGCAGCTAAACGGCCTCAACCCCCTGGCCGGGAGCCAGCAGATGCAGCACCACGCGTTTTACGACGCACGGGGAGAGGCAGCGTGGCCGTGCATCCCCAGCAACAGGCCAGGCTCAGCATCTCTGCTCCCTTATTTATGGGAAACCCGCTCTGCCCAACGTTCACGCTCCAAAGAGCTAAATATCCACTGACATAAACCCCCAGTGATATCTGGAATTATACTGAAACGTGTCCTAGTAATTTGCAACAGGCAAGAATTTTATCTGCCGTAAATCGGAGCAAAAAGGAACGAAGCAGTTCCAGGCGGATCTGCTTTGTAGCGGAAATGCCTTAAATGCCCAGAGGAGCACAGTATAAAAATGGAAACAGCCTGATATAAAACCTCTGACGTCAGAGGTGCTGTTTCCTCCAGCCTCAGCCAGCTCTAATAAAAGTCTACTGAGAAGTTCCAGAAGCAGCATTTACTTTGGAGTCCAAAAGGCTTATTCAGGGTCTCCTATAAAAAGAATTTTGAGAACTTATTTATGGGAGCTGGTGGTCGCCCTGGTGTGCTTCCCAGTGCCTCCTGCTGCTGCAGACAGACCCACAGCCAGGGATGGCTGCCCGGCCGATGGTACCCAGCCATCAGCTGTGTGCTTGCTCTCAGTCCCCTGCTCCTGGGGAAAAAGCAGCAAAATAAATTAATAAAGTGCGTTTCCTGGAAGCTTCAGTAATAATTTCTTTCCCTCAGAACTGCAGTAGGTAAATCCTCCATGCCAGGGCTGTTTCTGTCTTATCACATCACCCTGCAGAGAGTCACAGTCCCCTTCCATGTGTCCTTTGTGCATGCCCCCAGGCAGATTCAGGGACACAAGGGCTGTTACATCTCACAGCTCACCCTGTTAGTCACAATCCTGGCTGTTTTCCTCATCTTTACATCCCCAGTCCTTCTCTGAAAGACTCAGCTTGCTTACATCCATCCCAGGTCTGAACACTTTCCTCCCCACCTGAGGGAAGGACACCCACTGGGGGACAGATGAGCTATGTAATGGCCTCCTGACATTTTTGTAAGGCAATTTGAAAGGTAAAAAAAGTAAATAAAAGCATCCTGCCTGGGGTTGTTTCTCTCTGTGGTGGTTTGCACTGCCTGGCTGACTGCAGGCTCTGTACCAGGGAGGAGCTCCCTGCAGAGCACACGTGTGCACACACCCAGCCTGCACCGTGCCCACAGTCCTCCACAAGAAACCAGGCCAACTTCCAGAGTATTTATAGATCTTGAAAAAGAGCCAGAACCCTCTCTCCAAGAGGATGCACAATTTAACATTGTGCAAAGTCATTAAGCCTCACAACACCAACTGCACAGCCCTGGTCTGGGAATGAGGATGGCAGCTCCTCACCAGACTTCATTAGATTAGTTCACATAATTGCAGGCACCCTAAAATACCTATGAAATCCCACTGCGATCCCAAACACAGAACAAAACAATGGCTGGCAATGACAGAGGCATAAATGTGCTTTTAAAGTTTATCACAGGCCTCTGCTGATGGCAAAGAACCAGCTGCAGAGACATGAATTTACATTTTCGTCACACAACAGTTCTCTGCTCCCCCCTTTATCAGAAGGAAATATTTTACAGTTTTTCATTTTAATTTTAACTCCATTTTGAAGGAGTTCCAGCCCTCTGACACATGCTATCCCACATGCAGAAGGCCTTTGCAGCCAGCCCCAGCAGTTAATGGGGATGAGGTTGATGGTCTAAATTAGGATAGTTCTCTTTTACCCTTGGACTTTCTTTAGCCTGTCTGACGGAGGAGATTAAGGAAGTAAAAGTTCACAAACGGATGATTTGTCAAGGGATTGCCACAGGTTAGCTTTTATTTAAAGCTTTCTCAAGCATCTTATCTTACTGGGCTTTAAAGCTGAACAGTCACCTTGGCACCCACCTCTGTTCCCTGAAGTGTAGTTATAAAAATGGCTGGGGAGGCCACTTGAGCTACCAGGACACTGACAGCCTGTGACACTGCTGTGCTAACGAGGGCAGATAATCAGCAGGCAGTGAGGCAGCCATGACAACCAGGCTGAAATGTGAAGTCTGTGCACTACAGTCCTGCTTCCAAAAGTCACAGGCACTGGGATCCAGCAGATCCCCAATTTTCAGCTACTCTAAAACGTTGGGGTTTTTTTTTAATCTCTAGACTGTAACATAACCTTGAAATATGAATTAAACATATCAGGAAATATCTCCTTGGCTCTGCCAAGAGCCTGAGTTAGAAGCTCCACACCCTAAATTCCCTTAAGCCCCTCCTCAGCAGCACTGCACCCTGTCCCGCGGGACTGTGGGTGCAGCACCACGGGGGATCTTTAAAATTTGACCAAGGATGTCAGTGCCCACCATTTGCACTCTCTTTCCCCACTCCATTTCCATGCACGTGTTTCAACAGGGTCTGAAGTTTCAGGATGAAGAGTATTATTTCAGTTCCAAGGAGTATGACTGCTGGTTAGGTTAGATAGTGTCACTGAACTCACTGGAGATCTACCAGAGAAAAATCTCACCTGAAATCACCCACCTGGGCTTGTGAGCAAAGCCATTAATTCAGCCAGACCACGGACATCCAACTCCAGGCCCTCTATTGCACCCTAAAGGCTAAAGGGACCTGTGTGAAGGACTGACAAAAAGCCATGCCAAAACCTGCCAGCACGAGAAGGGAACAACTCCTAAGCAGACCACGTTAGCTCTGTAACAAATGTTGTTTGTTCTTTCCCTTAACACCTTCACTGCAGTCTCAGAGGACTGCATTTCATCACTGCCCACTACAGCTTCAACAAAAACAAGTTCTTTTAATTAAAAAGTGGCTACAAAGCCTGAAACCCCAAGTGATGGACAGTCAAACAGACAGACAGACACTCTGACTGAAGGCTCCTCAGTTTCAGTGCTGTGCCACTCTCTGACTCTGTAGCAAAGATCTGTCCCCTGAGTGGCAAGAAGCGAAATGCATTTGATGTCTGTAGTTATCTGCCACTCAGATTCGAGTCATTCCAAATGATTCCCAGTGCCACACTGCGGAGCTCTGTCCCTGCCACCAGGGGCTGTGTGCCTCCCACCTCCACACATTTACAGTGTGCAACTGGAGCTGTCTGGTAATGCTCTGCATATGGGCTTGAAAGAACATTATTGACAGCATATTGCTTAAACTGGGTGAGCAGCTACTTCTCAACCTGTCTTCAACCTCATAATTCAGCAGTGTCCAAATTAATTTTATGATAATCTCATGCATCAATAAATTCAACTCACAGGTGGCTGACAGAACCCAAGATTTTGAAAATTATGTGCATTCCCCTTCAGGGAACAGACACGGGCAGAAGCAAAGGCTTGATTGCAGCCTGTGTATTTTTAGACACGTTAATTAAATCTGCCACATCATTTTAGATAGATGGCTCTGCAACTTTAATCCCAAGGTGCTGCCTTTCAGAGGGATTCCTGCGGGAGTCAATTATATTTTGTTTGCATAGTGTTAACAGGTGGTACCTGCAACTCTAAACTCTGGGCATGGAAATGAAAATCCAAAGAGCAAATTCTGTTCACTTTGCTAAAACAACTGTAATTGCAAGCAAACATCCAAAAGCCTCCTTGGGATAAATTACCTTTCCCAAACTCTTCAGAAATATAGTTTTCCCATCTATCCAACTGCTGGTCAAGCCTGGCTCAAAGAAAACTAGGATTGGTTCCCCATTTTCTCCCCAAACCTCGCTGCTTTTGGCTTCTTATAGAATCATAGACTGGTTTGGGTTGGAAGGGACCTTACAGACCATCTTGTTCCACCCTCCAGCCATGGGCAGTGACCCCTCCCACTAGCCCAACCTGGCCTTGGGCACTCCCAGGGACTGCCCCAGGTACCACACAGCACTTTTGTGGATATTGCATTACAAAGTTTCCACATTGCTTTCCCACTGCCACAGAAAGGTGACAGAATGTAGGTGACAGAATGTAGGTGACAAGCTCACCACCCAGAGATGCCTCTTCCTCTCCAAAGCTCTCTTTTGATCATCCAAAGGTTTTTAGCATATCAGGTCTATCAGAAAGCTGCCCAGGGGTCACTCTTATCAGCAAGTCATCTGGGCTGATTTATAAATAATGACAAACAGCTCTTTCAGACCCAGAGTCCAAATACACCAAGAGGCTGTTTGAGGGAGGGAAAGGAGATTTGGAGCACAGGCATCATTATCTTATCAGCTCTGTTGTAATTCTGCTAAACTTCCTTTCTTAGGATTTATTTTACCAAGGTCTCTCCATACTTAGACCTCAATTCTGCAGCATTTTGGTTGCATATCAAAGAGTGAGTCAAAAGCTTCATCAAGTGGGCAGGGAGGTGCATACGTGCAAAAACAAATGTCAAGTCCTCTGTACTTCATTGACTTTGGGATCTGAGGGGCATGAAAAAGCAGAACAAAATTATGAGAGTAAAGCATCCAGCCAGATCACATCTGTCTTCACTCTAAGATTCCCACAAGGTTACCTGAAAACCCCAGGAAAAATGTCATCCCAATCTAAATCTTAAAAAGAAGAATGAGAGTGAAACTTCAAGTCTATTTCACCCGCAGTATGATTCCAGGCCAGTTCCTGGCTCTCATTTATTATCAGCACTGAAGAGTGAGGCTCAAAGCATTGAGGTTCACTCCATTGAATGGATTTTCATTCCCATTTCACACAGCTGCTGGAGCTGGGTCTGATTCATTAGAGACAGGAGACCTGGCTTAGATTTTAAGGACTCAGCCACTTCTCTATTCTGCACCTTAACTGAAACAGGAATATCATCTGAAAGATGCTCCTTTGAAATGTTTTCTCTGTCTCCAGTGGAAGGGCACACACTCTATTGACAGATGGAGCTTATTTAATTTAATAAAGGCTGATTTTAATCAGACATAGAGTTCATAGCAATTAACAATTAAGTCCTCAGTTTCTGCAGAGGTCGTCAGTGGTGTCTCTCACAGACAGCTGGGTGAGACATGGGGGGGTGCAGGGAGGTGGCAGCCAACCCACACTGGCCTGCGTGCCTGGATCAGGGAACACCACACACTCTCTGCATCCTGTTTGAGGACAGCGAGCCTCAGAAATGGCCAGTTCAGTGAAAAGTGCTGCCCTCACCCAAAAACATCCTGCACCGGGGTGTTTTCCTGAGCACACACACCTGGCAACCCGCACAGGAAGCTGATGCAGGGAATCTCTGCAGTGAAAATGGAACTTGCCAAGTGCTTGTGAGCTTTAGCTGTTTGTATGCTTATACACAGCATCCTGCACCCAGGTTTGTGCTGCAGAGTCAATGGACACCTGAGGCCACACTTAACCTGTTCAGTGTGCCACCATCACACAGCACAGCTAGACACAGAATCGAGAAAAGGAAGCATGAGAGTCACGTTTCTGCACTGAAAAATCCCAGCAGGCTTTGTGGAACTGCTAAAAAAAGCTCCCCACAAGCTACAGGTGTTTTCAGAAGCTGAGCAACTCAAACCCTGAGGTCAATTTCTTAGATGTCTTGGCAGCAGTGGCAAAGTGACCTGCCTATATCGTCACATCAGTGATTGTCCTGCCTGGTCCCCTGACACTCACTTCTCTCTGGTTTGAATAACTTCCCACTACTTCTGCTGTTACAGTCAATTAAAAAAAAAAAAAACCACCAAAATTCAAGTCCAAGGAGGCATCTTTTGAAGTAACAAATGACAGAAATTACTGTCCCAAAGAGAATATGACAAAAACCAACCGTGAGGACTGTACATACCATAAATTTTCTCCCTGTTTTCCCACTACATCAATAATGTTAAGATGAATGTCCACAAATCTGAGTATTTCAAATGCCTGAGAATGAGGGGGGTTGTAAAGCTGACCTGTATCTCTGCCAAGTCTTTGATTCTTGCATTGTTTCCAATAGCTTATGAAAAATGTAATGCAAAGCTCTAGATGGCAAACTGCATTCTATTTTTCCGGCATTCAGCACAATTCAAAGCATAAAAACAAAGCACAAGGTGGCATTTTCCCCTAAAACAACAGCAAAAGGAAATCTTATTTCTGCTACCTTGTTCCACTTCTGGGAAGACAAGGAGGTGCTGCTGTCCCATTAAGCAGCGTGTCCACCTTCTCAGATAAGGCCAGATCCCCTCATGAATTTGCATGTGAAAATTACCCTGCTCAGCTCTGGAAATGATGCTCGTAGGTGTAAAGAGAGGAGCTTTGCTGCTTTGAAGTTTGCAAAGCAGCGAGGATGAAGGCAGGAATTAACTCAATACCGATTACCAGCTCCTGGTCTCCTCCACAACAGACTTTTGAACACGGCACAGAAGCACACTGAACAGCCAGGTTACACTTCTTTTTGCCATCCAAAGCCCTCAAAGAGAGGAGACGAAAGCTGTGTTTGTTCCTGGAGCCCAGCCTTTCCTCTGAGCTGTCTGTTACTGACTCAGGCTTGTGTTGGAAGAACACATCTTCAGAGAAGTGCCAACATCAAACACACGAGAGATTTTACAGGTACACACATTGAGGCCTCTCTGTGAAGTGCTATTTCCCAAAGAAAGCACGACCAGGGAAAGCACTGGAATATTTTAATAGTAAGAGGGGCACTCACATTCTTCTCTGGGCTGCTATAAAATACAGGCTAACTTTTCTCTTTTTAATTTTCTGTTGCTAATGGCTTCTTAATTACCATCACAAAGTTGTAACTTGGATCCTCCACCAGGAAATCACTTAAGCATGCACTTAGCTCCTTCTTCAATTAAACAAGCAAACAAACAAACAAACAAAAAAGCTTTGCTTCACACCATTACTGAAATAGCTAGTTATGCTCTTCCCCAAAGAGGGGATCCAGTGCCAAAACCAACCCTGAAATCCACCATCTCTGGAGCAAAAGGCACCAGTTAAAGGCACAACAGCTCTGGGCAGCAGAGAGGAGAGGAAAGTACATTCACCCTCATGGTGGGCAGCTGTCAGACCTTGTTGGTCCCCCAGCCCCACCCACACTCTTCTGCAGGGCTCAGAAACTTAATAGAAAGAGCCCTGGCTAAGATGCACCTCACTTCCTGAACTTGCTGTCCTATTTTCTTGAGGACCTCTGCATTGCTCCAGAAGGGATATCAGTCTTCTGGTGCTCTCTACTTGATAAATGCCACTCAAATAAGACCACCTAAAAAATAGCTGAGAAGGGCGTTGGCATTTTTCTCTCCCAGACCCTGAGTGCTCAGTGCACTTTCAGCTGTGACTTATAAACACACAAACAATTATGTCTCAAGCAGATGAAAAAATAAAACCATGCAGAAGGAAAACGAAATTATTCCTCAGTATTTGAATAATCATCAAAGGAAAAACGTGCTGAAAAACTGCCCAAAATCTGGACTAATCTGCCATAAACTGACCACTTGCTGCCCTCTACTTTGCTCAGTGTTTGCTCTAACTCATCCCAACGTCCTCTCTGAAGGCTCTTTCAGAATATCATTCCTGGAGGATTAGATGGCTTCTTGCTGGCAGCCCACCCTTCTTCTTGGCCATTATTTGCCTGTTTGTTCTCATGTTTACCTTTGATGTGCTCCGGACAGCAGTCAGAGTCAGGCCCAAATGTTGATGGGCTGAACGAGATGAGCTCTTTTGATCTTCCCATGCAGGCTTAGCAATTCCTGCCAGATAAGGACTTTGAAGGTTGCACCAGGATGGATGTGAAGCCTGTGCCTCACCCAGATGTGTGTCTCTTACAGCCCCCAGCTACCTCAGCAGGATATTTGGGTCATGGGTTTGTGGAGACTTATGACCACTCCCCCTCAGTCCTGGCTCTGTTATCCAAGTTAGTGATCACCTATCAGCAGCAATCTTTGATCAGGGTGTGGAAAGAGGAGGTTAAACTGAACCAAAGGCTGATAAATGAGAACAGGACCATGGTAAATTCACAAAGAAAGGAACTTAGATAGTCAGGCTGAGCATCCAGCTTAAAATCCACACTGACACCTACTGAAACTTTGACAGCAGACAGCCTTTTCCCTTTGCTTGCAGAATGGAACATGTTCAGAGAGCTCTCAAGGCCAAAATTCACTTCTTCATATTGGCTAATTTGAGTTGGGCCATTAAGTATTCCTGAAACAGTCTTAGATAGTCAATTGTAATCTAGAAATGTTCTGTAGATAGGGCTCCAGCAGGAATCCTTGAAATAAACTGCAGTAAAAAGAGAAAATGATAGTCCATAATAGAATCACTCCATTCAACATAATAGAAAATAAAGCATAATCAGTGATGTGAAGAGTGACACACTGTACTAAGCACCACGCATTACTCATTCTCTTCAAATGATCAAAATTGCCAGGATTCTCTCACGTCTAGAGACCAAACAACCCCATAAAGAAACTGCTGAATATCAAGAGGGAGATTTTTCTCTACCAAGAAAAACACCTTGGCGGCATTAGAGTCCTGCAGCCTGAATCTTAAAGGCTGCAGACAATATTCAAAGGAACAATTTTCGATTCGATGATGGCCACAAGCGAGTCCCATTACACCTCTGAGGCAGCTTCCCAGCCTCCAGACCTCGCCAGAGGAGCATTTCTAGAACATAAGAGAATGGGGAACATTAAGCTCAGAGTGAGAGTAAATCTACCTGATGCATTGTTAAACTTGTCAAGGCTTTGTGACAAATCCCCGGTACCTGACCCCGAGTGCGCGTCGCCGCTGCCAGAGAGCGGCACTGGTGGCAGAGTTTGCTCTCCCTGCCTTTAGCACAGTGCACACGTCAATCTTGTTAGTGAACTAAGCATAACTAATGCTTTGTGTAAGCACTTGGGGGTGTGATTCGAGTATTTAGGAATTCAACCTCCCGAAACAAACTGGCTTTCACGTGTACCCGCTACTCAGTCAAGGCAGCAGTGGCTAAGCAATGATGGGATGTCAGGTTTTAAAGGAGAATTCCCCTGATGTCATGAAGTGACCTCGAGTAAGGAAATACAAAAAGAGGTCTCATTATTCCTAAATACTTCATGCTCCAAGCTCTGCTTGCAGCTGTTGTCCCAAACAGTCAGACCCTGATGTGTTCACCTGGGAGGAAGCATACAGAGGGCTGATGTTCCCAGGAAGCTGTTTAAAGCTGGGTGTGGAAGAAGCAGCAAGGAAAAATCCCCCTATTCCTCCTCCTCCTCCTGAGAGCAAATCAAACATCTAATTGAGAGAGCATCCTGGAGCAACTGGCTCCATTCGGTGTTGAGCAAGAGCTTATTCCAGCATCAAAGTGACTGTGTGATGAGCCAGCCATTGGTGTTCCTGTTCCTTAAAGAACTGTAAGCAGCGAGCAACAGGGGATATAAGAAAGTCTACAGAAACTCTGGTATAAGCCATGAGAATCTGCAGGATTTACTGTCAGAGATAACTTAAAGCCTGATTTTCCCACTATATGGATGCCTTCAGGAGCTTAAGCCATCAGCACAGCTCCACAGTTTCTTCACAATAGAATAAATATTTCCTCAGCACATGTGAAAACTTGCACTGGAAAGACTTTGTTATGTTGTTAGAGCAAAGCTTGAAAGGCTTAAAGGTCCCGCCAAAACTGAGGAGAACAGACAGATTTTCAAGCCAAATACGAATTTCTCCCAGAGCTTTGGTAACAGTGGCAGCGAAGACACAAAGGGTTATTGATGTGTTAGAAACCACAGACCTGCCTGAGAATGGTCACATAGGAATTAAAGCTTTCTCCCCCTCAAAAAGGTGATGAGATCAATAGCCCAGCTGAAGTGCATACATGCCAGTGCAGGCAGCGTGGGCAGCAAACAGGAGCTGGGGACTTCTTACTGACTTAGCAGATACCTGCTGAAAATACAGCACAGCAGAGAGGAAACAGTCCAGGAATCCTGTGCTCAGTTTTGGGGCCCTCATTGCAAGAAAGGCATTGGGGTGCTGGAGGGTGTCCAGAGAAGAGCAACAGAGATGGGAAAGGGTTTGTTTAGACTTGAGAAAAAGAGGCTCAGGGGAGACCTTACCGCCCTCTACAACTCCCTGAAAGAAGATTGTAGCCAGGTGGGGATTGGTCTCTTCTCCCAGGTAACAAGTGACAGGAGAAGAGGAAATGGCCTCAACTTGTGCCAGGAGATTTAGATTGGATATTAAGGAAAATTTCATCACCAAAAGGGTTGTCAAGCATTGGAACAGGCTGCCCAGGGCAGTGTTGGAATGAGCATTCCTGAAGGGATTTGAAAGATGTGTCTAAGTCACCTGTATTAATTACCCCCAAACCTGAGCATCTCACAGTCTTTAATGCATGAACTGTCAAACATTCCTGTAAGGTAGGGAAACGATGCTTTGCTAACAAGAAAAGGAGGTACAGAGATGATCATTGCAAGACTTTCATCAAAATCAAAATTTACCAATGCAGGCCTGCCGAAAGACAGGGAGAAGCAAAATTCTGTTAGTTCCCTCAGCTAGTCCTCAAACAAGGGACTGTTATTGCTCCCATCTGGAAAATAAGACGGATTATTTAGTTCTGCCTATGCAAAGTTGCATGTATTTGTTGTGAGGTCAGAAGCTGACAACAAAACAAAGATTAAAAAACCCAAAGCTGTTCCTCTGCTGCTCGTCCACCCCCTCAGCACCGCAGAGTCCCGTGCTATGCCTGCGCTGTGACGCCTGACAGGCCCAGAACCCCTCTTTGTGATTTAGCTCAAGGAGGGGATGCTCATGTTTTACATCAGGCTGTTGAAATTAATCCCTGCTTTCTCATCCTCCTAATGCACTACAGGGCTCTCCGATCGATTCGCTCCTCCCCGGCCGGGAGCAGGAACATGTTCCCAGTTCCGCTTCGCTGTGTACCGCTCTGCAGTGAAACAGGAGTCTGTCACCCTCTTGTCATGTTAACAGAATAATATAATTTAATCTTTCCAGGCAGTTTAAATGAAGCTGCTCTACCCTGAAATAGATACACGGGTGTACAACATGCAAAAGGCAGATCCTTCAATAAACACGTTACCCGTGTCTATCACACGCGGGGATGCTGGAGATGGCCGGGGTTGTGTTCCCCCAGCACAGAAAGCTGCCATCCTATATGAAAGGGACCAAAATGCTGATTGTTTGTGCCGCTTTGGGAGGTCAGACTGATCTGCAGATTTCCATTTCAAAGCCTTTACTTTGGCAGAGGCCACCAAACACAACTGCCCTGTCACTTCCTCACAGAGGACAGATTATTCCCCTTCGCTCCATGCCCTCAATGAGCTATTTTCCACTCTCCAACTTCCTCCTGTACATAACACCAGCCATCCCAAACTCTTTCCATTGGAGTACTCCCACTTATTTAAACACAGGAGAAATGTTCTGGTCTGCTCTCGTCAGATGGTGACTCCTCATCCCCATCCTGTCTGATCATCCCTTCCCCAGGCCCCCCTCGCTGCTTTGCTGTGCTGGGAACTGGGAGCACAGCTTCACTATGGGGGCAAGGATGCTCACAGTGAGAAATCATTTCTACTAGAGAAATAAAAGGCATAAAATATTAGTTCACAAGAATCTGGAGTTCAGAAGGATTAGATTTGTACTTGGTACATGACTTCACACAGATAAAATAAGCTGAGCAATCCACCTTTTGCTACCCTGCACCTGTTATACAAACTTAATTTCTGCAATTATAAGTACCCATACCTGTCACAGAAAAACCAGCTAGTGTGTGGAGCCCCTGGCCTGTCCCCCATGCAAGACAGTGGGCTGAGGTTCCCAGAGGGAAAGCAGGATTTTCCAGAGCTAGTGAGCCCTGACCATCCCTTGCAAGGACATATTTGCCACCTATCTGGGGGCTTTCTAAAGATTTTGTTCAAATGCCATCAAAAAAACCTTCCTCCAATTTCCTTCCACTTCAGCTCATAGCCAGAAAACACACTTGTCCTCTCCAGAGGAAGAAACAGAGCTGCAATCAGTTTGAAAAACACTACATATTTCTGAGTTGGAAGGTGTAATCCCCCTTTAAACAAATACCTATTTTCCACTGCTCTAACATACACTTGGCGACAACACTTAGATTTGGAAA
The DNA here is from genome assembly GCA_013397755.1 of Cnemophilus loriae. NCBI lineage: Eukaryota > Metazoa > Chordata > Aves > Passeriformes > Corvidae > Cnemophilus > Cnemophilus loriae. Next base: position 1,837,283 of record VZTF01003047.1, on the reverse strand, counting down.
CAAACTCCCCTTGCCACCTGAGAGATGTAGTTTGTGAATTTGGTTACAACAGGCCAACAAATGGTGGGTTTTCAATACCAGAGAGACCCTTGGAGCAATCAGTGGCTTGTAAAAGAGTGTTTCTACCTGGTGCTCAGTGGTTTGGGGGTTTTTATACATTTGTGAGTGATTTTTGCATTTGTGGTCTTGTGGGACAAATAACACTGCTGGAACCAAGCAGCATGACTGAGTACAACACAAACTTCTTTGCAAGTCTCTTCTGGCACAGCTGAAAATTCCCCTCCAACGAGGCAGCTGTTACACAGAGCCCTTGGGCAGCTCTGGAATGAAGGCCAGGCACAGGCTCAGCTGCAAGAGCTGAAGTATGAGAGTAAATAATCTCTCTGGGGATTAAAACAGATTGCTAACTGCAGAGAGCCTCCCGAGGCAGTTTTAGGGACAAGTGACCAGGGCAATTGCCCGGAGCCGTAGCCAATGAGACAGTGTGACAAAGTGCTGGTCACTCAGGAGTGGTACCTGCCTTCACCACAGCTCAGCATCAATTCAAGCCTACAGGCAACTCCACCTAATCAAAACCCATTTTCTTCTAATGGATGTTTCCTGATCATGGGCAGGGCAAATCCCCCACCCAGCAGTGACAACAGTCCCTGCTAGAAGAGTGACACTTGCACTGCTTCTCTCCCTTGTGCAGTTCATGTGTTGAATGCCACAGCAGACCATTAGAGCGTTTACTCTGGCATCCTGTATATCATCACCTCCTAAAAAATCTCTCTAATCTTGTATGGGAGCCGAAGCCTGTACGTGGGAAAGCTCCTGTGCAAGAGCAGCCCCAAATGTTACAACTCCCCTTCACGCTGCTGACATCTGACAGGCTCAGAAGCGACTCATGGAGGTGGTTGTGGAGAGACAAGGGTCTGCAGAAGTGGGCTCTGATCTCACTTCTTTGAAGAATGAACAGTGACAGCAACACTAAATAAACAGCTTAGCAAGTGTCTTAGGTTCTGCCCTGCCAAGCCTGGGAGCTGCAGGTGTGGAGCACGTCAAGTCCCAGATGGAGGGTGCAGAAACCTGAGCACACATCTCTGCCCCACGGAGGGGAAAGAAGAGCAAAGAATGAAAGAAAAAGTGCTGCTCAGGAGCTGCCAGTCCTTTGGGGGTTGCAAGAGGTTGGAGCAAATGTTTCAGGTGCAAACAGTGCATGGGGATTCACAACTTCAGTGGCTCGAGCATGGCCCCGTGGGGTGCTATTGCGTGAGCTGTGCAGTACTCATGGCAGTGTTCAAACACGCTTTCTCTGCTCAACTATCAGAGTGTTTACAAGCAACAGAGCAGGTACAGAGCAGGAATACAGGTTCTGGCCCAGCCGAAGGGGAGGGTGAACCAGCTCTGTGCTCAAGAGATGGTCAGGGAGTCAAGGGTGAATGAACTGCAGCAGCTCTGTGCTTCTCCATCCATCAGTAGATGGCCACAGCTGCTGAGCTGTGGGCTCTCAGCCTGCCCTGGTCACACAGGGAGTTCTGTTAAACCTTGATAAAGAGATTCTCAGAAAACACAGCAAATGCTGTTCCAACCCCAGAGCATGATGAGAACAGTCAGCTCTCAACATAGAAGATGCTTAATGACTTTCTGGTATTCATTAAATTGTCACCCAAAGCAATTGGTCAGAAACTGTCAGGCAACACACCATGTTAGTAGAAGATCCTCCTTGGCTGAACCCTAACATTTTGTCAGGAATTTCCTGTAAACTTCCCACACATTGCAGTCCATGGGCATGGATTCCAACAGCACTGCTGGATGGGAATTCTGTTTTCTTCAGGCTTTGCTAGCAAAACTGGGCTTCCAGGACCTCTGTGGGAAGGCTGAGCATCTGAAAAAACACGAGCACACAGGAGCTGAGAGCCTCCAGGTGTGACCATAGTGGAGCCATGTGACACAGAGCATCCCTGGGCATCCCATGGCCTTTTGTCTTAGAAATACTATGTTCCAGAAGTTCTCTTTGTTTTTCCACCAATCCCAGCATTTCTGGGTTTGAGACATTTCTAAATTTTTGGCTTCATTTTGCAATAAAAATGAACTTTTAGAAGAAGTAGGTGAATGTATCACCGAGAAAAACATTTCAGACTCTGACATTTTTCACAGCAGGACATTGGTAAGATTTCCATTGGACTTAGGGGCAAGCACTGGTGCTGGACTTCTCAAAGGAGAAGGAATTTCTATTTCAGACAGTCCTAGGCGAGGAGTCAACCCCAAAAGACTTTGTAGGCACTAAAGAAAAAAAGTGAGCAGAGTTAATGATTGATAGAGCTGATGAGATATTGATTTTCAGAAGGAAAAATATTTCCAATTCTCTAGCCTCATCCTGCTGACATATAAGAAGCTATATTAATTCCCAATAAAATTAAGAAAAGAATGGGGTGCCTTTTATATGAAAAAGCCTGTAACTACAGTAGATACTGACCATGAATATAAATGGGAACATATACAAAATTAAGGCAGGCAAATTAGCCGGTGCTAAAAGCCTGGATATAGCCCGCACATGCCAAATATGACTCTGGAGAAATCTTGTAATTGCTTTAAGGACAGGCTTAAGATACTGTAAGTAAAAGCCATTCAATATGCCAGCAAAGTACCAGCAGGCAGCTACAGGAATATCACTGTGGAGAAAATGCTTCTTTCCATCTCCATCTAGTGGGTCTGACGAGCCACTGCTTTATCCACGCTGCTCTTAGAGTGCCACACGAGGAGATTTAACCTCCTTATGTAACGAGCCTTTTGGTCCCCTAATTCTTTCCCCGTGGCTTTCTGCTGTTCCCCCAGCTGCATCTCTCTCCGTGTCTCTCTTTTCATCACAAAAGAGTGATTCGCTAAGTTTCTCCACTTTGCTTAATAGAATTCATTGCACATTTAGGGCCATTTTACAGTGAGATTTACAGCAATGTCACCAATAGAGAAAATTGTTGTAAAATAACCGTGGACAGCGTTATGAAGTAGCAATAAAATCAGCAATAACACACAGCTGTGTATTTATGTCTGCCACCTGTTCACTTCACTTTCCTTTTTTAAGCCACCTCTAATCAGATCAACCAGTTCAGCAAAGGAATGATCTGGTAACGTCGCACTGGGAAGCACAGGTCCAAATTTCACACAGACAGGCACAAAGAGAGAGCATTCACTGTGCCCACGTGCACAGACACAGAGATCATCAGCTCCCACATTGCTCAGGAGTCACGTACCAAATAACCACCTCTACATGCAACATATGCACAAAAACACAGAGACACGCACTGTAAACATATCTGAGCACACACTGTATGCACATATATCCGTCTGGATTGGCATTCAGAGTCCTAATCCCCAGTTCCCAGGCTGCAACCTATAGATCCCTTGTGGGACAAGTATTTCTTGGCTGTGCTCTGCAGAAAGCTGGCTGGTCGTCGGGATAATTCCACAGTGTTAAGAAGGAAAAAGAAGATGTCAGCTCGATATCCAAGCCCTGAATCATCAGTCAGTGACAGGGGGTTCAGCATATCCCCACCACTGAATGATAACCAGTGGCCAAAGGGGCTCCAGCCCAGCAGCCCTCGTGTTGGCTGACAAAGGCTGATGAATGTGCAAACAGCAAAGCTGAAAGAGATTATTTTGTCCTTTAGTCCAACTTGGACCGTCCATGATGGGCTGCACTCAGTATTTCAGCTCCAAATACGTCTTCTGCTTAGTGCTGGATGGCTTGCCAAGGCCATCCTTCTCCTTGAGCAAGTGAGAGTGGGCTGTGACAGCCACTACTTGCAGAGAGCAGATTTTGTACAATTTGCTTTCCACCTCTGGCAAACATTTCTACATGCAACACTCCAAAATAATTGCTGTGGGATCTGTGAACAGCCTGGTGCATTTAGATATCCCAATTTGCTTTATGGATCATTTTGTGATGAACAAGGGCAGAGCAGCCGCCTTGGGTAACATCCAACCAACAGTGATAAAAGGCAGCCCTGCGTGCCGTGCCACCTAGGAGGGATGTGTGAAAGGGTCTGTCAAAAAAACATTTGGGTAAACTATCAATAACCCTTCTTGTGCAGCCCACAGAACTCTCTGGGCTGGAAAGTGCATGGGCTGAATTTTACACGTGCCCTCGTGACAGAGCCAGCGCTGTGGCAAAGCACTGATGGTGACACTTGGGGCAGTTTTGTTTGGACGCCCGGGCTCTGCCTGAAAGAGATGCTGTCTGGTGAACACACAGCTTTAATGATCACCTCAGAATCAGGAGGCATTTCTCACTGCAAGTGTGTTATTGCAGCAGGTCCCCACAGGGAAGGGAATGGGAGAATACAGTGCCTGAATTGCAGCTCTTCTGAACTTCATTTAAGCACCCCAACATTTTGGTTTCCTTCTAAATATTTGGTATATTTTCATTTTTATCAGAAAACTCCAAATTGTCGAAATTTAGCAAAGCCCAGCCTCTTCCAGCCAAGAGACACAGAACAACTCTTAGTGAAACAAAAATGATATCATCACACAGCAAAACACTGTATGAAAGAACTCCTTGAAGCCATAATATCCCTGATTTTATTCATCACTGAGTCACTCGCAGAGTGAGAATTAGCAAACACTTTCTCTGCTCCTCCCTTCTCCCACCCCTGCCCTGGGCATAATGAAGTTTTTTCTAACTCAGAAGCTTCAAGGCTAAGTACATTAAGAATTGTAAAACATTCTTCCCTCAGTAGCTAGATGAAAAGGATATAGAAATTAAAACAATGTATACAAGATTATTACAGTAGGGATGATATGAATCCCCTTGTGGAAGCACTGAAAAGCCACTGGATAAAGTCATTCAGTGATGACCCTAAAGCTATAACGAGCTTCTCATCTCACACAGCTTCTGCAGTGAATATAATGTGATGGGGAAAAAAAAGGAATATCAGGCTTTTGTGGACTGAAGCCTGAAGGCAAATCTTTCCTTATCACAAGTTCTGCAGGTCAAAATGGGATCAAGAATCTTCGTCACTCGCAAGCAAATAATTACCCCAAAGGTGAAAGACAAGTAACTGAGGACCCATCCAAATTACACAGAGCTAGCGCGGCACAAAGCAAAAGATTTCTAATGTGGTGATCTTTCTCATGGTTATTTGTCACAAGTATCCCTTTATCTGATGGTTTCTGAGGAAAAGAGAAGGATCAATTCTGGCAAAGAAATCTCTACCCTGCAGTTGAATTTTCAAAGCTATGATAGATCATATGGACATTGTACAGAAATGAAAAGGAGGTCAGGAAACACATGCAGCCAAGCAGTTCGTGTTGCATTTGAGATGCGTGAAGGATCAAGCAAGGATAAGCTGGATACTGCGTGGAAGTTCACAGGAAAGTACACAAAGCAATAATGAAGCACACACTTCAAAAGCACAACCCCATTCCTGTCCACAGAGGCACACAAATTAAAACTGAAGTTTGCATAAAGCTTGTGAGGAGTGCGTGAGGGCAAGAAGGGGGATATGGAAATTAAAACCAACCAATTTCTACTATTTAAATGTCATCACTCAAAAATCTATAGGAGAAAAAAACTAATCCACCTCACTGCTCCTAACAAGAGTTTCCTTAATGCAAAAACCTTGATTTTTTTTTTTTATTTTGTTTTCAAATTTTAAATTCTTATGGCCTCCTTATGTTCAGACATCTCTTATCTGCACAAAGTTAGCTCACCAGTGCTGGAGATTTTCAAAGGTAAATTTAAAAAAAAAAAAAATCAATGAAATTCATTTTCCATAATCCCTAATCTTTAAACACCATTCCTTAGACAGACAGCAAGTGACCTGACCAATTTCAACCACATAATGTACTCGGCTCCTGCTCGCTGGGGCCACCTCTTGTGCACATTAGACCACATTGGATGCACAGCACTGGGGACGAGCAGGCCATCAGAAGATGGCTAAACCATCCACAAACCATATGACAAAAGGAAATTTAATGCTGAGTTCCGTAGCTGCCGGCACCTGTGGCACAGCACAGCTTGCGACAACACGCTGCTCCGAGTTAGCAAGGCACAATATTATCACTATTTTCTTTGCCTGCTGCAGAGGCAGCGTTTCAAAGCTTAGGTCAATATCAACCATTTTTAGAAGCAACATCACAGTGAAGAAGAGCAGCTTCAGCTGCAAACTCAGCTCTTGGAGTCAGGCCATGAACACACTTCTCCAGCCACACACCCAAAAGTGAAGGCTCCGAACCCAGGAGCTACAGCTGGAACGTGGGGGCCAGGCGTTCATTTCCCCCAAGTCTCCCAAATAATTTCCTGACACTAGGAGATGGACTGGCCAAGAACAGATGAGTAAATGTTGCACCCTGGGCGTTTTGTCATTCCGATCATGTTCTCAATGAGCGTGACATCATTCCTTGCCACGGCAGGCGAGACCCTGAGGGGAGGAAAGAACTAACAACTCACACACGCCAAGGACCTGACTCACCCTTGCTTTGCACCAGCTTTCTGTGCCACTGCACTTCAGTCAAAACCTGTGTGAATCAGACCTGTGATTTTTATCAGGGATCCAGCTGGCTGCTTGTGTCTCAAATAAAATAAAACGTGGAGTTTATAGTCGTGCTCCTGCCATCATGGATGAAAGCTCGAAGACTTGTCTTCAGACAGGACTGGAAGGGACAGATCTCTCCCTGGTGCAAAGTCACCACGCTGCTGAAGGCAATGGAGTCTGGATCTGCCTTAAGGAATCCAGAGATTACTTAACTCAGTCACCTTCATCCCCCTGCTTAAGTCCTTCCTCACTACATTTTTTGCCACCTTGTCAAAAGCTACAGGTTTTGTCTTGCAAGCACAAGCCAAGGGTCACAACTTCCTGCATGGATTCAGCTACTGCAAAAAACGTGTGAGGGTTTCCTTTTTTTCCCCTCTGGTAACTTCTCGTCGCACACTGGGTTATCTCCAAGGCCCTCTCCTGTCCTGCAGGGCTGACTATCCTTTGAGGCATGTCAGAAACACAGGAAATACCTGAAACCATCCTGAGGCAACAAGGAGAAAACCTGACAGATTCAATGAACCTGATGAATCCCCACTACCAGGCTTGCAGTAGGAACACAAAATCCCCAAAACAGTAAAACTTCCAGAAACTCAGTGTAACCCACGTCTGAAAAACAAAGAAAAAGAGCAAAGGGACAGGACCACGCAGCAAAGAGAAGGGAACATTTATCTGAGAACTGCTACCAAAATCCACCACACACCCTGAAATGCACCTCATGCACCAAGATGTCACCAGCAGCATGGGCTTGCTGTCGTTCCCCTCCCAGATGGAACTGGAGCTCTGACTCTCAGAAGTCCCTCTCTTCCTTTTCCCATTCATTGGGAATCTCAGCCACATGGAGATCTTGGCCTGATTTGTGGGGTTTAGCTGAGATCTGTCTGTCTGCAAGTGCTATGTCAGGGTATTTGCTGTAGGTATTAGGCAGTTACTCATCTCTGCTGCTGAGCCTGCAGCAATATTTCTACAACTTCAAAGCCCTTACAAAGAATAATATCTTTTGGCTAATTAAATCAGGATATAATGTAACAAAGGGGTTTTTTTTCTTCTCTTCCTTGAGTTTCTGCTTTCATAACCTAATCAGGCATTTTACTGGGTGAAACATCTCTATTAAGTCTCATTTCTCAGCCACATGATACAAAAACAGGATGATAATTGAGGCTGCATAATTGATGTGCGCAATGACAGAATATAGAAAAGGGCTCCATTAGCCAGGTCACGTCATTAGCATACATTACGTTCAACAAGATTGCTCTCTTCACCTCCTATTTATTAATGGGTTAATCCAGTCCCATCAGCCTGAATACATCATTGTTTAGGTCCTTTCCTGTAAGATACAGCAGCTCAGTTTGACATTAGGAAAGAATTGCTACCGAGGGCAATAAAATCCCGTAAGTGTCAGCGCTGCAGTGGTGCTGTTTGCAGAAGCTCCCCAAGAAGCCAAGGATGTCATCAAGTCTGCAGCACCAACACGTCCTTGGCAGCACAGGCCTAAGCAGAGAGGGAGCTCCTTCAAGGGCACATGAGCTGTTGCCAGACCACACCACACGCGGACTCCTCGAATGATTCCATTTTTTAGTCTGTCTTCAATTTCCTGTCTGGATTACCACATTTCTCAAAGAGTTTACTTCCTCTCCCACTGTCATTGACATAGAGAGGTATTAGCTGCTGTTTAAAAAGAAACTCAAAGCTAAAATAATGTTTAAATCTCATATGAGCTCTGCCTTCCTACAGTGGTGAGGATGCCTGGTTACTTCACTGCCTGCCTCTTGGGGTGAATCTGCCCCAAGAATTTGCTATGGGTTCAACCACAGCTACCTGTCATCCCAAAATCTCTGAGGAGTTCACATCTGCTATTACTGATGCAAAGGTAAAAGCCTGGTCTCCCACAGTGCTCTGATAGCCAGTGGAGGAAAATGTTGTTCCTGAACACAAACAAGAAAAGCGTGGTGCAGTGGGGGAGCTTTCTACTTCAGTTATATCACGATGTTAAAGAAACTGGCCTTACAAATTTGGCATTTTTTTAGGTGCCTCAGATTAACCTGTATGAACAGCCATGATTCATTTCCTGAGCATGGGTATCCAAAGAATTGATGGCCTTAGTGGAATATTTCAACTGTCACAAACAAGAAATGAAATGGGATCCCTGCCCTAGGGCTCTCCAGGCAACTGCCTGCCACCTCCTGCCTTGTGCCTGGTTACAAAGTCCCTTGGGACTTCAAACCTGGCAGTTCACAGTCAAGTCCTGTGTCATTTCCATGGAATTGAAGCCCAGTCCCTGGAAGTGTTCAAGGCCAGGTTGGGTGGGGCTCTGAGCACCCTGATCTAGTGGGTGGCATCGCTGCCCGTGGTGGGGAGGTGAACTAGATGATCTCTACAGTCCCTTCTTACCCAAACCATTCTGTGATTCTGTAAAGTCTTGGCCAACTGGAATGTTCATTCCTGAGTTATCTTATTGGCAATAACCTGTGCAGGATGCCCCAAAGTGCTGCCATTTTTGTACCTATCCAGTTCATTGTTTTAGCACATGGAGAGGTCAGTCGTGCTCAGAGCTCCCTCATGCTAGAAACAATGTGGGTAGATAAAGAACAGAAGAAAGCAAACACTGTTATTCTCATTTTACACCTTGGTTCAAATAAAAAACCTACTTGACTTGTCTAGCCACATAGAAAATCTATAAAAGAATCAAACAGGTATTTTTGATTGTAGCCATGCTCCTCACCAAGGCAATAATTATCCACTTTCCTCTCCTGGCCTGTCATGCTCCACTCCACCAGGAGCAGAACAGAACCAGTGAAGCCAGGCTTAGGCACGATTCACTTGCTGTTCCTTCAGGAAGAACACAGTCATCATAAATTGACATTTTCTAATTCTGGGGATCTGCAGATGAACCTATTATGTTGCTTGTCTGAGTGACACCTCTACAACGCAGGCACTACTGAGACCCCACAGTTAATCATCACTGCCAGGTGCTCTTCTGCCAAACAGTGCAGCCTGCTCGACTTCGCTGCTTGAGGAGAGGCACAAACCATTCCCATTCTCATGCCTCATTCAGAAAATGTCACAGAAAGACTCTGTGCTCGAAGCTGGTGATGCATTGATATATTTACCAGCATATCATCATCAGTACTGAGGCTGAGACATGAACAAAATCAATCTGCTGCACTGGATCTCTCAGACACGTTAGAGTTATGTTAATAAGACAGCAGGTTGCCAGCTTTTCTCGTGAAGTACCAGAGTATTTTTTTTTAACACCTAATAGTAGCAATTCGGAGTTCAGAAGCTCTGGAATGAAATAAATGCTTGTACCTCTTAAATAGCCTTTCACTCATACTCCTTTTCTCAGAGCTGGTGTGGGATACAGCACAAAATAATTACTCTGGAGACCACTAGAGCAAAGCTCTCATAACAACAAGCAAATGGAGCTTTCCACCTACCCAAGATGCTAAATTAAACCAGATAGAGTCCACAGAAGTCCTCAAGTGCCATTGTAAAGTAAAAAGGAAATTTTATAGTCCTGCTTTAAATGAAGTGGGCATTGTCATTCCAGCTGGTATAAATAAGGAAAGGAGGATCAAACATCCTCCTTGTTGCTGGACCCTTTCCCCAAGTCCTCAGTCACAAAATTGATAAAGCTGTTTTTCTACAAAAAATATTATCCTACATTCAGCTGAGATAAAGTGTTTGTCTATTTTATATTTATTTTTAATATGTATCATTTAAATAATTTTCATTCTGGTTTTCATCAAAGATAGTTCATATCCAAAGCCAAATAAATCCTCACTGGAAATATTTTCCCTGTCAAAACTCTCTAATTATCAGAGCTGAAATCACAATCAGCATAAAATAGCACTGTCTGGTTTCACTCCTCACCCTTTATGTCTTGATTCAAACCCTTCCTAGGCCAGCTAATGGCCAGGGAATTGCCCCAGGGATACCCAGCACCATCCGTGGATGTCCCCAGCACTCCATTGGCACCCAAACTGCGGGCCCTGCTCTGGCTCACGACAGGATTACTCAGCAAAACCTGGCTGATTTGCATGGCAGGAGGCCCAGGGCCTGACTGTGAAAAAATTCGGTATCTGGAGATTTGGCTAGTCCTAGGAAGGGCAGATTGGGGTGCTAAGTGCCAGTCCTGTAAATAACCATATCCCTGACAGCACTGCCTGCTGCAGAAAATCAGGGAGGCTGGATGCACAGCTCCATCTGCCTTCTCCCCTCTTCTGAAAGGCACAAGCAACCAAGACTATTTATTTCCCCAAGTGCACGAGATCCCATGGACTGCCAGCCTGGAGATGGCTGAAAGGAGTTGGGGTTTCTTACTGCCACACTGAGGTTTCAGTCCTGAGGAGAGTGGTTTTAATCTCTAGTAAGGTCAGCACAGCTTACTGAGGAAAAAAAAGAGAAAGGAAAGGGCCCTTTTAATTGCATTAATTATGATACATTCTCTTTTGTTTCTGATGACTGTTGCATTTTAGGATCCAGGAATGGTATCGCTGAATTTTAATCAGAGATCTGAACAAGCTACTGAAATATGATTAGTTCTTCTATCTGACACTGTGATTACTGCTTAGGAGACATCTGCTGCTGCATAAAATCAAATCTTCCCTTTCTGTCTTCCACTGTGACAATGCCAGAGCTTTTCTCTTTTTTTTCAGGGAGGTGGAGATGATCCCAAGGAACACCCCAGGAAGGCAGCCCAGCCCAGCCTTTGGCTGAGGAACGCTCGGACACAGCCCATGATGGTTTTTGCCCTTTGCCAGACCCCTGGGCTGACAGATTGCCCACTTTCACAGCGGGAGCGAAGCTTTATCTGTCTCTCTCTGTGCATTTGCATGCGCAGGATGTGGCCCTTCCCTGTACTGCAGTGGGGCTGCCAACCCTGCCCATTGTCCTTGTGACACCTGGTCACAGGAACCGCTCGAGCAGCCTCCAGCTGGGTCTCTGCTCCTGCCACCGAAACGCTCCTTCAAAACAAAACGTGTCCCTCTCATCTGTGCAGGTGAAAAGGCCTTTTTCAGGATGCCTTCATCAGAGGGCAGATGGTGGCTTTAGCCTCAAAAGGCTGATCGAGTGAGGTGCTGCTCTCAGTCCTGGGTGAGAGCAGCTCTCAGCGCCTTGCAAAGACACGATGCAGAAACTGAAGGCAGCAGCAGAGGGGGAAGAGAGAGAGAGAAGGAAAGTAAAAAACAAAACAAAACAGGAAAGAAATCAAGAAAAAAAAAAACAAGTAATATTTTTCACATCTGACCTCAAAGCTGCTGGGACTGCTGTGAGGTATTTTTCCCACTCAGGTTAGTCTGCTCTAAAAGGCTGTGGGCATCAAAGAGAAAACATTATAAAATATCTGTCTTCCACTCGCCTGCATTTTGCCTGTAATAGGTCTCCCACTTACACTGTTATTTTTTTCCCCCCTCATCTCAACATAGAACAGAGGATGGCTGCTCACCAGGCTCATTAATATGCATAAAGTGCAGTATAATTAGTTGCCACAGGTAACCCTTCTATAACTGTGTGAATTGAGCTAATGTGCAAATATACGAAGCACTGCAAGTAGGACGGTGTAAGTAAAAGTCCCCCATTTCATAAAAGGAAATATTTGAATAATATGCAAATGCACTGGATGTTATTAACAGGATGTCAAGGTTTGACAGTCCATGTTATTGTGGAAATAAATGAGTTTTGACACAAATAACTTAGATATGCATTGATTTTTTGAGCAAACGTTGTAATGAGATGTTATGTATTGTAGTGCAGGTTTATACAGATTTTGATGACTATTAGGGGAAAACATAACAGTGGATCAATTATTAATGTATTCATTAATATGCTCCAATGTGTAACAATAATTATTTTCTTTCTTTTCTCCCCCCCCCCTTCAAAATGCAGTTCCTCTTGCATTTTTAATATACCTGCTTGAAAGTATATGGAGCAGAGTCAATATAGCATTCAAATCACAGGCGTCGGGGAAGATGAACTGTACCTAACCACTGCTGACAAACACTACCCAAATGCTCCTTATACTCTGCATTTCTTCATTATAACTCCCCAGAGGAGGCATTAGCTTCTGTTCTTTCAAGGAACCCCGTTTCCATACTGAAGCTCATCGTCAGGTCAACAGTTCCTAATGTTGGTCAGTGAGCTTATGTGAATTTCCATTGCGCTGGCATTTGCTCCTGAGAGGCAGAGGGAAGAAGCATCCAGAAAGCATTCAATGCCTAAGGACAAACATCTGCTGAAATGGCTTGCTGGCCAAGTTCACCAACAGGGGAATCTGCAGTTGATCCATTCTGCTGAACCTGCCAGATGTCCCTGTTTTGTGCCATCTCGTCCTGATTTCTGAAAGGACTGTCATCGAGTCCCAGTAGGTGCTGTGGAGCCCTGCACGGAAGGACGGTCAGAGCCCTGCTCACTGCACCGCCTGCCACGTTCCCAGCAGGGCTCCAGAGGACATTGGTGCGTGGAGGGCGACAGGCACGTCAGCATGGGCAGCCCAGCAGCGAGAAATCCTGAGCTGATGGGAAGTGGCACAGACTCAGCTCGGCTTGCTTTGGCTTTGCTGTAACGCTGGACTTGCACAGTCATTTGCACTGGTGCAAAGATGATGCAGGAGGTGTGGAATTCTCCTTCACCACAATGGCCACAGGAAGGTGTCCCTAAAGGCCAACGCCTTTTCAAGGAGGATGATAAATGACTGAGCCTTCATTTCATTAGGATATTAATTGCTCTGTCACTCAAAAAAAAAAAAAAAAAGAAGGAAAACTTATCGGCACAGTAAATCTTTCTAATTTGTAGGATCTTCTCTAATATTCCCAGGTTAAGATGTTCTGGCCTTAAAAGGTTACACCATAACAGGATCACCAAAAGGAATCCATATTTCTGGACCAACTTTTTCCCAGTCATCTCATGAACTGTAACAAAGCAGCAGCTGTTCTGAAAGGTGGCCATCTGAACACAACTAGTCAAGCCCCTAAATCTTCTTGGAATTTGCATCACGAGAAATTAGATTATTTGGGGGGTGGTCAAGAAACGTTCTTTTCTCAGGTTAATACTGCTCAGAGGGTTTGGATTCTTATAAAACATGGGCACAATCCACTCCTTGATCCGCCTGAAAATGTACTTTTCAAAACTCCCTGACTTTGCAGGAATACAGGACACACAAAGTTTGCCACTCCCCAGCAATCTTCCTGCTACTCCTTGCTGCTTGGTATTAATTTTGTTAAAAGGTGCTGGGAGATGTATTCTGGCCAGCAGAGTGGGGAGGCAAGTGAAGATACTCTCCTGACCTTTCTCCACAACAGATGGGATTCCTCTCACTTTAGCTCAGCTTAACAGCCTGCCCATGGTGATTCATCCCAAATAACTAAACATGCCCCAGACAGCCCTGTCCCTCTCTCTCCACTGGCAGTAAGTGAAGCCTGGGTGAATAGCCCCAGCTTGATGCCAGCTTTCAGACAAGTTTCTTGTATGGCAGCTGAACCCAATGACCCAGCAACTTCCAAGACCCTTGGGAACTATGGCAAGGAAACATCTCTAAGCTTATCACCTATGATTAAAAAATACTGCACTAGGACCAAAGATAAACTGATTCAATCATCAGGACCTTTATATTTTTTGCACTTTCTCAGAGTAACCTGAGACAGAAGTTACCCTTGGAATACCAAAAGTTTCACTGTGGTGCTACAAGAGCAGCCACACTGTCTGTTTAGTGCTGCAGTAGGGACCACCATGAATAGATTTAACTGCTTTTAAACTGTGACATGAACAAGTAAATGCTGGAGGCAAGAAGGGAAGATAGCCACAGAGAAGCAACCTAAGCCTGGATACCGCAAGTCGTGAAAGCATAAGAAGAAATCCAAGACCAGATTTAAAACTGTGGCTGGAATCACCAGAAGAATGAAGAAGCACATTTGCTAATTGTGTGCGTGTCATAAACACTGGGATAGCTGGAGACTCGCTGCTTAAAACACTCATTTTATCCAGCCAATTAGCATGCTGCCTAGACCATTATCTAGCATTACTGTGGGTTTCACAGCGCACAGTGAAGAGGCTCATGTAATTATAACATGATCCAGGTGACCTTCTGTACCACAGGTAATACATTGTGCCTCTTGCACTGCTTAATTCTGGCCAACGGACCCAAGACAACCCTGAATTGTTAAGCTACAGACAAGATTTCAAAAGTGTTTCCAGCCTTCAGGCATCCAAAATAATAAGTCATTTGAGGTCTTGTGTTTTTGAGAACAGGTACTGATTTTCAGGGGCAGATTAGATGCCTGAACATTTGAGGCTTTTGCTTTGGAGATAATAACTCTCTGATGGATTTTGCTCACAGTCATCATCGCTGGGTAAGTGAATCTGAAAGCAGCATGAGTGTATAATTGACTGCACACCGGGGTCTGGCTCAGCACAGTGACATAACCAAGGAACAGGGAAAAGCTTCAACTGCCAAAGAAAAGGGAATATTCTCCTTAGCCCATACAAATACAGTCCCCCAAAACTGCAGGTTTAAAACTCAAAGCCAAATTTCCACACATGACTATTAAAGATAACAAACTCCCTGAAAATCATTCCCCTTTTATCTTAGATACTTTAAAAATTCCAGTGTCACTCTCATACACAGGTGAAAATAAAGCCAGCCATTGCTACTAATACCAATGCCTCTACAGGCACAGCTTTTAATGCTGCAGAGCATCTCCTGTCTTCATCATTTGCATTTATTTATAAGGCTGCTGTCTCCCATCACTGGGTGGCATCACATGTTGCATATTTGTGTAATGCAGCAGAAGAGAATAACTGGGATTCCTGCTAGAAAACCCAGAGAAATCATTTCGTGTTGGTTTTTGCCAAGCCAGTAATAATTCCATACAGAAACACAATACTCTCCCTGCAGCAATATTATGAAGTGTGCAAAATACCATCTCCCAAGGAACAGACTGACAGCTCAGAATTAACCCAGGCAATGCCAACAAGAATCAGAAAATACTTTTGTGTAACACTTTGTAGGATAACCAGGATATTACTAATATTTTACTTATTACTTTGCACTCTTTGGAAGGAGATTATCAAGTATTTTCCAAAAGGAGGGAAAATCCTTGCCTGCTATTTACAGGTATGGAAATCAAAGCAAGGGGAGATGAAGTCAACTGCCTGTGATCATCCACCTGCAAAACAGGGAGAGATCAAAGCGTTCTGGTGATCTCCAAAGCAAGCAGTGAGCACTCTGCAGCTCACAGGGCTCCAGACCCCTCTCAGCCACCGAGGGCACCTGGCCAGGATGTGTTACACGTTAATATTCATGTCCCCACATTTCTTCTGCTCAGTGGAAAGCAAAGTGCAGGTAGGGATAGAAGACCCAGGGAGTGATGTGTGGCTCCTCTTGGCCCCTGTATCCAGCCTGGAAGCACAGACAAGTCTGGCAGCCCAGAGGTGCTCCCATCCCTCTGCAGACTGGATGATGCCTCTCAGCTGCTGCTCTATGATCCTCCAACAAAAGATCCCCTGAGCTGCCTGCTCTGATTTGAAGAGACATCTGACTCACTGTTTGCTTTACCTGAGGCATCTCTCTTCCTACTTGTCATAGTGATATGAAAATCTGGGCTGTTTCCAGCTGGTGATATCATCACCATTTCAGCTCCATCATGTAGTGAAATAACGTTCCTTCATCCTAGCAAGGACTGGTCCATGTGGTTTTTTTTCCTCTGCTAAATCACTCTAATTTGCTTTGACTGAGGCTGAATGAAGAGGAATGTGATCACTGTATTTTCAACACTCCAGTCCACCCAGAGGCTCCTCAGCTCTTTCAGATCTCAGGTCAGATGGGTTGATTTCTATGAGCTGACCCTCAGCTGTCCCTGTGGTTTGTGTCAAGGTACACCGAGGCAGTTCAATGCTCTCCACACAGGGTGACAAAGCTGGCAATGGGATTCCTCTAAGGAGGAGTTTCCAGAAGGGAACAGATTAATTCAGAACGTGAAGAAAGTTCACAAAACTCTGCACTGTCCTTCTGTCTATTGTAGCTGCACTAAGTAGTTACAATACACAGAGCCTTGTTCCACAAAAATCAGCACAAGAACCTCACCAGGGTATTCCATGCCTGGGTGGTTTCCTACATGGACAGACAATCAGACAGCCAAGGAAAAAACCTTGATCCTTTCTGATAATTTTAAATTATGCAGCAGACTAAAACACAAATAAAAAATATACTAAATCTGATTTTATTCAAGTCGAGTTGGAATTTTTTTCCTCCTCTTACGCTCTCCTTCCTTAGTTCAGAATCAAAATAGAGCAGAAAAAAACAAAAGTAAAAACAATACGGGGACCCAATGTACAGGGAGCAAAAACAGGAACTGAAAACCAGGCTAGAAAAAATGATCTTTTATAGTAAACATTTCTTTTTTTTTTTTTTTTTTTTAGGTATGCAACAAATAACTTTTGAGCATTCTTGAACTTTTTTTTTTCCCCCACAAAACTGATTTACCTTTTCTACCCGCTCCACCAGACAAGAGGGCAAATAGCTGCAATGCTCTCCCTGAGAAGCTTTGCTCAGGTTCTTGCCCTCTCTGATGTGATTGCCAACACAGACTGACAGCTGGTACCATCTGCAGTGCTGGTTTTTCTGATTTGAATAACTTCTCACACTTCCAATGAGACAAACAGGTCATTTCAGATTAGACATCAAACCTCACCAGGTTTTGGTCACTTCTGGCCTGGGTCACGTTTGACTACAACCTGTCACTTGCAAGTCATCTATCAACAGGTTGTTCCTACCTCCAAAAACACCAGGTTCAATCATTCAAGTAGTAAACCACAGTCTGAGCCCCTGTAGGCTTTAAAATACATATTTAAATGAAGGAGGATAGTTAAGGAAAGATTTTAGGTCCCTTTTTATTAGTCCACTACCTCACAAGAAACTTGTTTGTTTTATTTGCGAAGAGGGGTGGATTTAGGGAAAAAAATAATATAAACAAAAGGCAATTATACTAAAATGCTAAAATTCAGTGTCAGGCAAAACAACACATGGCAATGAAATGCTGAAGGGCAACTCAGATGATCTTTACTCCCCTTGCCTATGAGATGGAGGGTACATGGCTCTCCATCACAAGTGCTTGCACACACAGGCCCACAAGGTCTTGCCTTCAGCTCGTTCAGTCCTTGCAAAATGGGGAAGTCAAGAACACCAGAGCACCACAGGTGGGGATTTGCAAAGATGTAATGACTGTCCACGTAATGAAATGCCTGCACTGTGCACAATGAGCCTTCACAGATTTGAGAGCACCACGAAAGTGGGTTTATGCAGTTAAAGAATGTTTAGAAGCTGATAAAGCCAGAAAACATTGACAATACAGAAGTAGGATGTCTGCAATGTCCAAGTTCCCCAGCACTCATTCTTTGCCATGTTAATAAGGCCTCAAAAAAGTTAGTGTGATGATGCTGGAACAGACCTGCCTTGTTTTCATAGCTGTGACCACCAGCTCTCTCAACTTCTGCATCTTTAACCTCACGCATTACCTTTAACATCACACTTGTCGTGGTTCATGGTCTCACCCTGCTATTCTACCTACTTACAGACCATTTTCCCTTCGTTTCTGAAATTAAAACTCAGCCATCTGAAGGCACTTCATATGACACTGTTTGCTTAATGGTATTTTAAAAAGATGTTAATTGCTTAGGCTAAAGTCTTCAAATGTGTTTCAATACCTTCAACATCAAATTCCACATTCTTTTATGAGCTCAGGTTTAACTCAGTTGAAAGCCTGGACTACAAAAGAAGAGAAAGGAGAATGACTACTTAGGCTTATATAATGCACAGAGCCCCTCTCTTCCATCCCTAATAGGAAAACACCAAAGAATAAGTGTGTTTTTCAGAAAAGCTTCTTGTCTTGATATGGAGACAAGGGGGAAAACATCACTATTACCATTAACTTGTCACTGCTTATTTACCCTTGTTGAGATAAACACATGCCTGAGTCATTTCACTTCAGCATCCAAACACTGGTTCTTGTTATAACTTCACAGATAGATTAAAGAACCTCTTACAAAGTAGTGTTTTCCTGCTGTGGAGGCACTTAACACCGAAGACAAGTCATCTCTCAATCTTATTTTTGATGAGCTACAAAGATTGAGAGTATCTCGTGGCAAAGCATTTTCCCCAGCGCCTCTTTTCTGCCTCCTCTCCAATTTACCAGTATATTTTTCAGAATGGGAGCATGAGAAGAATCAAGATAAAGCAGAGCACCACTGGCTTCCTAAAGACAGGGGTGAAGTTGCCTTCCCACTTCACTGCCTCGTGGATTAAATACCCACGATTCCTGTAGCCCTTGCAGAATTAGCACAGGAACAGGGGGACTCTGCAGACACATCCACGGGGAAGGAAAGGGAAGCTAGAGTGCCACATATTCTCATGGATTCATTTAAGGTTATTATAATCTATATATTCTTGTGGACAGGATCTACTTTGCCCTAATAACCAAACTGCAGCTCCAAGGAGTTTGCTTCATGACTCCCTTTATTCTGGATGGAACTATTCACCGACTTTTTGTACTGACATTGCTGCAATCCCATTTTTAGCAATGGACCGACAAACATGTATCTCAATCATGTTTTCATGGCTGCTTTTACAGTTTAATGGCGTGTTATAGCTTAAATGGTCACCAATTGAATGGGCCTTGTTGGTTTATGAAATAGCTGTTAATATTAGATTGCACAGTTGGGAATATTACAGCGGGCACTTGTGCATTAAATATTAATTTGTCTGGTGAGAGCTGAGACTATTTGAAGTGTAAGAATTGAAACTTGGGCAGGGCTTCAGTGTGTTGTTGCCAGTGGCTTAATGATGTATGCAGTGTGTGCTAGCCTGAGTCTTTGGGGTACCACAGCCTTCAGTTCAGGCTCCTGGCCTGGATTTTCCATTTTGTCCTTGTCATGATGAATACTGAAATAAAGACATACAGATTTCCATTGCACGTTCCCCCTTTCAGCTATCCCAGGGCTTTTTCCAGATGATCAAGCTATTCCTGCTCAAAGTGGGTCACACAACACTGTGGCAAATATAATTTTTGCTGCCAGAAGCCTCTTCATAGTAAACTCTGCATCCCCCAAGGACAGCCTACTGCCAGCTCTCTCCTCTTTTGTGTAATTTTTATTAGAACAGTCAACATAAGGCTATACTGATCTCTCAAACACCATCAGAGACTCGGGAAAAATCAAAATCAACCACAGAAGTACTGCCATTGAAAGGGGTTGTTGTATATGTCAGTGTTAAGCAGAAATGGGATGGGTGCACGTGAATAACTCATGAAGCAGCAATTTTTAGCTTTGGTGATTCCAGGTATTGCATGTTAGCACACGAGTTGCCAATATGTAAAACTTGTGCACCTGCAGAGATACTGAAAGTCTTTTTACTGCCCGGAGACCTTCAGATGGGCACACTGTACACTGGATAGAGATTGAACCCACGACACAGCTAAAAATACTCTATTCCATAAATCCAGAACCTTGGTTTTATTGAAAGGACTGAGCCAAGTTGTTCGGAGTTCCGTCAGCTTAGCTAATGTGAGTTGAAAATGGATTTGGTGCCTTGGCTACTCCATGAGTTGTTTCTGCAGCTGTACCTGGTGTTTACCCACTCATGTGTTCATGAATGATCTGAAACCTCTTCATGTAAAATCCACAACTTACCAAAGTGTCTGTTAAATTGTGGAACACCTGAGGCCATCTCCTTGTACCATACCAACATTCTGCCTGACAGCCAAAGCTGTTTCAGGGTGGGTTTAGTGCTGGTATTTCTTATTTACTTACTTTGCTGGTTAGGGAACTGGGACAGCAGAGTCAATGCTAGGGGTACAATTCTTCCAGAAAAGGTTAGACAATTCCTCAAGTATCAAACAGGTACCTTAGTAACTTTACACACAGTCCCACTGACTTCCTCCAGCCTACCTGCATGGTTTATACTACAAATACACACTGGGGGAATCGGATGGTGTTACCCTGGAGATTGCAGAGGATGGAATACTTCTCTGACTCAAACTATACATTCAAAAGCCAGACAGTATTTTACTCCAAAGACATTCAGTGCAGCCTCTCGAGGTGTGGTTAGTGGAGTGTGCAATGCATCTTGGGCCTCTCTGCTCAAAAACACTTCGCAAAACTGTGTGAAGCAACACTGGCAGTGAACTTGTGGAACTTGCTGCCACAGGAGGCTGTGGAGGCAGAGGGTATCTGCAGTGTTTAAAGGGATTACAGAAACTCATGGACAACAGGTCCAGCAGAGGCATAGGCAGGAATGTACCCTCTAACATCCTTAATCCAATGATTACAGACGCTGGAGGCGTACGAAGGGAAAGGGCTGCAGAAGGTGGCTGGAGTCACACACTCCTTCTGGACAACAACATTTGGGGGCAGTTTAAGACATCCAGGCTGGATGAGTGATTGCTTTGACCCAACCTGTGTTTCCTAAGCCAGTTGCTTATCTCACAGCCTTTTAAAATTCTTTCTTTATTTTTTTTTTACCCTGCAGTTGAAGCCAGACCTGAGTGTATTTGACAGGAGTAGTGAGCTCCTGCCAGATTTGGAGGGAGCCTTATGGTGAATGATCCCAGCATGGCTGCAGGTGGCTTAAATACCAAAAACGTAATAGCATTAGCAACAGCAGCACTGCCCACTTCATCCAGTTTCATGCCACTCCTGGGGTTTCTGGTAGAGTTCAGGACACACACAGAAGATGCAGAGACCTCATACAGCTGCTCTGATATCTGTCTCCGTCTGGTGAGTCAAAGTCCCTCCCAGAGGAGATCTCTCAAGGACTACTATTTCTCTGATATTTCCTGATTAGCATTTCCAGGAGCAATTTTGCTTTATAAGGAAATCCAATGAATAGAGTTACTGATAAGCCTGAAACTTGCTTCCCATGATTTCAAAAGTGACTGATGATTTTGAGTACCTCTGATTGCAGCTGGACATTCCAAGATGCTTTAAAGGGTCCCCAGTTTTAGAAGTCAGAAGTCCTGTAGAGGGGAAAACTTTTGCCCTCTTTCCACACCTCAGATTGTGCAAATCTTCGCCAAGAAAAGAAACCAAAATCAACAGCCTTTGGAAAAAGGTAAAACTCTGATTTTGAGATGAAGCACAAGAAGAATTAAAAGGGTAATTACAGCTGCCAAGAGAGGAAAGACTTTAGTATATGCCTTCAGGTGAGCAGATACTTCAGCACTGATGAAACATATGGCTTTATCTCAAACACACCTTTGACATTTCTAGTGTATGTGTCTGGGTGGGAATGGGTGTAAAACAGCACAGTTCCTGTAAAAAATGGAAGCAGACTTCAGAGCCAATTGGGAAACACATGGCGACACCAGATAAAAGAGACAGACAGAAAATAAAAAGAGCAAAAATTCTGCCAAAGGGGAAAATCACAACTCACATCCTCTGCTTTGGAGATGGCTCTGTATGATTACAAGCACGCTGTGAGTATGGCTGTTCTGATAAAAACAGTCTGCACCATTCACACGGGAAAGCTCTTCTTTGGGGAGGCAGAATGTTCTTAGCTTCTGTTTTTTAATTTTCCCCCAGAAAAGCAGCTTTTGGGTCCAACGAGCCATGCCACGTGCAAAGCCCAGCCCACGAGCAAATACCCAAACACACACCCCAACTCCTAAGCGCATATTCATTTGAACCACAGTGACAGCCTCATTTAGAAACAAATTAGGGGTTAACTAAGAAGTCCATGACGGAGGCAGAATCGAGTTTCCCTTTTCCCCTCACTGTCTGTTAGAATTAGAAAGTGTCTATGAGCAGTGTGTGTCAAGAATATGAACATGAGATGTCATTTCTCCTGCCTCTAATTGAAGCCAAGATAAATGAAGTGGAAAGGCGGCGTCCAATCCAATCAAAACATGAAAAAGGTATTTTGACATGTAAATTACAAACTTCCTGTGTATTTTGTCTCCCCAATTACACCCTCCCCTGTCATGTTTTTTTAAATTATATCTTAATCTCCCAGTCTCCTAATAATTATGTCATCATTCTTGGGCCTTGAACACTGTGTAATGGTATTTTATAGGATGTGCCATTCATTATTAACTAAACTTACTCTCTGTCCCCGGTGATGCTATTTCTCATGGTGTTCAAATATGCATTGTGTCAGTTCTCCCTTTGTAAATGTTAGGCCAGTTCCACTCACTGCTTCCCGATTAAACGGTGTGGAGTAGGCGAGATACTTTCAGACAGTTTATTCTGCCCATCATTATTTCATAGGGATGCACGCTCCCTGGTATTTTTTTAATGGAACGGGTGAATGGTTTCAAATGTAAGTTCCCAGTCAGTTTGGATCGCTGAAGGAGCTCCGTGGCTTTCGTGGTGTAATTGACTGTTTTCTCTCCACCTCTTGAAAGGGGAGCCGGCACTGGCTCAAATTAAAATGCACAGTAAGGGATCGGGAGTGAGATCAATGCAGTGTCTAACTACACCTCCATGAGAGTACTTCCATCAACTGCTACAGTCTTTACATCAGATCTAACAGAACGACACCAAGGATCAAGTTCATTGTGTCTATATTTAGACGTTGTGAATGCTACATCTAAGGGAGTCAGCAGGACCAAAATAAGCACTTCTAGACTTCAGTTCATCTCTGTCCTTTAAATGGCTATTTTTGGATGAGATGAATAACACCTTAGAAGTGCCTTTTTCTCTCCGAAGACTAGAGCAGGATTCCTCATGACTTGTTCAAGCTGTGGAAGTCCACCAGAAAAGGAATCCCACCCCAGACGGAAAGGATGCTGTCCCTGGAGTTAGGGACTGCCACCGTGAGGGGGAGAGATGACTGCAGGGAGGAGGAGAATCTAGGTAAGTCTTGTGATGCTCGATCTTGGTATTAATGCAATCAATCAGTTACAGGTTATTGATGAACAGCACTCACGTAGTAGTTGCTCAGGTTTCTGAGCTAAAACACCACCCAGACCATCAGATATTCAAGAATCATAGCAAATCAGACCCAGTATCAGACTTTCCATAAACATGCCACACTTTTATGTTCTAGTGATTATCAGACAAAAAATGTGTAGCCCTTATGATGTAAATGAAAATACTTCCTTATGTATAGCTAGTTCAGCAATATAACTTAACTCCTGATTTTGAGAGCACAGAAAGTGCTCTCCAGACATGACTTACGCTTAAACAGCTGGGAAAATTACAGAGAAAATTACTAATTTAACTGTATTTAAAAGCGATGTTAAACAACTTCTGTCTACGCATAGAGTTTTATGTTCTCAGTCAAGCGTTCAGTGAGACAGGGAAGCCTGTGAAACACTTTCATCCCAGACTTTCTGTTACTGAAGGCAGCTTACACACAAGCCAGTCCTGTTTTTCAGCACCCACCTGCATGACAGGAATTTTGCCCTGGATTTGAACCGCTCCTCAGCTTTGCCTACGCTCTGTGTAAGTGAATAATGATCTCAGTATCAAAGATGCCATATCAAAGTTTGGGTTTGGATACACCTGGGCGATCTCTTTTTATTACTGTAGCCAGTGAGTGCAGCAGAGGAGCTGCACAAACTCCTGCAGTTTGAGTGGGATGAGCTCAGGAAATGGAAATTCCTATTGAGTTTCAGCACCCCTTCTCTTTGCAAGGAGATCCGTATCTATGGAAAAGCCCTGCTCTGCACAAATGAAAACCAGGAGCCCTCTCTCTCTCTCTCTCTCTTTCTCCTGGCAAACATCGTGCCAGAGCCCCACGTCATCAGGCCAGGCCTCCTCCCAGGGCCGCCTCACATGGACATCTCCTCTTTACTCCAACAAAAACCAAAAGAATCCAGCTATTGGATTATTGGATATACTATTGGTCACCCCAGACTTATTTCTTCCTAGCGTGTTTCCTTCCGGTTTTTTCCCCAGACCTGTGGAATAACACCCGAGCTGAGGGGAGACTGCTGTGAACAGGGCAATCCCCTCTCCTTCACACGGGCTGTGGAGGGTCCATGTGCCTCTCATCTCCTCTCCCTCCTCTACAGTGTCCTGTTTTATCAGGTTTATCGTTGCTGACCTCTGTGCTGTAAAAGCCTGCACTTCTGCTCACCTGCCTCCGAAGCACTCCAACAGCAACTTCTGTTAAATTAACCAGCAAACCCACGCTAAGGCTGAAATATCTCAGCACAGAGCCCCCCTGCTGAGGAGATCCCACTGCTCTCGACCTGGCCCATTCACACCACAAGCATCCATCCCTGCTGGGAACTGCATTTTTATATATTCCCAGCACAGTCTTGCTGCCCTGCTCGTGCCCTGGCACCTTGTGCACGAAACCCAGCTTCCCTGGAGATGGCCAAGCTCTCACATGCCGTTATAAAACACTTTCTCCAGCCTCAGACACAAAGTTTGGTTGCTCTCCTGTCAGGAGTATCCAGAGGCACACACACCTTTCATCCAGCCTCTCTGGGAAAAGTTCATCTTTCATAGGCCTGGACAGCTGGTTTTAGGATTGAGGCATCAGAACCGAATTATTTTAGGCATCCTGTCATCTGAAGGTTCCCTGCCTGAACGAGAAGAAGAGTTTATTGCACCTCCTTCACCTGAGCTCCTGCAAGTGGCCATCAGGCTGTGGTTTCCCAGCACAGGTTTGCCAGGTTGTGCTTGTCAGTCCCAGGTGTGCACACACACGCCCCAGATGTGCACACACACATGTTCACTCTTTGGAAAGGAACGGGGAGGTTCCTGCCAAGCTGGATTTAATCCTGGGAACAAGACACGCTCCATGTTCCTGCAGCTGGCCTTCTAGCACCAGATACAAACAACAGGCACTCGGGAGTGGTAGCATCAGTCTCACCTTAATTAAAGCCACTTGAAATTACTGAGAGTCTTTTTCTTCAGTTACACCATTCTTCCTGCTCAGGGTTCATCTCTCCATCCAGGGAGACACAGACCATCCCACACAGGCATAAACCTCATGCATCTCCTGGGGTTCTCATTTTAAGTGCATCACACATCTCTACCCAGATGAGGCTGTGGTTGGGGTATCAATAACACAAATTAACATCCACTCTGCTGTGAGCTGGGACAGTTTGGCTATGCCCAGCAAGTTTGGTATACTTTTGTTTGTCTGGATAGTTTTTAACTAATTTTTTGTTTGATATAAAGACAATTGATTTAGCAAATTATTAACATAATACTTGCCAGAGCACCTGTTCACATATTGCAGCAAACCCTTGACCTGTGTGTTGTGCCTTTAGATGGAAATACTTGAAGAGAAAGTTTCCTGTCACAGCTTCTTGTGTGGCACAGCCAGGATGCATTTGCAGATGAGTTGTGCTGTTACTGTACCTCTTGCACAGCCTGAGTGCCCCCATAAAGTACTGCATGTACCAGACAATGACTCTTTTTATGCACTCCATTATTCTGAAATGCCTTCCTGTGTCCTTCTCCCTTTCCACACGCCCTGGATAGATCTGCAGTTTAATAGATTCTGTCACATGCAGCCTAAAGTGCTAAACTCACTCAGCCACAGTTTACCAGGCCCCTGCCCAGCACCGAGCCACTGCTCCACCATGGCTCTGCAGGATTTGTCCCCAAGGCCAGCAGTGCCATGTGAAACACTAAACAGCTCCTCGTGGGCATGGAGAAGGATGCTGCTGGTGAAAGACCTGCCCTGCCTCCCCCTCCAGCTCTCCACAGCTCCTGCTATCATCACAGGTCTGGCAGCAAACCCTTGGCACAGGCCTGGGGAAGGCAGAGTGAGCGAGGGGAGGGCACAGGGGAGGATGTGGCAAAACAAATGCAATGGGAGCTTGTACAGAGCTTTCCTCACAGGCTGTCTTTCAGTGACACTAAGTACATAAATATGGGATATATACATAAAAATACATGCACATATTTACACACACCTCATACACACGCAATAACCTCAACCCACAAAGTAACCAAGGATGAAGAACCATTTCTTGTTACACCCCAACCTATCACAGCAGAGTTAGCCACGTTTCAGGTATGTTCACCAAATCTCGAAGGCTCCTTCCAACCCAAACTGTTCTGTAACACAAGACAAAGTAAAATCCTGCTGTAAACAGCGAAGGGACACCCCTGTGGCCGCACGTGCAGGTTCACCACAAAGAGCCACCCCCTCACTGGAGAACCATCAAGATCTCCCCATTCTCCTTTTGCTCACAGCATCCCCAGCCCTGGACGCTATGGAAAGAGGCTCCTGCTCTGAAATTACAGGTCCCGGTGCATAAACTTTTAAAAAGTGCAGTTTTAATAGAATGACAAATTCTCAGCCCTCCACAGAAGGTCACACTCCACCTGCCAGAGTATTCATACATTTGCACTCTAGTATTGCTTTTAATTCACAGGTCTGTTCATTAGAGTGGACCTAAGAATAGATAATATTTCTAATGTATTTTTAGCAGTAAAGAATCTAAGAGAGAAAGGGAGAAAAGCAATGTGGGTGAAGAAAAACAGCATCGCTCTTCAATGAGCTACAGATCCAGTCAGAATGTGCTTGAAATCTAAAATTCTCATAGATTTTACTCACCCTTAGAACTGTCATTTGTCAGCCATTAGCACATACATAGATTAGGGTTTGGATTAGAACCCAGTTGTAACCAAAAAGCCCTTTATCTTCATCAACATCACCCCTACCACGGCGCTTTTGCTAATAAGACGACATGGAGAGTGAAAACAGTGGATGCCATATCTCTACAAATCCCTCCTTTTCTCTTTTTTTGTGCTATCAAATCCTTGATTTTCATTCCAAAGCACAGAATTCAACACATACAAATTCAATACTACCCCGAAAAGCAGAGTTTGCTCCTACTGGGCCAGATCCTCTGCTGGTACGAATCAATACGGATCTCTTTAGCCTAAGTGCATTTACATTGTGAATCCGGCCCTTGGGATCCCCGAGCTCACATACAGGAAAAGTCTGCTTTTAATTAAAAAAAAAAAAAAAACTAAAAGGCTTTGCAAATGTGAGCTTACACAAGGAGAAGGCCCCTCTGCAGGTTTATTCTGGTTTACTTGTATTTTCTTAGCAGAAAATTCATGGCCAAACCAAGAGCCTGAATGGCGACTGCCTTGGTTGAAACACCTTCATGATAATTTCAGTTTTGGCAGCACCATCTTCTGGGAAGCTTGTCCCAGTTTCACCAAATTCTTTGCCTTAGAGACAGGAAAGGAAATAATGTTCAAAAGCAGTTATTTTGATATGTAAAAGCCAGAACTGAACTACAACTGTTTCGCTTGGCAATTTCCTTTATGTTAAATGATTCAAACCATCCTTCAAAGCAAAGCATTTATAGAACAAAACAGTTGTTTTGGAGAAAAAGAAAATATTTATTTTGACACAAAAGAGTCTGCTCCTTCCCTTTCACTACTTGATTTCCTAACTCTTTTTTTTTCATTTTGCTTAAAAAAAAATATTTATTTTAATTTTTTTGCACTGCCAGAGAACAAAAATAATCAATTATTCACACTGCTCTAGATAAACCATGCATAAATCATGAATAAAAACATACATTCGTTCCCTCTGCTGTAAACTACTATTTGGTGAAAAGTAGAACAGAATAGGAGCCTGAACTTATCCTCTGCCTCCCTTTGTCTTGTTTTTCACTTAAGATTCGAGTACAACAGCTTGGATCTTGGGACAACCTCAGAGCAGCTGCGCTCCTTCCACGTTGTTATACTACCATCTACTGATAAAAGGATGCTACTTCTCTGGGATTTTACCTCCTGTCCTCGTCACCTTGGTGCAACAAGCAGTATTTCAACTCGATCAGAGCTCGAAAATGAGCATTTAACTGCTGCTCCAAGCCTTAGCACCTGAACGCTCTTTTCTGCAACACGAACACGCTCACGGAGGCATCGGCTGCACTCCAGACCCCTCACAGGAAAGAAGGTTTTGGGGGATTTGTATTTGTTTCTCCCTTTGTTTCTTTCAAGGGAAAAAAGCCAAGGGATGGGAAACAATTGTCAAAAGCTCTTTGTCAGCTTGAAGAAAGGAGGCTGGGTTGGTCTTATGCTAAAGTGAGGAAATGTTAAATCGCTACTTTAAAGAAGCTTGAAAGTGCACTACATTAAAAAAAATATAGAAAAGCCAACAATAACAAGTTTAGTTCTATAAAATATTAATTCCTCCCCATTATTAACAGCAGGGAAGGCAGCAGCTTGGCTTTTTGCAGCATCCTCACCCCACTCTTGGGGGTTCCTGGTGCTTCCAGCGAGCTGATCCCAGTCAGCACCCAGCACTCACCTGGGATTACTGTTCTGTGTGACTAGGGAGTGGAGAACAGAGAGAAAAGCTGAGGACTCTTTGCAAGGTCTCCAGATGAAACAATTGGAAGTGCCAGTTAATTTCACATCCTTTGCCCTTCTCAGCTATACCCAAAATAGAAAGAGTGGCAGGCACCTTTTAGTGTAATCAGCACGCTACAGTGATTTGGGGCTAATTAGACGTTAGTAATTAAGAAAAGACTGCTGTGACGGATGTTTTTACAGGTTGCATTGTTGATTCAAGAAATAAGACTGTTCACCTTTAAGTATTGTCAGTCACATTTCTTTAGCTGGGAAGAATTAAATGTCAATTTTACCTTGCTTCATCACTGCTCTTTAATCAATGTCGATGCATCACTTCCCACTATCATTCCTCCATCAAACACTGACCTGGAAATCTGACACTGAGCTTTTCAACACCAACTCAGCTAATTAAGAACTTTGTTATTCCACCTTCCATCTTTTAAAGAAAAGTAAGAAAAGTGCCAAAGAACCTTTTGCTTTCATGTGGAAAAGCATCAGCAGGGGGTTAATAATAATTATTAAAATGACTGACAGCTCAGGCTATGCTGTGATTTGGCCCAGCCCTGTGGACCTGTAGAGACAGAAAGGTAAAAGCTAAGAATAGTCAGGCCCTGAATTACTACAGTGAATAAATGGGGTTTTAGGAAAGAAAATAGCTTCCTACCCTGAGACTACAGGAGTGAGAAAGGTGCTGATATTTATTTTTGCATCTGACCCTTTCAGCACGGCAGCCAAACCCTCCCCACGTCACCGGGAAGCAGGAGGAGCACTCAGAGCCTTCCTAAAGCAGCCCATCACAGACAGTGTGGGCCACCAGCAAGGAATTAAAAAGCAGGGCTGAGCTGTATCCAGATGGGCTCACTGGATTTTCCTGCACGCAAGCAGAGGAGACAGTTTAATACATGTACTGCCACACATTCTGGGAGCCCTAAGCACAGATTAAGACCTCAGTATTCCGGGGCCTGCACAGCATGTCAGCCCCAGTCCCACAGATCTCACAGCCTGAGCATGAGAAATAGAAAAAAACTGGGAAAACAGCAGAAGCAATTAAGACATTTTGATCGGTACCGTGTCACTGCCGCTCTGTCTTTCACAGGCTTTTAGGGGTGAAACAAGAGAGGAAACAGGGTTTAAATATTACAAAAACACCTCCTTTTGAAGATACTTCCCACCTTTCCCTGAGCCCAGGGGGAACTCATAAGGCCAGACACTGCAAAAGTGTTTGCTAGAAAACTTGGCTGGTAGAAAATCAATTAGTTGTGGCCTGTCAGAAGTGGGCACAGATTTGTCAATACTGAGTAAGAGTGATAAGCAGGATGGATATGGACTGTGAAGGCTCTTCAATAAAAAGATGGTCAGGACTAGCAATGAGGACTGGAGGGGCAGAAGCAGGTCAAAGCTCCTTGGACATGAAATCTGGCAACAAGGCAAATCTGGGCAAGAAATCTGTTTGTTTCTGCTTCTGAAAGAGAAATATTAGGTGCATTTTCTGAACATAAGTGAGAAGAACAACCAAGGCATATATTTGGCTGATATCTGTGTTTTCTTAATCAACTGCAAACAGTATCAGGAAGTTCAAATTTGGCTGATCTGACTCCTTAGAGGTGGGGGAACAAAAACACAAGCTCTTGGCACAAACCATTGCTTGTATTATCTCACCCAGAAGACCTGCAGACCTAACAAGTCAAGCAGACTCTAAAGACTTTCATAGGATTACTTGTGGGAGAAAGACCATTTTTTTTTTTGCCCAAAAATAAAGATTCAGAACTCCAAATATATTTTAAGGGCCAGATTTCTGGTAAAAGATGGAGAAAAGACGTAGGTGGCAATCTTTGTCACCCTTTTCAAGGCCAGCATTTTCTTTGATATTTTTTTTTTGGGAAAAAAAGATTGCTATGGAATAAACCATGCGTCTTAAAAAGCTCACCACCCCTCTCAGTGTCCTCTCCTAGCTCCAAAGCAGGTGTGTGCAGCAGTTCCATCCTGACCCAGCCCTCATCCTAAGTCTCTGATTCAAGTAGAACTCCAGGCAATTCTGGCTCTGGAGGCCCTCAGTTCCCAAAACCAAATGGTGAGCCCCCTCTCAGCTTTGTCTAAAATCCACCAAATTACACTGCACCTGCAGGGCAGTGCAGATCCCTCAAGTTTTGAGCCTTTTAATTTTTTCCAGTGCATGAGTAGGACATCTCAGAGAGAAAACACCCAGTGGAGGCACTGGGAGTGCACGATCAAGTCTTGGCACTGCCACACACACTTTTTCTGCTGGTAAATCACAACCTCCCAGGAGCTCAGCCTCTCATCTGGCAAAGGGAGGTTCCTCAAGGTACAGATTTTGTGAAGATCAATTCTCTAGTATCTGTGAAAAGCAGCATTAGAGGATCTACAAAGGCGCCTCAGTAACACTGTGGTGCCTTCGGTCCCCCCTTATGGATTGCACTTTTCCTGGAGCGCAGTGACCTTGATTCTGCAAACTGTGGGAGCACAAACTGACAGTGGAGCTGGTTTTTCCACAGCTTGCAGAATCAGGGCTGATACATCCATCAGAGATACATCCCAACACACAGCTGACAAAATAAATATCTTCTTAGTGCTCCTATTATCATCCAGTGTTTTGGGGCCGGCTCATAAAGGCGCTTATGTGCAACAATGCCTAAGCAAACTGGGCTGATTTAAGAGGGCTGAGGGAACACTTAGCTGAGAATTTCCTGGCTTCAGTTAGATGCAGTCAGAGCGTTAAGATTATATTTCAGTGTCAGTATATTGTTTTTATTTGCTTTATTAAATTTGCTTTAACTTGCATTGACATTTTCTTCCCCTTGTTACTCAATCTCTCAGCTGTAGAGATTCTGTTCTGCTGAACTGTTTTGCCATTTGTATCAAAAATAAACATTCATGCAATAGGAATTCTTAATTTTTTTATCACTAAGAAGTGAAATCAAGCCCTAGATGATGATGTTGCTTGACTTCCAGTCCCAGCCTGGCCACATTAGTCAAGAGATTTTTTGATTCAGAGGCAGCTGTACCACCAAAACACAGAATTTGTTCTCTCAGGCCATG
Organism: Cnemophilus loriae; assembly: GCA_013397755.1. NCBI lineage: Eukaryota > Metazoa > Chordata > Aves > Passeriformes > Corvidae > Cnemophilus > Cnemophilus loriae. The sequence goes on along the minus strand of VZTF01003047.1, from coordinate 1,805,436 downwards.
CAGTTACTGCATTTGGGCATAGAAGTCCAGTTTAAATTCCCCACTCCCTCTGTCACAGATGGAGCAGTAGCACTGCTAGCAACAGCACTGCTGTTACTGACTGCAACCATGGAAAAGCTTCATAGTGCCAAGTTTCTTAAAGGTGACTTCGATTTCAGTGCAGGCAGCATTGCACCTGTAAGTGCTGCTGGGGGTCTCAGTGACAACGTGATGGGATTTCCTTACTGGAAGCTCATTTGGAAAAATCAATGCACATTTTTAAGTCACACTCTGGTGTACAGTGGTACATCTCTGCTTTATGCATGATACAGAATTTGGTTCTGCAAGAAAACATTATTTTCAGCTTTTTGAAGGCAAAGGTGGTCAAGGCTTCAGATTTGATTGTAAGCAAATATCCAAAGAAGAGCGAGAATGTCCACATAAAACAGAGCTTTATATCAGGCAAGCAATTGTTCTAAACTACCGTTAGTCTAAAGTTCTAAAGTAAAGTCCACTGACCTTGAACATTCTTCTGAGACAATGGGTGAGGCTTTGCACAGTCACAGGAACTGACCCTGTTCCACAGGAGGGGTTTAGGCAGGGCTATAGTCAGGGTTACTGCTCTCGTACTGAGGCTCCTTTGCATGCAGGATCCCTCTGGAGCCCAGTCCCAGCTCCAGCAGTGTGCAGAGGTGGAATCTGGGCTGGACAGAGGGGTCACAGCACAAGGCATGAAATGCTGCACTGCCCCTGGGAGTGAAGAAAAGTGAGTCTTGGCATAACCTGTCACGTAAAGCACTGTGGGACACAGCCAGGCTGGGTGGAAATCAGACCTTTGCCCTTCCAAGCAGCAGAGAACCAGATTCAGGTTTTGGCCTGCCTGTCTCTCCAAGATTCAGGGAAGGGCATGACTTCCTGGCATAGGAGGTGAGTGATAAAGCTTTCACTGGCTGGCTGGAGTCATCCTGTCTGTGCAGGAGGAGATGAGACATTGATCTCATGCCCCTGGGTTTGCCAAGACCATATCCAGGTCTCACCAGAATACTCCCCTCTCACCTCAGTCCTCCTCAGTGACAGAGTCCAACCATTGGGCAATGCCACTGTTCACCCGGGTGACTTTACTTCAAAACACCGAACTCCAGAGGCTTGTGGAGGTATAACTTCTCTCCAGAGAGAGGATCCCAAATGGTCTTTACTTTATATGAGAGCCTTGCTGTACACGGGAACAGCAAACCACCGATGCAAGCGAAAAAGCTGCCAGTAAAACTGCCAAAATTCCTCTCCTTGCTTTGTGTGCTGGGGTTGCTGAAACCCCAGAGAGTTGGTGATCTCCTGCACTATCAATGCCGAAGTGCAGCCCAAAGAGACTGGGGATGAGCAAGGAACAAGCCACAGCTTTCAGGTCTGTGCAGATATTGAGTAAACTGGACCTGTAGATTTATTCCCAGTGTGCAGAGAATACACAATTTGCCTGGCCAGCTGTACAGTTCAGGCGTTACTCAGTTCAACCCACTAGAAATAAATCCCATGGCAATCAGCATCGAGACACTACAGTGGGAGTGATCCATGGTTCTGAGGACAGACTGATGGAAGTTAACTTTATGGATATTTTCTGTGAGAGGGAAGGGATATAACTAAAGCATGGCCAGGATTTTTAATGGCTGGTACAGAATCAAGCCCGTGATTGGGCACCAGTGCTGTGGTGCACCAAGCTGTGTGAGCATTAAGTGCTTCATCAACACTGTGCCTTTAATCCACGGTGCAAACATTTGATTTGCTTCAGGCACAGCACTTCACTGTCACATTTGCCTGGGATCTCGCCCAGATAAGTGAACCACAGCACCAGCCTCTGCTCTTTGCTCTGTGAATGCTGGCACCAGTCCCAACGATGCAAAAGTCCTGACACCAGTGTCAGGAAGCCACATGAAAAGGTGAAACATCAAGTGATCTTTCTAAAAGAAATCACTGCAGGTGCCTTTCATTCACCTTCTGCTTCCTGAACCTTGAGGGCACACTTGCTTTACGCTGCTCAACTTTCCTTCTCAGCTCCAGAAACTTGTGCCTTTTAAAACGAGAGCTGCAAGTCTAGTTCCTTCTCTTCCAGCCAGCAGCTACAGCTTCCAGAGGAAGACCAAATACTGCAGTGAAGTTTCCAGGGTTGGCAGAGGTTTGTCCCTGGCTGTCTGGGCAAGCTGTAACCTGGAGGCTGTATCCTGGAGCCAGCTGTGAACAGCTGCCCGCGGGAGCTACACGTGCAGACACAGCAGCTCCTCTGGGTCTGCACCATCTTAAGGATGGAGTTTTCTTTTGCAAGTCCCGTCAGAGGGTTTATTTATAAAACGGGTTTTTGCTAGTAAAGCCTGCCAGGAGGAACTGCTGCTCTTTTTATGTCATGGTCTGAAGGGCTGATCAGACTGTCACAGACCCAAGGCATCGGCCCCTTTGGAAAAGGATTCGTGCCACGATGTACAGCAATAAATACCCTCCAATGCTGCAGGAGAGCAGCGTCACGTTTGTTAGGAGGGAAAAACTGTCAACATGCCTGCGAGGCTACTCCTGCATGTCCCCTGCACAGGAGATCATTTCCAACCTATTAATGGCTTTTTAAGGCCTGGATTCAGACCCGGCATGACCCTGTGTAACGTGGCCATTCCCAGCACCCGCTGGCCTGGCTCTGCCCCGGGCAGAGCTAGGAGGATGGCAGCCAAAGAATGGGATTGATTTTACTGCTTGGAGGGAGGGCTGATGCCTCTGCACTGAGGCTTCTCTTTCCAAAGGCCAGGAAATCCCTCCTGGTCACTGCAGGACTGAACCCAGTAACATTCACACACAGCTCTCAGACTCACACAGCCAGGTGTAGCCCAATCATGGTAGAATTTAACTTTGTCTTCCCCTTTTAAAAGTATCAATAGGAAAAAAAGAATTTTAAAAAATCCAGTTCTCAGGCAGCAAGAGCAAATGAGTCCATCTCTTCTCCCCATGCTTCTGAAGCACCCCAAAAGGGGATAACCTGACCCACACAGCCTGTCCTGCAGGGCTAGTGGGGAATCTGGGCACGGACACAGCCTCTAGCTACCAAATTAAATGTAACATTGACCTACCCAGAGCCCCCCAGCACCACGTGATGGACAATTGGTTCAGACCAAGCCTCCTGCTCGGTCTACCACAGCAGTCTAGACACTGCAAGTACAACATGCCACTTTTTCTACACTAATAAACCCATAAGGGCAGGGAAGGCTGCAGGAAAAATGAGAACTACCAGAGCAGAACAGCCCCCGAGTTTTTGTTTATCGCAAACTAATTAAAACAAAAAGCATACCATAACTCAACCCTTAATAATAGGTAACCAGATGTGTCATTACTTGACCATGCTATATTGCAGCACATATATAAAGGTTATAAGATTATTTTTCAAAGCAATGTGCCACTGCTAAGGGCTTCCTAGCACTTTTATAACACACTTAGCACCTGAAGGAATTTTAGCTACAAAGGCTAAAGGAAAACATGGCTAAAGCTAAAGCACACAGTCCCTCAACCCAAAAATGAAAATGTCAGCATACAACATTGCACAGTACACCATAAGACACCATTCCTATGAATAGGAGATATTTCCTCAAAGGGCATTTTTTCTTTTGATTATAAAAAATGTCCTGAATAAGGAAAACAGTGCCAAAATGACAGCAGTGGGCAGTTCTAATTTTTTTTTATGCACAGAGTTTACTCAGCCCTGGCCAAGCACAGAAAAACCCCAATGTTTACAGAGGTAATAAAATATCATGGTGTGAGCAATTTACCTGATTACCAAAAGGATCAGGAACAAAAGTAAAAGGACAGCACTGAAAAAGTCCCAGGCCTAAATCCAATAAACCCTACAGGCTTCTAAGACCCCACAGAAACCACTGTTCATTACATATTTCTCAATGAGGGTACATCGCTTATGTCTAAAACCACATGGCCAAATGGCCAAACAACTCAAGTTCCACACGTTATTAATTTCATCCCACTGTCAATCACTTTTCAGTCCACCTGACTGGTGTTTTCCACCCTGATCTCCAATATCTTTCCTGTGGATTGAATGTTCAAATGTCCAGCACTGATCGAACTCTCTCCCCATTAAAGCCATCGTGGGCAGCAAGAGGATCCGTGCTGAATGCTCTGGGGAATCCCAGGCAAGAGCCACCAGAGGCTGCAGGTGGGCAAAGTGCCTTCCAGCATGGTTGGAGCAGGAAAACAGCTGGGAAAAAGCCACCTTGTGCAGTGGCCTTGTCTCTGCTCTACAGTGACCCAGAAAGCAGCACTGCAGCCGGGCACGTTCAAGCTGTGGGCAGTGGAATGGTCCCAGTGCTGGAAATGGGAGGTCTGCTGGGTCTGTCCTGTGCAGCATGGAAAGAGAGCTCTGCAGATAAACTTATTTTTGGCTTGGTGGTTTATTTCGGCTAAGTAAATAAATCAAACATATACACAGGGCTTGGCTTAGAAACAGATGAAAAACCACAACAGTGCCTTGAACACAAAAACTGTTCTGACTGCTGCGCCCTGCCCAGAATCTCCTGCAGACTGAAACACAGGCTTTTCTTTCTGAACCATAATTAATGTTTTTGCAATATTGCCTCAGAGTTCGCCCGGGCCATCTGATGAATCTGACTAATAGGGGAAGATGCTTTTAACCTGTGGGCTGCCAGACAGCTGGGTACCTCCTCGGCCACATATATTTGGCTGTCAGGTTGAAAGAAAGGCAGCAGATTCAGGGTTAAGCACTATTCCTGTCATGATTGCCCTGAACTTGCCCAGTTAAATTGCAACAGCATGGGTCTCCATAATTATCTAATTGTTAGTGTTGTGCCTTTACGTAATTTATGATGTAGCATTAAAGCCTGACCTCTGGTTTGAGATGAAGTGCAGTACTGCTGACATCCAAGCTCAAATTAGTAGGTAAGTAAGCACCCAATTAACGATTATGCCACTGAGCTTTCATTTCAATCTGACCACACTGCTACACTAATCAGTTTTCTAAGCCTTTCACCTTCCCCATAACTAATAAGCATTTCTCCTGCTTTTTATGTCTGCAAAAGCCTTGTTATCCTCATAAAAAGCACTCCAAGATTGCTGCTTCCAGTAATTCCTGCATTAAGCCACTGGCCCAGTGGCATATTACCAGCTCTCCAGCCACCTGATCAGTAAAATCCCAGGCATAAAGCACAGGCACGTTGGCATTCTACAGCAGGGAACAGCAGGGATAAAATCCTTGCAGTGTAGAGGAGTTGTCTTAGACCCAAAGCAGAGCAATTTAGGTGAGAATTTGGCCCTGCCAAGGGTCACAGAGCTTCACAGGAGTTTAAGGACGCAGGACAAAGGGACTGAACATCAAACCATATTTTGCAGCTGACTAAATTCTGTCATCTTTACAGAAACAGCGAACAAGACCTGGAGCATCAAATATCTGGAGTTTTAATCTTAGGTGAGTGAATTAACTTGCCTTTGCCATCAGCTAGGAGCATGCACTGAGTGGTTTTGCCTGCACAACTCAATCCACATGCTGGGCACTGTGTCACCTCTTGCACCACTGCATCACTGCATCACTAAGAACACCCCACTCCTTGAAAATCCAAGTTGCAGAGCTGAAGATCTTTTCATCTTAGAATGACAGTCCTGATTTTATATAGATAAAATAAAGATATAATAAGAACTCAAAGCCTGGGCAATAATATCTGCATGATGGCTGAAGTCAGTGCTGGAACATGAGCCTACAGGGGGAAACAAATCCCCACTTCCCTGCAACCCCATCCTCTTCATTCTCTCTTCACCTGCAGTTTTCCAGAGCTACTCCAATCTCTAAAATGTTTATCTTCAAGGTACTTGTAACTTTTTTCATAGTAGCCAGCTATTTAAAAATCTGATCTCAACAGTAAAAGGTACAGCTTTGAGAAATCCACTTTTTTTTTCAAAGGAGGAAAGATTCAGTCAAGCACTGCCACTGGGCCAGACGAGCACTGCAAAGCTGCAATTAAATGCAGAAGTGTGCTGCAAAACACAATTCCAAACCAAGTGCAAGGAACCAGCACGTTTTGGATGGAATCACATGCAGTTAGAGACACTAAGGCATAAACAGGTGCAGTCAGCAATGTCAGGAGAAAATTTTAAAAAAATAAAAACCAATAACACGTAATTAGTGTCAGCTCAAGATTTGAATACCACATTGGGGAATGCAATATCAAAATAATGTTACTCGCAGCAGGGAAAAAAATGGTAGGAAAAAGCTGCACGTTATAGGAAATGAGTTGTGTGAAATGCGTAAAAAAGCTGACAGAGTCACATAGCTATAGAGGCTAATTTCCTGTTCCACTGTGGAGACAGCCCTGATCAGCTGGACTTAATATAGCCTTCTCCATGGCAGCTGGGTCAAATAGTGGCCTAAGCACTAGAAAATTGCCTGCCATGTGGATGAGTTTAGTGCACAATAAGCTGTGTGGTAAATAAACACGTTTAGTATGGTCAGATAGGACACGCCAGAGTTTTATGACACATCCAGATAGACACAGCCAGAAAGCTGCTGCAAATTGGCTGATTCAGGGCAACTCCTTCACATTGCCCAGTTTTAGGAGCCCACAAGCAATTTGCTGCATGACACCAAAATTTCTAATAGTACCCACCCTTGTGTGCAAGGATAAAACACCATCACTTCCTCAAAACTCCACGTAGATACAGCAATCCTTATGGCAATAATTCAAACAGCAAGCTTAGAAGGCATCACTGCAAGCTCTCCCTGGCTGGTAATGCCCACAAGTCAGGACACAGTTCCCAGCAGGTTTTAAAAGCTGCTCCCTCTTTCTGGGTCTCACTCGAGTACAACACGGTGCTGATTCCCCAACCCATCTTCTGTCAGCAGCTTCACCCACCAACTTACCCACCCCTCCCAGTGTTTTTTCCGTGGCACTAATGAGCACCCTGGTGGATCAGGGACTGGACTGCCCACTCATCTCCTACAAATTACCACAGATTTAAAGGAGAAAAACTATTAAGGAATCTATAAGGACTTGAGCCTGGGTTTTATAGCTACCCTTGCCCTGGCTGAGTCAACAAGAAAGCACTCTACCTGACTAATTGGGAGTCACTCTGCCTTCTGACATCCGTGCCTTCAGCTCTTATTCCGAGCTACGCAGAGGAGACTTGGGAATGTTTTAAATTATTGATGAGGATAGGAAACCTATCTCTGAAACGCCTTTGGCAAACTCTTAATATTCTGGGATTCGGCATTGGAAAAGACAATGCCTCTGCCTCACTCACGCTGTTGATGCCTCTCACTCATTTACTCACATTATAAAATTACAGTTTCTGATCATTTCCATACAGGATGGAGAGGCAAATGGAAAGTGCAGTGTTTATAGCTCTGAAAGCTTCCAGGTAATCCATCTTTGGTGCCGGTGTCTGCAAACCTTTCCATTTGCAAAATTTTCATTGATGACAGGAGCCCTCAGAGAAGCCGACCCAAAGCAGTCAGTTGCCATAAACGCATTGGATAATTATCTTAATTATTTATAATAGCACCAGTAAGCAAGCCAGCACTGAACACACGGGTCCTGCCCTGGACAGCTCACGTTTTAATCAGACGTGAGCACAGTATGCAAGATGCAAAGCAGGGATGACATACAGGCTGCCAGGTGAGTTTATTAATATTTTAGGAAAGGGTTCATCAGTAAAGGAGTGTTAATGTTTTCCAACCCTTTGACATGAGAGTGTTAAACCTGACCAAGCATCGCATAGCAGAGATATTTTTTCCCCCCACATGCTTAAAGGCAATATTTTCAAACATGACAAAGCCCCACAAAAATCTTCTAATTATTTTCTTTCAACTCACATGCTTTCAGATTGATGGCTTTGGCTCAGGCTGTGCTAACTGTGTCTTCAGAGTTAGAAAAGCTGAGCAAAATCTCCTTTGGTGCCTTGAGACTGGGACCAAATTACCAAATCCAGAGAGAGACTCATTCACCAAATCCAGAGACTCTGCTCACTTTCATCTTTGGTGGCTCAACACATCATTCCTCACAAATGGCATCGAGGTTGATACAAAGGAATTAATTGCACCATCCTCTCAAAAAAAGCACAATCTATAGCTGTCATTATCTGAAAGGAGGAAAGCAGATTGTAACTGCTAATGGGAGATGTTTCAGCCCTGCTTCGAGACGGGGAAGAGAAAAAGCTCAACAAGAACCCGACTGAAGTCATATGGCAACTTGTGGATGTGCCTTGGGACTGATCTCTCTCGAGTCCCAGATTTGCTCCCTTGTTGCCAGACACTGGTTTGCTACTCCATCAAGTTTCTTCAGGTATTACATGTAAACACAGTGTCCCAAAATCTGCCCAAAGGTATAGCTGGCAACGTGTGTATATCTACACACGTGTATTATACATATCCACAGAGTCTGGCCTTTCGTCATGAAATCACTCCTGCCTGGGTAAGGGCACCTGACAATACTGAGGGCAGTGACAGAGGTTCAGTTTGTCTTTAACCTATGGATTTTGCAAGTGCTGATTGCCAAAATGTGTTTTTTCAGCTGGTTGGCGTGCCGGTTCTTCGTTAATCAACCACTTTTATTATCCATTAGTGTGCATTAAGCTAAAAAAAAATGAATTTGGAGCAGAGATCCCATTCTTTTTGTCTTATCTAATTTTCTGTTCTCAGAGGAAGTTTATATTTTTCCATTTGAAAGAGATAGAATTACTGCAAAAGGGTCTGTCTGCACTGACAGATCTAGCTTTCGTTTCCTCCTCAACAGCTGGGTTATTATTAGAACTGGCAGAATAATTCATAATGAATAATTTGACACCTCCTTTTCCATACATATATCACAAGTTGCCCACATTTATTTGTTACTCCAAATTATTAACCATAGACTGTGCCAACAACTCCCAAAGGGGCATTACTGATACAATATATTCCTTGTGTTTCCCCCTTGCCTCCATCAGGAAATCCTTTCATTAAAGTCAGAGTGGAAAGCATTAATTACCCTTTATTTAAAGGTAATAACTCATCATCTGTAATCATTCCTCAGAGATGGATGCTCATGTGATGAGCCAAACTACAGCAGAGTTTGCATTCAGTGTTGGATGCAGATGAAAATTCACTGAGAACCCAAGGAAGAACAGTTTTAGCTTCCTGGGTCACGTCCTTGCAGAAGGAAATTTCTGTTGGATTATGGCCTTTTCAGGACTTCTTGTGTCCATAAGAGATCGCTTCTGTCTTGTCTAAATGACTCAGGAGTCATCAGAGTCTTTAAGCCACCAAGTGAGATGATTGCACTGTGTAGGCTACATTTTCAAAGGTTAAGTGGGATTTTAGCAGTGAATGAACCTCATTTTGGTGCCAGAGCAAGACGAGCACGGGTGAATATGATCTTTGGCAGTATGTTATGTACAGTCCCTTTTGTTACTTTTAATTTGTAACAGCACAAGTCCAATACAGCTCCAGGGACACATTTCTGCTAAGCCCTGAGGTAAAGCAGCACACAACGAGAGGAAAAGACAGCCCACGGCCACATCCACTGAGCCTCCAGCCTCGTGCCTCCTCAGCAGAAGGACAAACAAGCATTTCTCATTTCTCTAAAGGACAGAGAGAACAGCACCATCTCTCTCCAACATCTGAGTGGTGCATATGAAAAAGAACCAGTCAAGACAATCTCTGCCTAGAGTGGGTACATTGCTTTTGACAGCTCTGGACAGCCTCAGGTACCTACTGGCATTAACATACATTGAAACCACTCACGAAATGCCCCAGCAGGCTTGTAAACCAGAGACAAATACCAGCAAATGTAAAGGAACTGCCAGGTGCAAGGCCAAGTCAGCCTATGGCATATGGGTACAAAAACAATAACCAAGGCCCAGCCCAGAGCCTGGGAAACTACAAGAGCTCACTGTTGTCTGGCCCAGACTATACGAAGGCTTTTAGTTATTTCAAGTTCAACAGGTGAGTTTAAACAACCTGCTTAACACAAAACATAAGGCTAAAAACCAGAAGTAAGCTAAACATATTGGCATTCTGGCACCTTATGCTGAATAATTCATACATAAGGTACTGTAGAAAAGAAACATATGGTTTTGGTCCTCAGTGGCTTTTTAAGCAGAACATTTAAGAACCAACCTCAAATGTATAAGTCCAGCAAAAGCCTTCTTGTGCAGAATGAAAAGAGATCATTACAACCATACTCTATCTCTCCCTTCAACATTTCCCACAGGGATTTAAATGTCTTTATTTGATTTTGTCCCAAAGCAAAAGAGAAACGCTTAGAAAAATCTCACCTAAGACAAGATTTATGGTGTTATCCCTGTTGCCCTACAACTCAGCTTATCTCATTGTGACACACTAATGGCAGATGCTAATTTGATGTATTAACAGATACAGAGACCTTCCTTCCAAAAATGAGCACCAGTTGAGGTCCAAACAGTCTCCAGAGTTGTCGTAGTACAGCCATCAGCGCATCAATTCTCTCCTTGGTTGCTCTGAATACGGGCTCCTGCTGAGCACCATATGCATGTCTGATAGCTGCCATTAAAAATCATCATTGCACACACCAGTCCCTCAAACACAGTCAGTGGAAAATAAACTCAGGAACCCAGCATGGGAAGCGCTGGCAAATGAAGACTTTTAGCATTTTACTCAGCCAAAGTACACAGCTACTTTACTCTTGGCCAATGCCTCCTCCTTTCTGAGACACCTAAACCTACGTGCAAAGTGACAGCACTGCTGCAGTTACATCTTTAATCACAGCAGTGGTTAAAAGCCAAAAATAAGCTAAACATATTGGCATTCTGGCACCTTATGCTGAATAATTCGTACGTAAAGTGCTGCAGAAAAGAAACATATGTTCTTGGTCCATAGTGTCTTTACTGTAAAATATTTAAGAATTAGCATAGGATGTATATAGTCAATAGCAGCCCACCAGTGTGGTGTCAGAGTCTATCTGTACCTTCATATACTCCTTCACTGTGTTGATACGGCACATATATATTTATATCAAAGATTCAAATCCATTTAGCAAACAAATGGTTCGGGTTACTCAAGCATTTTGAACACTTCTTTGCAGTGGACATGGATGATAACCCTGACTTCATTATGAGCAATGTGCAAAGCTGCCCTTCCTCTGCAGACATTCAACAGGGATGCCAAAATTTACAGCCCTTTGCAGCATCCAGTCTAACTGCTACTGCTTTACATTTACACACAAGGCTTTGAATCCCAGCACATCGCACCACTGAGCTCAGAATCGGGTCCAGCAGATCTGGAACGGCACCCAGACACATGCACACACAGAAGAAACCTTCTGGCATATCGATGAAGAATAGACCTTCCAAAAAAACATCCAGTATACAGATGAGCCCTCGAATTAGTAGAGAAAGCATGACGACTTCAGCAGTGGTGGCTGATGAAGAGACACACACATACACAGCTCTGCCACCGATCGCGCTGCTAGGGCATTCATCAAATTAAGTACCAAGAGGAACAACACCTCTGATATCTCTTCATTTGGGGCTCCAGTAAATGAAGCACTAGATTAGGCCTGACAGAGGCCTAATGCAGCTTGAGCTTTTCCTGGTGTAATTAATTGGAACTTCGCCAGCTTGACAAATTGGAATGATGAATCTATCTTGTATGAATAGAAAAAAAATGCATAATCAGTCAAAGATTTAGTTAAGACAGCTTCTCTCTGACTCCCTGCCATAGCTAAATCCATTAAGGCGAGGAAACATCACTTTAAGAAAAGGCACTGCTCTCCCTATGTTCAATTTATAACTTTTTGTTCTTGAATTTAATGGAGCAGTCAACCTGGACAGATTTGACTTTGGAGGGGAGAGGAAGGGGGAGGTGGGAAAGGTTGTTTTATTTTTAGCATTCTAATCTTCCCCGCGCCTGGGTAGTCTGGGAAAGAAAATAGTCTCTTTGGTCTGAACGTGCATTCCTGGGGCTGGATTTTAAATCTTTGGGGTTACACAGGGGAATCTAATAAGAGCACCCACATACTTTGCCACCAAGATGATTCTGTGACAAAACTTGCTTGTCAAGTTTTTCCCCTACTAACTTGTTTAATTGCTGGTAACATTTAGGCAGTAGAGGATGTGATAGATTGACTGCTCTGACAGCATTGCTTTTTCCTCTCTAATTAGCACCTAGTTGTAAAGGCCCTTTCCTGACACACTTAATGGAGAGGCAGAGGGAAAACAGGTTTTCTTACTTTTAAAATATATTTTTATCATTTGGCAGTTATTTTCCATATATTTAATTTAAACCATGTGCTTCCCCTCTCCCTCCACCTCACCTGCTCAGTCATAAGACCCAAATTTCGAAGAATCAATTAAGCAGCTAATATCCCCATTTGTACTGGATGTTTAGAAAAACTTTACATTTCCTCTTCGAGGCTGTGGGCTGCAAAATAAGTTACTCACACGTGACGGAAGAAATGCTTGTTGGTTAAGTGAGAGTCGACAATGATGGTTTTCATTTCAAACAACCCAGAATTCCTCCTCGGCTCGCAGACACGAAAGTGCCAGGCAAATGTTTAGCTGACATAATGCAAGTGCCTGGCCATAGATTTATTTGACAAACAGTTGAGCAGACAGCCCTATATTGCACTCACTTGTACCCCACACAACCCCAGCGGAGCCAGGAGGATTGTGCTGGCAAGGAACGAGAGCAGGATTAAACCCAAACACTGCGGTTCACGCATCGAGCCATTTGCTTTTGGCCACTGGCCAAGCTGACAGCCACATTTAAATAAGCCACCTGCTGAGTAGGGAGTTTAGAGAGCTAAGTGCTCAGGAGAGCTTTAGCCCAAAAGTATATTGAACTTACGCAATAAGGCGTGAAGTGAAAGGATTTCAGTGACAAGGAGTACTAGAGGCCATATTATGGTCCTGACCTCTTGTTCTAGGTCAGATACAGAATAGTTGTTGGGATCCTCTCTTCCTTGCCTACACTACCTAAAATATATCAGATGGAAGCTCCATCCAGAGGACACCATTCCATACATGTCACAAGGAGTGAACTGAACACAGCAGATGCTCAAATTCCTTTTTGTTACCTCTATCAGTGCTATCAAACAGGATATGTTACTTCCCTCTAGATATTGTTGTGATTTTATTCTCCAGAAGAACTGGACTGTCTGTGTCAGAGGCAGAAGTTCTTTCCCAGGATAGCCATGAGATCCCTCTCTTCCCGTGCTCTCTCTTAGCACTAGGCCTTGTCAAGGTCACCTCGTCATCTCTTTCCATTCGGATCTCACTCTCTTTGTCAATTTTAACAAAGGCGTCTGTAAGCACCTGGAGGCTGAAACAGGACCGTGCACTTTCTGCTGCTGATTATGTGTGAAATATAAAATAACAACTTCCTGATATTACCAATCCGGTGACAAAAATCTCTCCAAAGAGAGAGGCTGAACAAAGTGACAGCAAGGCGAGCAGTTCTGCTGTTCCAGCCCGGAACAGCAGCAGATTGCAGAAGAGTTATTTGGCTTTCTTAGCGCCAAGCTGGTCAAATCAAACCTAACCAAGTTATAGCTGCAAAGAGCCCTGGGAGGAAGGCCTGCTCAGCATCAGACAGGACAGCCCCTCCAGCACTCGGACTCTTTAACCACATTGCTTTTCCTCTGAACTTCAGAGGGGCATCTGACGTATTTGAATTATCTACAGTTGTGTAGATATCCACCTATAATTGTGGATGCAGTTTATATTCTCACTCTTTCCTCATTTGCACTGTTGCTGCTGCTTAACTTGCCCCCTTCTCAGTCTTTGTTCAGAAGGCCCGGATATGGCCTTCTACCAGTGGAAACTACCAGCCTATTTTTTACTTCTTTACCCTCAAAAATGTTACACGAATGACTTCTGACTTGGTGGTGACATGGAGGTTGTCAAGTCAAGTTTAGCAGCTGACTCACAGGCTATTACTCACCCAATTGCCATTCCACTTTTAACCTCCCCAGCCTGTGTTTAAAACTGAGTATCACACCCTGTAGCTATGCTGCTAGGAAACACATTAAGAGCTTAATTTGAATAAAAATATGTTCTTTCCAGTGCAGAAAAGCTCCTATTTAGATATAGGAGATGACAAGCAAATTATTTTAGTGGCAGAGGACTTGAACCTTTACTCGTTACAGTATAATATGTCATGGCACTGATTTTATGCAATGGGCATTTAAGAGTTAATGATTTGCCAATTAAACAGCTGTAGCCGAAAGACCTAAAGAACATTACAGAAGCAGTTGTCACAGGAGGTCCTGCAAGCCTTGTCCAGGAGGGATTTGAACATCAGGTCATTTGTTTTTGGTCACATCTTGGCTCCTGCCCTGACAATGGGAACCACGTGCCCGACACTTGCCGTATTGTGCTGTTTGCCCTTTGCTCACGAGGCAAAACAGAGACCAGCAGTGGGTTGTTTAGCCATAGCGAGGGCTGCGGTTGTGTCACCTCACACAGGCCCACAGGAGGTCCCAGAGACTACAGAAGTGACCTGTGAATTCTCTGTGCAAACACCCGCCCCTGCACAGCGCCTCCCTGCAAATCCGCCTGCAGCCCCCACATCTGCGTCTGCCCTCAGCTGCTTCTTGATGCAATCAGAGAAGTACACTAAAAATATACAACCTGCAGAACAGAGGCACGAGTCTGGAATGTCTGTGCCCGGATTTCTGGCTCCAAAAAGGGCATTTCAGCCTGACAGAACAGTAGAAATTCGAATTCAAGTTTTGAGTTCAGAATTTCTCCGTCTCCACACTGAATACACAATACTCACGCACACACCTGCCCCTTGTACAGAAGGTTTCCTTTTTACTGTAGAGATTTCAATATAAGCTTGGGGTTCAATTTTTCTCCATCTCCACACTGAATACCCAATCCCTCATACATGCACACACACACCTGCCCCTTGTACAGAAGGGAGGGGGTTTTGTTTGTTTTTTTAACTATCCTTTCTGGGCAAGGATGATCAATCGTCTCTGTCTCTTGCTAGTCATGTCCCTATTACAGAAGATCCTGTTCCAATAAATGATTAGTATGTGCAGAATGCATTAAAATGAATTATAATAGCAATCTGATCCCCAGTGCCTCGGCAGAACCTTTCCATCACAGGTGACAGCTGATTCCCTTGGGCTTAGTTCTGGAGAGAGAGTGGCAGACCTCAAAACTCAATCCAATAACTTGGGATGAACCTCACCAACTACACGGAGCGTGCAGTTCTCCCATTGTCTCCAAACTAGGAGAGAGATACCTCAAAGGCTGTTCAACAAGCTGGTGTACACAACCTCATCTCAAATAAATGTGAATGCTTCTTTTCATATATTATGTGATTACAGCCTCTATCTGCCTATGGTGCTATGTTTTATTACAGGCCACCAGAAATAATTAGTTGGTGACCCAGAAAACTGATATATAAAATCCTTTTAATCACCAATATGGCTTTCAATTATATAGTGTAAACTTATTAACCTTTTTACTGCTGAGATTTGATTTATGGAATTCCAGCTGCATTAACATTACAGGAGGAGATAGAAAGTGTCTCCTATGATGTGTTGGGATTAACAACTGATAGCTGGCTTTGCCATCACAGAGTCACACAGAGCACTGGCAGCATCCTGAGTCCCCAGAGGCTCATTTCTATCCGAGCTGTGTGAAAAGTTTGGTCTGTGGAGTGAGACTGTGTAATTCCTGTCACTTCATATACAAACCAGAACACCCAGGCCAGTTATGGCTTTCAGCAGGAGCAGGGGCTGTGTGAGCACTGGCTGCATTAATAAACAGTAAGGGCAAAGATAGGGCTGCATTTGTAACTCTCCTTACTCCCATGGTCAGAAAATACCTTCTTTCATTTCCGCTGGACAGGCATTTCCCCTTTTGAGCTGTAAGTGAACTCCAGAAAGGGCATTTCAGCCAGAAAGTTCCCAGAAACTCATGTATTGGTATGAGAGGGTTTGTTCCCTTTTTCATGATACAGAAAGAACATTTAATGCCTTGTCCAAGGTTTTAGGCATTCCTGGTCATCTTCCCATGGGCTGTGTTCTACAGGTAATGCACAGACCAGCAGCAGAGACAAACAGGCCACAGTGAAGCCCTGCTAATTAAAAAGCCAAAATAGTAATCTGAACTACATAAGGCATCAAAATCCAATAAAACATACGTGTAAAAGGTAAATGCTACCACACCAGACTTGATCGAAGGATAGAGGGAGCTGTATTTCTAGCCCACACATGTCATGTCTTTCAAGCCTCAAGAACAAACACAGAAATAATGAATCTTGCCATAACTTCCGTTCACAGTTCCCCTCCTTTTCTTGAAGGCTCATTATTTGTAGTTTAATGACAATAAAATAGAGCAGCAGTGTTCTGTAAGATCATCTCTGCTATGAACACCTTATCACCTCTTTTATAATCTTGGGAAGGCTAAAATAATTAACATATTTGGGTCAAATTTTGCAAATAAATATCAGTTTTCAATTTTCAAACCTTACTCTGCTCAGTCTGAGAAACCGTTTTACAGTTAACCTATTTTTCAGGAATTTTTAATGCGCAAGCATCCCCAAATGACACCAAGTAGCAAGGTGAAATAACCAACATTCCCCACAAACCGAACCAAACCCTCATCACATTTACTTTGGCTTTGTTCTTCAAACTTGAAAAGCTTTGAAAGTCACAGTGAGGAGAGGCTGTGCGGGTGGGTTCTTTGGTAGCCTGTGCAAGAGCCATTGTCTGTAGAGAAGGGAAATGCCAGTATTTCATAGAACCACAGACTGATTTGGGTTGGAAAGGACTTTAAAGATCACCTCCTAGATCCAACCCTCCTGCCACGGGCAGGGACACCTTCGACCAGACCAGGCTGTTCCAAGCCCCATCCAGCCTGGCCTTGAACACCTCCACAGATGAAATAGCTGCCAGGTTTAAATGCTGTTGAATGAGACTCAGCTTCCCACACAGGCACTTCTTTGGCTGCAAAACAGTGAGCCCCATTCCCTTCAGGCAGCCCCCAAGTCACTGCTTCCTTTGCCAACAGGTTTGTAATGGTTCTCTACAACCCCTGCACTAAGACCCCCCAAATCCTGACTGCCCGGGTCATACCTGGACATGCAGCAGGTTTACCCCAAGCTCTGGCATCTCTTTCTCCACGAGCTGAGATTTCCAGGGCAGCCCATGTGTTCCAGCCACAGCAGCTCCTCCGGGTGCTAATGAGGCCCATCACAGAGACAGCGAGATTTTTGAGCGTGTTCTGTGAAACAAGGAGAATAAAAATCAATGGCACTACATAATTCAGCCAGTGCTTTTCTTTGCTCACAAATCTTCATTTGATCAGCTGGGGAAATTATGAACCGTCTAAAAATAATATAGTAAAGCTGGTCAATGGCAATTGCAACATAAAGACTAATAGACATAGGGGTGTGGATCTGGTATATTCTGTTCTGCTAAAGCCTATTTATAATTTTTAATAAAAACAGTAACACTTTACGATAAGCGGACATCATTTAATGCTCAATTACTATGAAATTCCTTTGGAAATATATATTAAGCACAGCAGCTCTGTATTTATACCAGGAGGGTTCCTTGAGATTGATGTTATCACAGGGAATACTAGGGGAATGTCAAGCCCAACGCCAGTGCATTCAATATTCTTGCCCTCTGGGTCGTGTATCTTTTCCTCCCCCACCCTGACATTTGAGATGAGTCCTTATCTATGTGGAGAGGAACAATATAAATTATATACATGCTGCATTTAAAAAAAAAAAAAAAGGAATTTGCAACACGGGCTGGCAAGGCCTTTAAGCAATGATTAACTGAGACATTTTTGAATAACAATAGAAAAGGTACAGCTCCTAAACAGGCAATTTTCAAGTGAAGGCCAAGAGGTTTCTAAACCCCCATGTTTATAAAACAAGCATTATTCCAGATAAAGCACAAAACCTTTACAGCAGAACTAACTTCAACTTACTCAAGATTTCTCTTAGCAAGAAAAATACCGTAAATCTTCATCCTCTACTTGCAGAAGCTCTTATACTGCAACATCTTCAGCTCTACCTTACCATAAGAGTTTACCACGTAGATCTGAGCCCTCCAGTGGGCTCAGCACAGGTGGATTAGTTACCCTAGAAAGCAAAGGGATCTCCCTGATCCCCTACAGCTGCCTGGCTCTGTGCTTTCAGCCCCAAATGCTGGTGTCACCACTGCCCTGTCCTGGCAGGCTGTGGGAGAACTTCTTTGTCCCAGAGATATCTGGGGGCAAAAACAAGGGGATGTGAGCAGTGAGGCAGAAATGGAACCCTAGCAGGGTATGGCTGGACCTCACTGCAGAAGTCTGAAATCAGTGTCTCCCACACTTTGTTTAGCTGCAACCTCTCCTGGCAGCAGAGGCAACAAAAATGGCTGGACTTGGTCTGGGAAATGCAGTCTGGGGAGCCAAATCCAAGGCTCTCCTTTCTCCCTGGAGGTATCCACAGCCAGGGCTCTTAGATGGCTGCAATCCCTGCCGTGGCTGCACACAAAATGTGTCACCTGAGGGGGGAGGTAACTGGCTTCTGAGCTGCCCCGCTGGCTTTGCAGCAAGGACTAACAAGGCTAGACAAGGTTTGAAGGATGGCAGGTACCAGCCACAGGTCACCAGAGTCTTCAGTTTGCAACACTGCCAGGGTCCAAAGACAAATTTAAAGGACTACATACCTTCCTGGACCCTACCAATAGCTCCTTAAGTAGCTTAGGAAAAGGAAACACCAGCTGGGGGAAAGGCGGCATCCTAAAGGCTCCACTACAACTAACATCATTCCACTTAAATCATGCTTCGCATTTTCTGCTGGAACACAATTTATCCCAGGCCCCTGAGCAGCTTAGACACCTGGCATAATAGCCCATTAATTACTTCAGCATGGGAAATATATTTTAATGTCTTTGATGCTCATTACTAAACACTTCATGCATTCCCAAATACACATCAATGGTTCGTTCCTCTTCCTTTTAGATGTTAACAGGCTTTATTTTACAGTTTGACTTTAATCAACATCTCCCTGAACCCTGTGTAGCATGTGATAATGTTATATCCTCATGCAGGGTCACCAGTTCATTTAGGAACTCAGGACAAGGTATTTATATTTCGCTGCACTCGTGTTCTCATCCTGTTAAAGGTGATTACAACATCAAGTTTTGTCCAGCGTTTCAGTCTCTGAAGATGAAAGGTGCCATGAGGTACAATGGTAGCAGGTCAGCATTTTCAATAAGCATCCATCTGTAAATAAGTCCCTTAAAATATTGCAGCAGTGTGAGAGGAAGCTGCACCCTAATTGGGTAGAGTGAAAAGCCACAGGGCTTATAAATATAACGTGTAGGTGATCTGTCTTGCCAAAAAAGAGGAGGTTCGTTATATGAAGGACACATTATCCTTTTCTCTTCCTATGATTCAGCATGGTAAGTAGTCATTCCTAATTGGCTTACAGCTTAGTATGAAATATTAGGATGCCACACAATGTGATGACACAGCTGGATTCCTAAGGGAAGCTGAAGAGTGATCTGAGAACAGAAGAGGGACAAGAGCAGATGCGAGCCGGATAAAAAAAAAATAGTTGTAGCTTAGAGAGTAGCATGTCATTCTTTATCCTCCTGCTCCTGTGTGCAGCATGCTGCGTGCAGCACACCGCTTTCCTGGTAGAGAGGCAAGAGACCTGTCATCTCACAGTTCCTAAATAAAACGTGGGGGGAAAAAAATGTGATTGCTGGGACTGTTGGAACAGGAAGAGCCAAGCAGGCTGAATAAATCCGGGCAATAGCTGCCTCGTCATGAAAAATACACTGCACAAATTTCGCCTCTCGGTGCGTCAAATGATGATTTCCTCAAATTTCTTCTCGGCTGGAAAGGATTTGCCAAATTACCAAGTCAAACAGTCCATGGGTCACTCTCAGAAGTCCGGCATTCGGGAGACGAGGCGCCCAGGTCTGTGCTGGGAGCTTGTTTCCTGGCCTGGCCTCGATTCAGGAAGGTAATTAAACAGCTGCCTACCTGAAGTCAATAGGGCCATTCACATGCACTTAAGTGCTGCTGACGCCAGGCCGAGGGGAATAGGCTTCTCAGGGGGAGATTTTTGCTGCAAATACTAGTGCTAATTCAAAATTCACTTTCTGCAAAGTCCTTCCCCTGCAGTCAGCTGAAATTAGCTATATCCACTGTGGTGCTTGCCAGGAAACTTGATAGAATATCGCCCAAAGTGAACATAAAGGAGAAATAAACACAGCAGAAATTAATAACAGGAGTTCAGACTGGTAGGCTGCAGGAGATGTGTTATAAATTTCATCCAGCTGTAATGCAAATTCTGCCAAATGATTGGGAACATCTCCCTTTTTATATCACTGTTTCACTACATATTAATAGCAACCAGTTACTGATGCAGTACTAAAATATTAATGACATGGTCATAAACCTGAATCAGTGCCTAACTTGGCAGAACAACGTAGGGCATCTTTTCAATCACGTGTGAACAAAACCAGTTTTCAGAAACCATTTTGTAACTGCAAAACCATGTGAGCAGAAGTAATTGCAGGACTATTTTAGGCATAAAAAATTGTTAGTCTTCCTTGGAAAATCAACAGCCTCGTTGAGGTGTACAGTATGGGTGCCCAGATCTTTCTGCAAGGCTGAGAGACTCTCAAACCAGGCAGAAACAAAGTTCATGCAATTAATTAGTAAGATTTCATCTGTGATTTCATCTGCAGCTGATATGACTGACTTTTATCTGTGCATTAGAGACAATAGCATCCAGCCCCT
Organism: Cnemophilus loriae; assembly: GCA_013397755.1. Taxonomy (NCBI): domain Eukaryota; kingdom Metazoa; phylum Chordata; class Aves; order Passeriformes; family Corvidae; genus Cnemophilus; species Cnemophilus loriae. Next base: position 1,784,691 of record VZTF01003047.1, on the reverse strand, counting down.
GGGGATGAATTGTTTCAGCAAGGTTTAGCCCTTTGTTCTGGACTGAGATGGAATATGGGAACGCAAGAAATCCAAAGCAAAACCTAGAATTTTTACACTTGCCTGATGTAAGAGCAGGTGAATTTATCAACTCTGTATTGCATCATCTGCGACCACAACAGAAATTTGGGGATGGTAAAAGGATTTAAAACAAACTTCCCTTGCACCTTTTATATTTTCTGCTTTATAAATCTTGGAAACATACAGACACTGAAGTATCCTTCTCAGGAGAACCAGGGGTCACTGCCAGCTAAACAGGGCAGCCTTTGGGATGCTTGGCTGGATCTAAAAGAGAAGCAGGTCTTGAAGTCTCCTCACTTCTCACTTTGGCTAAGGTCTATTAGGACTGGGCTGGTCCATTTTATTATTCACATTTGTACCTTTCTATGCAGATGGGGCCATCCATCCAAGCTCCTTTCACACATCTTTAATTGAAGCTACAAATTAAGGTAAGGACAGACACAGAAGGATTCTGGATTCTGTACAATTCCCAACAGCAGCTAGCACCCCAGGAAGAGCTGGAATACTAAAAGAATATTTTATTTCTACATTTCCAAAGGACACAGGAAATGGCTTGTTCCTCCTTCACCCCATCAGGATCCAAAATCAGCTCTGGAGAAACTCATATATTGCCAACATATTGCACTGTCAATACCAGTCCAAGGTCTTTGCTTTAAAGGTCTTTCACTGCTTCTTCTCTAACTCATCAGTGCACAAATAAGCTGACTTTGGTCCTGACTGAGTTTTCAGTTTAGAAGTGCAGAGAATGGCATGAAATTAATTATTAAGAAGGGTCTTTTTTTTCTGGTTTTCAACTGCAGTTACACAAATGAGGACCCAAATCCCACTGAGATATCACTTAACAGTGTCAGCACCTGCGAGGCAGGGCTGATCACTGCGACAATGTCTTTATTATTTGCTGACCAGAGCCACTGCAGTCACTTACAGCAATGATAATCTTTCTTCATTATATCTGCAAGCAGATGCCATCGAGGTGTGACTGACAACCATCCCTTCAGAGTAAGTGATCACATCCTTTGGCTCCTTGTTTATTAATAACACAGTCGAAATTTTAGTGTTGCTCCTGCTCAGGTGGAAGATAACATTTATTTGATTGACACCTGTCATTAGGAAAGTTTTTGCTACAACTGAAGCAGCAAATAATACAGTCTGACTGCAAACTAAGTTGCCAAAACAAAGATTTTCTTTGCTCTACAAGTTACCAGAGCAGGAGGAAAACTACTTGTGTTTTGAAACTTGTTCTAGCAAGACACTGCAAATCTCCCACATCTAAAATCTACTCTAAAAAACCAAAAAAACCCCATCTCTTGGAAGAAGACAAGTCAAACATAACTCATTCCTTTATTCTTTTTCTCTCTTACCATGCTTTACAGATAATTGTTTCATCTTGTTCTTCTGTTTCCAAGAAAGACCTTTCTAAATCCTCAGGCAATATTCAGAGCAGGCAGATTTTGCTTTGAGTGTTCAAGGCTGATCTGATCAATTTAAAAAAAGGAAGGTTACAGTACATTTTAAACCAAATACCCCATAGTATAAAATCTCAAAGGCCATTCTAAAGAAAAATATATTTTGTTAGCAAGTAAATGCAAAGAAATGATAAAGGGATTAGGTACAACCCCCTTTCTCATGTGTCCTCTGGGATTTTCTGCATTGTTCTCTCTGTTTAAAGGGTTTAAAATACAAGGGTAAGGCTGCTGAAGTCCTGGACATGTGAGTTCTGTTCTCTGGCTGGAAATGAAGTGCCACAGATCACACAAAATTCTTCCTGGCTGTTTTGTTCCCCCACATTTTTGTCCTTTTTCGCCCATAAAAGCTACGAATCATCTCCAGCCACAGAATCTCCCAGCATGTGATGCACCACAGGGCCCCACAGTCTCATCTGAGGCTCTTTGGGCCCAGCTGCAGTGTAAACACTCTTCACCACTGGGACTCCCTTACAGGGTTTAGAATCTCTCTTTGCAACAGCAAATTTCCAGTGAAGTACAACTGCTTCCTCCAGGTTCCTTAGGGCCTCAGGAATCAGACGTGGCATAACACAAAATTTGCTTCCCCCTTTACAAACTGGCTAAATAAACTCATCTTCTGTACGGTGGGACACTCTTCATTTCCCTGTCTTTCATTGTCCTCTCCCTCTGGTTGATTCTGAAAGGACACTCCACAGACCAACCGTCAGGGCCAATCTGGTTTCCAATTTTCCCAGTAGCTTTGCAGTCATGTTCCCTTTGTCACCTGAACGCAGTATCGAATGTGCAGCCGGGGAGTGAATGGCTTCTGGAATCATCTCCCCTGGACAAGACACCAAAGCAATTCAAAGGCAAGTAAACAGAATGCAGAAATATTTCCCTGAATAGGATTACGTCAGGTTCCTAAACCCTAACCCTGTTACTCCAGAAGTTATCCATTCCTCCTTCCCTTCTTCCCTTCTGGCTAATATTTTCCTACCCAGAACTCAGTTCACATCGCCACAGCAATCAAATATATTGTGTAAAGTTACTAGGTCTGCGTGAACCTCCGGAGCCTGGAAAGCTGTATTGCAACACCAAAATATGCTCTTGACAACCACTGACCCCAAAAGCTGATGTGATCAAACACATCCCCCCATGAAAGAAAGAACAAGGCTGTAATCAGTTTTACCATTTTAAGGAAAATAAATCCTAATCCTTTGCTGTTCTGTGGTATTCCTCTAATTGCTGTTTCCTTACACATTCAAACATCTCCAATTTGGTTCTGTTGTTTGAACGTCACTTGGAATCAAGTCAGTGTTGCAGATACAACGTCTTTGAACCTTTTAGTCCAGCTGTGAACTTTGGGCTTAATCCTTTAGGGCGCCCCTGTCTAGCAAGCTTTAATGTATATTAAATTTTCTAAAAGGAGAGTGAAAGTGGTCAAAGAGAGATAGTGCAAGGTTCTGTGTTTCATAAATTAATAAGCATCACCAACTGCATTGCTTGACCCTTTAAACTCTGTGAAATTAATATAAGTAGACAACCAAAGTGCACTTGGCCCCTGAAGAGCCTTGGAAGTTCACTTAAGCAATCCAAGTTTCCTTAAAGTTTTATAAGCCAGCTTTTAAAGCAAGTCCTTTGTACTTATTACTGGTGACAGTGAGCATTACAACAGCCAATGAACCTTTGCTGACTTCCGACCCCAATATGGTAGAGCACAGTTATCAAGGGAAATATCAGAATCAAAGCTTGTATATTACATCAAGGTCCTGACTCCTGCAAGAGCCCCCCATAGACTCCTCAGAGTATGTCAGGGAAATAAACAGCTAATATTCTCAGACATCTACTTATGATGTATGGACATTACTGTTTACTTAAGCACTTTTGGCATAGTAACACCCAGCCCCACCTCCCGAATAAAAGCTGAAGCCTCTCACGAAGGGAGCTGTGGCACTCCCAGCTCCCTCGCAAGAAGACAAAATTTTAAGATCTTTTATTTAGCCTGGAAAAACCCCCTCCGCTTGGTGGTGGTGAGTCAAGCAGCACTAAGTGTTCATCTTAACCGATTAATGGATTTAAATTATTAATTGGCACTAGGTAGGCATGGTGAGGAATACCCAGCCTTCTCTGAGCCCTGTGCATGGGCTGAGACTGCCTCGAACAAAGAGGACTCTGTGTATCCACACCTACTGCATTCTGGCATCAATCCTGCAGTCACTTGTAATACTTGAGTTAGCATCCTGTAGAAATAAGATATCTCAGCACTGCCAGCTGATTATATTTTTCATAACGTAAAAGGTTCTTGATGAATTATTCAGGGGCTTTTCCCACTGTTTAAAGAAACAAAAAAAAAGAAAGAAGAAAAGAGAGACAGAACCTCTAAGGCAGTCAGGTTCCTGGGAATAAACAGGCTGACAGGCAGTGGTGCCAAATATTAGTAATTATTATTGGACTGTAAAGCCCAATTAACGATGATGTTTAAGCTAAACTTTTCAAAAGGGCAAGCAGAAATTCAAAGCCAGACAGGTTTTCTGATGAGATGAGAAATCACAAGATTATCTGCTGAAGGGCATCAAACCCTACTGCGTGTGTCCCCCTCCAGCAGTGAAGTCAGAGAGGGCACATGTTATCTGTTCCCTCCACCTGCTAACAACATTTGGGTGAAGCTTTTGCAGACATTTAATGACACTGGTTTCCATTTGTTCATCTCATTTGTCTGCCTAGGTCTGGACATGGACAGAGACAGCAGCATCAGAGCATGGAGAAAATAAATACACAAACATAGAGACTTGTTTTACATACGTACCATACGTGATTGTGCATAAGAAATAAAACCCAAACAAAAAGCAGAACTCAAGTATTAGGAAATAATTGATGAAATTCTCTAGCAGAAACACGGATAACAAGAGACAGATGGAAAAAGGAGGTACTTTGAGGAATGTGGTTCACAAATTCCACACAAAGCGAATGTTACCACGGACAGGCTGGTGACAGGGTCACCGTCCCTGCCAGGCAGTTGTCTGCTCTGAGAACAGGGAAGTTCATTTAGCAACTCCCTGATTATTAAATCTAAATTGGACCATAAGTGAACCTTGAAATACTTTGGGTCTATTCTGACACATGTTGCTCCAATTCAGATTTTTTGTGAGTGTAACCAAGCAATGATTATTGAAGATGGAATCACATTAATTGATCTTTATCAATAAAACAGCTAATTTGAATGTATATGTATATGTGCCCACAGCCACCTACAGTGGTATTAGTGGTTTAATTGCATGAACCAGTACTGGAGGAAATCAAAATATGTTCAAATGAATCCCATTCATTCCAGTCTCACTGACTGGACACAAGCCTAAGGGACCACCCCAGTGCAGCATGAGGATGAAAACAACAAAACTGTTGACATGAGAGAAAACAATTTCTACATTTAAGACGCCCTGATTTGGAAGCCAGTCGCTGGTGCCTGCTGGCTTTTCCTCAGAGCTATCCATCTTCTTGCTTGTGAGTGGATCCCCAGCTGGTGTCAGGAGGAGATGTCCACAAGGAACAGGAGGTTTTTAAGGGATGTGACAAAAGATGTCTGCGTTTGCTTCCAAGAAAGGAAAGCCAACTTTGCAAATCCCAAATCTTTAGCACCAACCTCAGAAGAAGGCTCTGTTAAATGCTCATTCAGCACTGGCAGAACAGACTCTGCCTAAGAAAGACAGAATGTAAGTCCTCACTGGCTCTCTTTTTGAGAAAACTCCGTGTTACACTGTCTGGAGAGGAAGCGAGACAAATGTCTCTCAAACATGAAAGCTGTTTTCCTTACTTGGAACAGTTCAGTACCAGAGAACCTATAGGAGCTTGCAGATGAGATATTAATTTGTTTTCTACCTTTCCCCAGGAGATTTCCAGGCTCTCTGATGAATGAGCTCCGTCTTCCCAGCTCCCATATTCAGTCAGGCCTATGACACATCTTTGTTTTTTGGTTCCTTGAATCAGGAAAGTTTGCTGAGTCTGGGGGAGTCTCAGAACTGCCTTCCAAGTCACTAAAGTCTTCTGCAGACCACTTTTGATTAGCCAGCTGGAAAAGAAGAGCACCTTTTATCAAATCCCCCGGGGCTAACTCATATTGAAAATAACTTGTTCTTAGCACTTTTAGAGGCAGGGTTTCAAATGATGAATGAAGAAGAATATTCTCTGTCACAGGGTTTTCTTTGTTTTTCAAGTCCTCAGAGGGAGTTTGTGATCTTTGAAACTCTGGGACTGAGAGCTCTGTCGTTTCCCACTGAACTTGCCACCGTTTCCTCCTGCAGAAGGTTGGCTACGTCTTGCAAAAGAAAAGAAGAGAATCGTTTGTTATCCTGGAAGTACGTGGCCAGAGCATTTCCATAACTCAGGTAATCACTTTGGGACAAAAATCTACTTTTTTCCCTTTCTTCAGGCAGCATCTAGTACCAAACACTGCAATCCTGACTGTCCATGAACATTCCTGCCACACAAATGGCTTTTATAATAATGGGAAATAGCCAGGGTATGTCTACATTCATGGCCTCATTTTCTGCTTTGTTTTAAATTTTTGATACCTTTGCTGTTTGAAATGTCTGGGGGCTTTACTTTTTGAGGCATTTTTTTCTTCTTTCAGTTTAGCAAATTTTCAAAAGCTCTCAGTTATTTCTTAGGAAGAACAGAATCAGGCTCTGAAATGTAATTAAATTTTGTAATTAAATTAAAGTTTCTAGGCTGATTTTCGGAAATACAAAAAAAATTAAAATGAAGATATGAAAATCGGTTTTGCTCAACTGTTCAAAATTTTCATTGGCTAAAAAAGGCCAGAATGTTGTAAAGAACTTCAAAGTTTTCCAAATTTTAAGCAGAATCCAGTAGAACTTTTATGAAACAAGAAACCATTTTCTGACAATTTTATCAGTGAAGCGTATAAAAGAAAAATCTAACAGACAATGAATAGGAAAAAAGCTCTAGTGAGACCATCAGTTAAAACCACGAATACTGTACTTGGCTCAGAAAATTCCATTTCCACAGTGAGTGGATATTAATTTCAAGGGTACAACTTAGTAACTACAAACAGCGTTAAATGAATCACAGAATATCCCGAGCTGGAAGGGACCCGCGAGAATCCTCGAGTCCAACTCCCGGCCCTGCACAGGACACCCCAAGTACAAACAAGATCTAATGAGGACAAGCCCAGCTGGTCCAGTCCCACCCAGAGAATCAGACACACAACTCCTGCTGACTTCCCCTGACTCCCTAACCTGAGGGTGCAAGCACGATTTCCTTGTTTGGAGTCAGCTCAGGTCCCTCTGTGCAGCACTTCCTTGGGATACAGAGCTGCGCTTCGGTCCTTCCAGCCCACTGCATACTGAGACCAAGGGTCTTTTAGGGTTAATAAGTCACCTGGTCCTGGCTCTGGGGTCCCTGAAAGGGGAAAGATTTAGATTCCTTCAGACTGAAAGACAGTGGATATAAATTAGCTATTAAGAAAAAATTTTGCCCTGTGAGAGTGGTGAGGCCCTGGCACAGGGTGTCCACAGAAGCTGTGGCTGCCCCATCCCTGGAAGTGTCCCAGGTCAGGTTGGACGGACTTGGAGCAACCTGGGATAGGGGAAGGTGTCCCTGCCCATGGCAGGGGGTGGAACAAGATGATCTTTAAGGTCTCTTACAAACCAAACCATTCTGTGATTCTGTGATTCCTGCCTTGCAGCCAGGGGAAGCCACACTCCAACTTCTCCACCTCCCAATAAAGGTGTTCTTCACTCCCAGCCTCCTGCCCCCAGAAGAGGCAAAAGGAGAAATCCTGCTTAACCATCTGTGACCTTAATGGGAAGCAATGGTCATCTGCCACTCTGAAACAAAAACGTGACTGCTTTGGTTTGGGGCTGCATCTGCCTGAGGGAGTGCAGAGCAACTTCAGCTCCCCTGTGTGGGGGTGGAAATGTCCTTGGGGTAACCTGGGTGATCCTTTTCAGGCAGATAAGGGAAGGTTTAAAATGGGAAAAATTGAGATTGGAACTTAACATGTCCCTAACTATGGACCCTAAAGAGACACAGGGAAAATCCCTGAGGGGCTAAAACTTCAACCACTAGAAGAAGGTCTGGTATCAGCTACAAACTCTGCCAAATAACATCTTATTAACCCAATTCTGCCCAGGCAGGCATTCATCCCAACACTCCATTTGAGCTACTGACACTGCAGCAAATTCAAATACTGAGTTAGCCCCCAAAAGAAACCCCTCCCACACGGACAAAACACATGCTACATCTCCCACAAAGGGAGAAGACTTTTCCACAGCTCCAGAAATATTCATTTGACAGTTTCTCCTTCCTTGGCTACAGCTCTAGTAATTGATCTGCTCTATTATTTTTCCCTATTCTTTCTCTCTTACATTTAAATATGTCCTTCATACTTCTGGAGGGTTTTTTTCCCCAGCCTGTATCTCCACTGTTACATTATTTTTTATCTCTATCCTCTATTCTTCATGTGTGAAAAGGGTGCTCTGTTCTCTAATATTCATTTTTCTTTTTTTATTCTCCAAGTACTTTCTTTCCCATCTGTAACAGCCCCTAATATGCGCCTCCATTCGATTTTACTTACCCAGCTTGAAACCCTCTCATTCTAATTACCTTTTCAGTTTTCTTCTATTTCTCCCTTGAGATGTCTCAATTAGTGTACTTTTTCTTACTGGCTGTCACCTCTGAGCTACAAGGTGGGTCTAACTCCAACTTAAACCATGCAGAAAATAAATGAGGAGCTGTTCTTGGCGGCCCTGCTGAAGGTGGTGTTACTTTACAAACTAGTGCACCTTTAATAGATGATAAATGGGCAGAAAAGTGGCCTTGTTAATGCAGCAGCCCTTGATTTGGTTGCCATGCCGTGTCCTTTCATTACTCAAAGATACAGGAAAGGCAACCTATGCTAAGTCCTGGGTGATGTAATTCCATACAAAGAGAGTGAGTAGAGGCTAATTAACATAGTTCTGGTCAAAGCCTGAAATTAACTCTTGTCTTTAAAGACCAAAACTAAAAATGTCATTTGTCTTGCCCATAATTATGTTTAGAGGTAATTATGGTAGCAGAATAACAGCAAGCAAAATGAGCCTAGGAGTGGGCTTTTCTGCCCTTTCTATCACTAGCAGGACTCTGAATTCTATTTCTGTCAAAGAGAACTGGATAAAAATGCAGGTGACATCCACAGTACATTTCTTTGATTAAAATTGGCACCGTTATATTGAAGTTCACACAGAGCTTTCAGAACCTGAGGAGTAAATTCTCTCTCCATGTGTTCCCACATAATGGAGAAACGAGCACCCTCCCCGTGGCCGCCGGCACTGCCACGAAGGGGAGATGTGAGCCTGATTAAAGAGCCAGGCTTGAAGCCCAGAACCACATCCACAGGGATGTGTCCTGCCACAGACTCAGTTCCCAGGTCCCTTCAAGTGACCCAAGATATCTACACAGCGCAGAGTTACGTCCAAATTAAAGCATTTACTTCCTGGGGTAGTTAATTTGTCATGCAGGTCTGACCACATCATCATTTGTCCAGAGCCACAATAACTATCTCTGTGTTCTGCAGAACAGATACATACCCCACATGTTTGAATCCACTTATTTAAATTATATATCTATGCTTAAAAAGATGTTATTGTTGTTATTATTGCTGCTATTATCAAAATCCCAGTGGCATATGCTGCTGTCACCATTCAGGTGCCCTGAGATCCATCTACTTGCAGTGCCTGCTTCACCACCATCCCTGAAATTTATGGGCACATCAGCCATTAGTGACTTGGAGGATTTATTTGTGAGGTATGTAGTGCTAATTTAAAGATTTCAAACTAAACTTTAGATTTCTACTGCACTGGGGCTGAAGGTGGTAAAAAGGCCCATGCACTGGGCATTACTGCATGGGCTGCTGGCAGATGCCAAGGTCTGTAACACAACTGTAAGTAGAGCACATTCACTTGGTCCAAATTTGTCTGTTTCTGAAATTATTACACTTTAGAGTGTAAATTCAGTGAATTCACCCAAGGGCCCATAATATCATTTTTGGCACAGGTACAAACTAAGTTATAGCCATGATTTCACGGAGATGACGATACTGCATAAAACATGTTACAGCAACTTTTACGAAGTTCTGAAGGAGAAAAGATCACCTCTGCAGACTTTTCTAATGGTTCTAATGGAACACCTCTGCCATTTTTACTGGTATCCTTTGTGGCAAGAAGGGAATGAGGGAAAAGTTCCTCTGAGGGGACCAGCCCTAGGGGTTCCAGAGGCATCCTTCCACTGTGCCGCTGAAATCTTAGTCAGTCTTAAGAGATCAGCTCCACTGGAGCACGAAATTTTAAGCACCAATTTAAGGGCAGGGTACAGAAGTTCTCCGTAAAAAGAAAATGTCTTAAATTACAGCACCCTTTTGAAAGTCTCACTGTGCTATCAAAGCTGAATTCCAAAAGACCTGTATAGCCCTTGAGCTGTCTCTTTTCGGAACTCCAGAAAACTTCCAGAAAGTTGGGCTCCTGTCTCCAAAAGTTCATGGTTTTTTCCCAGCTATATCAGTTACCAAGTAAAATGTGTCCCTTCTCCCTACAGACATTGCCTCATGTACCTCTTTGGACATTCACAGTTATTGCATTAATAGCACTACTTTTACAAGTGCCAAAAGTACCTTTATGATGACATCTGCCAGTATCACCTGACAGACACAAGCACCAAAGGCCATCTGGAAAAGCTGCCTCTCCCCATAACATTTTTGCATACTTCATGAGATTTTCTTGCAAAATTTTTTAATGATTTGTTTAAACACGAAAAAGAGCTGAAGAGTTGCACGTTACACTGACATCTGTTACATTCATACTCTCTTTGGGGTCCTGTTAACCAAGTTTCATCCCTAACTAGGTGGAATTCTAGACATGCAAACCTTGCAAAGTTGCCATTTATGGGACCTGCACTGATATTTCAGGCACAGTTGCCATTTATGGGACCTGCACTGATATTTCAGGCACCTCTCTCAGCTCCTAAGAGCAAGGACACTTCTCTGCAGCACACCCAGCCTGGCTTGTCCTCCCAGTGGAAGTGCAAAGCACGCAGAGTGCAAACCAGAAAACCAGATTGTGACTGAAGTGACCCACAGAGAGCAAACAGTACCCCTGAACCTAAACCATCTTCTGCCTCTCCCTGGCATGGCACAGACCCGTCTGAACAAAGATGCGATCTGAAAACAGAAAGCTTTTGAGTTCAGTCTGTCACCAGGGGCACGTGTGACACTCTTTGGACCTGCACCTGTTCTACACTGGACCAGGGGCTGGATAGAGTGGGAGCAGTGCCAGGAGGTGACCATGCCAATGAGCCCATAGGACCTCAGCCACCACCAGAGATTTATCACTGCTTAGCCATGTTAGCCCAGGGCTGGCAAGCAGCCTTTCTTCACATAGTGAGCTCTGAATCAGGCTCTCAGATGGCTCACACCTCGTTTCTGAAATATTTCCTCCCCATCTCCATTGCCCCAAGGTTTGGTGTGGCTGGACCCACCAGTGCACACATATCATAAAGAAATGTGTTCTACAATCTCACCACAGTGCAGAGATCAAACTGGAAATCATCTTAGAGGCCTCAATGTCTTTACCATGGAACAAAACTGTTTCACTGCAAATCATTCATCTGCACAGGAATGACTCATCTTCTCCTTTTGGAATGGGAAGATCTTCAGATGCTCTGATGTTTGACCAGCTGAGCAGCCACTGGCAAAGCATCTTCTCCTCTGAGATCAGCAGGTCTGTGTCAGTCAGGCCATTCTACCAGCAGTGGCACCTCCATCCACAGTTCCCAAATTGTAGCAGTGCATGAAGCCATTCCAGGGTGACCTGCTGCCACAAAAGGGCTCATGTTTTTCCATTCATGTTATTTGGGCATGACTGATACCGGCTCCTGACCCTGAGCTCACAGAACCATGATTTTCCTCTCCTTAACATCACTGGGATATCTAAAACAGTAAAACACTTTTACTGAAGCCCCCAACTCCTCCTGAAAACAAATATCTGTACTGGGGGGAGAAAGAAAGGGTAGAAGCAGAGATCCCAGTTTATGCTCAGAATCCAGCAGGATGAATCCATCACTGCCACTTGGCTTCCAGTTGTTAATTTAAGTGAAGGAACTCTTATCTTCTATGGAAATCTTCTCAAGTCAGCAGGAACCCGTTTGTTAAAACTGCTTCCCTGTCTTTACTGCGTTTGAGAGCACCTTGGTCTTTGCAGAGCAGCGCAAAACAACACAGACAACTCTAAAATGTCTCACATGGCAGCTCCAAATGCTTACAGTTTATGTAAAGCCATGGAGCCAGCATGATAAGATCTAATTACCAAGCGAATTAGTAAAAAAACAGCTGCAAGGTTTGCAGAAATGTCTGGAAGTGCAGAGTAAATGGCCACAATTGATGAAGTTATTGCACAGGCATCCTGAGGGCACAGTCTGCAGCACTCCAGTCCTAACCAAAATCACTGTCAACAGTTGTTGTTTTCTCCATTCTGTTAAATGAGAAGAGCATGAAAATGATCCTGCAAACAGCCATTTAATATTCTCCTGCACGTGAACTGCAATTATCAGCAGCAGCAACAACAAACTCTGCTGTAATGTGTTCATGGTTAATCAATTCAATTGATCACTGTTTATTAAATAAAAACCTGCTCTCTAAACAGTTCTTCCCTAAATGGCATGTTTTGGGGCTTGGGGTTTTTTCCTAGCCTTCTTTTTCTTTTTTCTTTTTCTAAACATGCTTCTAGGAGAATCAGGAGACCAATTAAAGCTTTTAATTTAAATCCAAGCTAAGAGAAATGTTAGCAACATATAGTGTCTTTACAAAAGCATTAGCTTAAAAGAGGTTTGAATCAGCCTAGCCACTCCCTGGAAAAGCTGCACTGGATCTGATCCCTTCCAATTCCAAAGGCTTTCAAGGCAAGTTAGCAACAGCCAATGTATTTATCTGTGTAAGAGACAGTCATGACCAGGTCAGCTCAGGATATCAGAAGTGGGCTGTTGATAATGTAGATTAGGGGACACACTTTATTCACATCAGCACTGTAGCATTGATCACCCCCTATTCTGCACCTTTACAAAGTGGATCGGAAATCAATGAATTCCAGGCTGGAGAGATGCTGTGGATAACAGAAATCCTCTATAGCCAGTTATCTCCCTACAAGGAATAACGATCCCGTGCAGAACTGAATGCTTTAAATCCACGAAGAATATCCACTACATCACAAGTTCAATGGAGATGGATACCAGGCACAGTCAGGCTCTGGCTGTACCCCAGCCTGGAGCCAACTCCAGCACTTGAACACCACACCCAGAACTTCCACCTGCAGTGCTGGAGTCCTCCCTGCCCTTCAGCTGCTCCAAACGCTGCAGAAGGGAGGAGAAGGGGAGTGTTGACACACAAAAATAACCTCGTGGGATTTAATTAAGACCACTGAACCTGTGTCACTTGTAATTTACGGCAGATTTGAACCCGTGCCTCCAGAGGGGGAAAATGAAGGCATTTCCAGTACATTAGCTGACTTCAATAGCAAAGTCAAATCTGACGTCCTGTGACCCTCGAGTGAACGACGACTAAGGAGTCCCTGTTATCCCAATTATTTCTGACTAGATTTGTGAGATGTTTGCACTACCGTGGAACCCAGCCACAACCAGGTACCTGCCCTAATGGGGGAAGTGCAAAGCCTCCCCATGCCGTGAAACCCTGGTAAGAGCATTAGAAACCTCCAGCAAAATTGGGTCATTAATGGCGTGTTCCATGGAGAAAAAGGGATGTGGGGCATATTCCCTCCCCTGCCAGCAGACACCTGGCCTCCACAGGAGCTAAGAGAAGGCTTACAAATAAAGCTCTGCAAATAACCAGCTTTGCCTTCCATGGCCAAAGTGAAAAAATAAACTTCCCAAAAATGCTTCAGGTCAAGTAAAATATTTTGTTCAGCCCCATATCAGGTGTTTCACCTTTGATGCCTTCGGAGACTGGGGGAAGGGTGAGAGCTTGCTTTATTTATTTATGGGTCAAAATGAGGCATATTTTGCAATGGAAAATGTTAATATTATTTTTTAATTTTTTTTAAAATTCATTACTTTTCAACCATAATTAATTGCTAACTTTGCAACCAACTTGCAAATGGGTTCAGCGGACCCAAAATTATCAGTCTCTTCAGAGGTAGGAGAAGAAATCACTGCAGTCTTTCACTCAGAATAACTCCTACAGAGGTATTTCGAGGAACCGAAAATTTTATTTGAGTGTCCCAAGTAAACGAGTTCAATAACATAATACTAAAAGGAAAACTTTTCCCCAAGATGAAATGTCTTGCCTGACTGACCAGCCCTGAAACTAATAACAACACCAGGGAGGCTGAAAGCTGCAGCAGTAGCAGCAGCCTCTCTAGTCTGACCTGTTTGAGAGAAAAGGGATTATTAGGGAATAAAACTAAATCCTTTCGTTATAGGTTCCACAGCCAGTGAGTTTAGCACACAGCTGTCTGGTGACTGTGTTAAATCCATCTTTACCCCCAGGCTTGCCAGGCAGCATCAGCCAAATGAATTCCTGACGCTGCCGATCAGACAGCTGACAGCCGGGAGAGGAGCAAGGCAGGTACCGCTTGGAAAGGTGCCGTGGGGGACCCTGCCCAGCCCAGCACGGCAGAAATGTCCCCAGACTGTGCTAAAACCCCAGCCGTGTCCTGGGTGCTCGCATGAACACGCCACTGAAGGGAGGGGGCTGTTCCCTGTAGGAAATTGGCATCTGAAGTTAGGACAGAAGCGATGCCGCATCAAAGTGCTTCATAATGAGCTACAAATTTTGCTTGTAGTTCAGCAATTTATACGGATTAGCAGCCGCTGACCTTCCCAAGGCCCCCGAACGCCTGCAGGCTCCATCCCTGGTCACAGAGTGACCTCTAGTGTTACCTACAGCCGCGCAGATAAGGCTGATCCCAAGGGCTGTGAGCAGCTCCCTAGCTGGGCTAACCTGGCATCCTCCCACTGACGCTCCTGGAGCTCTGTTTATTTAAGACAGGTGATGAAATACCTCCCGGAGCCTGTTCCAGCTGTGCTGCACTTGGTACCACGGCAGGATGATAGAGAAGCACCCAAAAACCTGAAGCTGTTGAGCCTAACCATAGAATCACAGACTGGTTTGTGTTAGAAGGGACCTTAAAGCTCATCTTGTTCCACCCCTGCCATGGGCAGGGACACCTTCCACTAGACCAGGGTGCTCAAAGCCCTGCCCAACCCAGCCTTGATCATTCCTCCCTATGTCTTCTGTTTCCCCACTCGTGAGAGCAATCTGCTCGTCTTGCTAATTGGCACACAAAAGTTTTAATGAATTTTTAAAACCCTGAAGAATGTTAGTGCAGAAAGGTAAAACAGGGAGCTGAGCAAACAGGTCTGAATCTATTATTTCCTACAGAGCCCAGGTGTCTGTGAGCAACTAAACAGACCTGGTGTTGAACAGGATACTAAAGCAGCATCATCCTCCAAAGGCTACTTATTCCTGCATCCAGTCTGGAAACCCAGGAGCTCCAGCACACTGCCAGGAGGGGACAGACACGTGGCACCTCCTAAGCCTGGCTTTCTGTTTCAGTGTGGATGAGCACTGAGCACACCCAAATCAAGGCAAGTGAAGGTCACTGAATCACTGCACAGTGACAAATGCTGGGAGTGAACATTGTCACACATCTTCTGACAATCATTCCTGCAGCAGATTTTCTTTTTCTGCACAGCTCCCTTTGGGCTGGGAGCTGCATTTCTGATCACAGGAGGAAGAAATAGCTTTGAATCTTCCTTCTTATCCGTTACTGTCCCCAGGAACCACGGACACTGGACTTCCATGGAGCAGGGGCAAAACTACACTGCAGGCAAACCCTCCAGATCCTCTCAGCAGGCTCATAAGTATAACACAGTATATAACATAAATATAACATAAGCTGAGTTCAAACAGGTCGTACTGAGATGGCCACAAAATGTTCTCAAAACTTCACACCACAGTCAGTTCAGGTGCCTGAAGATTCAGGGGCCCCAGGTACTCCAGGTGGGGGGCAAGTTTAGCACAGAATCTCCCTGTCTGCCTTTCAGTGATGTGCAGTAAAACCTCACCTCTCCAGTCAAACAAGGTTCACATCCCTTCCCTAAAAGAACATCCTGGACTAGCAAAAGTTGAATAAGTGAGGTGCCAGTAGCTGAAAGGCAAAGGGTAAATGAGAATGGGAAGAATTTGTGTAAGGGTGGGAGTACAGAGGTACCAAAAGCTCACAGGAGAAGCAGAAAGAGCTGGAGAGCAGTGGTCAGGATGTTGCCAAACTGGCTGTTACTGGGATCATGGAATCTTACAGCTTCAGCTTTTCTTGTAACAAAAATTAAGGCAAGTATTTTCACTTGGATGGGCAACTGAGAGAAGCAGATTCGCACTGCTGGAAGGAAGTCAGGGCGTACAGATGCTTCTTTGGCATTCCTGATTCTTCTGTGCTTTTAGCTGCTACCTTTTCTGTCTTTTCCCTCATCTATAAAGACATCTCAGACCTCTTTGAGTTCTGAAAGTTTGCTTAAATTCATGGGAAGGCTTCCACCCTCCACAGACCAACAGCCTGTGATACACATCTCTTTCCCCAGAACACAGAATGAAGAAGACATTGCCTGTCTTCTTCAGACAAATAAACCAAACAAAATTATTGTTAAGAATTAATATTAATAAAAATAAACTAAAATTTAAAAATAAACTAAACAAAACAATAAATAAACTAAACAAAAACTTTTAATTTTAAAACCTTGTCCAACTTCTTTCACCTACACAGAAGAGTTGAAGGGACAAGTGCCTATTTTAAGCAGGGAAGGCCAGAAAGTCCTCCAGTAGCTGACACAGCGGCTTTTCCAGAAGAAATAAAGACATGAGCTGGAGTGGCATGAACCACAGGGCTGGCATTCCTTGCAGGCCATGATTATCACTTATCAAATTACCCACGAGCAGAGCAAGCCAAGTGGAGCAGCACATCACACTCACACACACCAAACCAAGAACCAAGGCCTCAGGAAGCGTCGGAACTCCCTGTCCTCAGCTGGGGGGAGGAAATGTTGCAGTTAGGCATAAGAGAGTGACTCAGTGTTCAAAATTACCTGTTCTCTTCTCAGAGTCATCACAGCCACAAAAGGAACGCGGTGCTCAGAGGAAAAAAAAAGATATTCTGATATTATACAGGAATGAGGAATAGAATAAAGGAAGGGTTAAGGAAGTGTCAGCCTGGAATACATCTGGTAATTGCTTGGTGCAGTGTTCTCAGCTATTGGCCCAATTGTCCTTGGAGTCTTGGAGTGGTTTCCATCAACTTCAGGAAGCCCTTAACACACAACCAGTCTGACAGCTGGATCTCCACCATACCTCAGGTACCACTGCGCCTGGAAAAAATCTCAGCTGAAAGAGAAAGCAGGTTTGATGAAGGCTGAAATTGAGGCTTGTTCAACACAGGGCACCGAGTTCAAATAGGAGGGAGAAAAATTAAGGATGTCTGAAGGCTCCCTGACAAGACACAGATTCTGGAATAACAGTACAAGTACTCTGCATCCATTTCCAAAGGGCAAAGGAGCTTCCATGGAGTGATAATCCAGAGTTATTCCTGACTGATATCTCCTCCTGTAGACAAACACTTGTTAACAGCGAAACACAGTGTATTGACAGGAATAAACTGTGGAATTCAGATACATTTGTTAGGGCTAAGAGAAGTGTAAACCTCGAGGATAAAATTAGGGAAAGTGTCTGCTTGTGACTTGTTGAGGGACCAAGGGAGAAAGCTAAAATCAAACAGTACCAGACAGACAACTATCAGTAACCCAAACAGAGAGGTACAACAGGGCAGAGAAATAGCAGCCCAGATGGTGGTCATGTGAAAAAACACATTCCACAGATTGCAAAGTACTTAACTTATTTATGATTACATGAGACAGAGAAACATGGCAAAGTTAAAAAAGAAATTAGCTTGGGCCACTCTCGTCACAGGCATATGCCAGTTGTGCACCTCTCTGGTTTTGACTCATTGTTTCTTGACTTATTTTTCCAGCAGGATACCTTTGATGATTTAGATATCTAGAAGGAAAAAATATCTCAGGAGATCATTTATGATATTGCATACCAAAGTACTGCAGGAAATGGGGATTTTGTTGAGAGACAGAAATCTAGAAAATGTTAAGCTGGTCAACAGCTACTTGCCACTGATCTCCCCAAGAAAAAGACTAAGGTTATTCTGATGAGTAAAGTGATCATATTGCAGCTTCTCCCAGTATTGCCTGAGCATCAGTGCCCTAACAAGAGAGAAGAATAGCCATGTCAGGAACATCTCTCCTCTTTGTCTTCATTAATTTACATTTTTGGCTGCACACCCCAGAGACGTGCAGCAGAGAGGAATGTGCAGGCTACAAAGGGCTCAGCTGGAATTGCAGCCCCATTCTACCATAAAATGACTCAAAATTCATTAAATAAAATAAACCTGTTGTAGCCCAAGGATTGACTGACTTGCAGTTTCCCCTGCTCCTGGGTTAATACAGCAGAGTTGGCACATTGATAGAACACTCAGCAGGACAATGGGGTGTGCTGAATTCAAATGAGCCTTCAAGGCTGCTAGGACTCTGCAAGGGACTCTGTGCATAGTCTGCAGCTTGGAGGAAGGGAACAGAATACAGATAAAAAGGGAAGAAAAATGTAAAACACAGCAGTTGCACACTGACATAGATTTGTCACAAAAAATAGAGGATCCTGCACACCTTGAAGTGACTGCAAACTAGAGAAGACCATAAATTCTACCTTCAAGTTTCGATTAAGTGGATCTTCTGCTTTAGGTATGCCTGACTACAGGTCAGCTCATTATGGAAATCAACAGTCCGCACATCCCAATGGGACATTGTCAGAAATCCCAAAACAGCACACACCTGGAAAACCAAATCCTGCAGAAAACCAGTGACTGCCAGAGTGCCAGGCTGCCTTGGACACATCCCCGTGCCCACGTCACAGCCCAGCTGCACATCCTGCACACGGGATGATGAGGTGAGGTTGTGACACCTCCCAGGAGCAGGCAAGGTGAAGCCCGTCCATGAGATCCAGGTGCCCACCAGCTGCAGGTTTCTGCTTGGAGGACAACCTGGTAAGAGCTACCCCAGGAGTCAGAATACACAGTGGATGGCCTGCTAACCCAAAGCCTTCTGCCAAAGGCAATCAGGGCATCACTCCAAATGCTGATTCTGGTTTCAGATCAGTCAGGCCAGCACTCAAGAAAGTGACTCAGGCATTGGGCTCTCCAGGCTTGAGACTTAAGTGCACAACATTGAGCAGGGTCCAGGTCTGGGAGACACGAGAGCCAACACAACAGGGAATGCCAAGCAAGAGCAAACACCTGGAACCCAGCCTCTCCCACAGTCGGACAGAAGGCTCCTCTGTAAAACCACAGTCCAGGCTTGCAGCTGAGTCCTACCATCAGAAGAGAGGCAGGTGGGGCTGTGACTCCAGGGAGGGTGACACGGGGACTTGACCGCCAAGGCTAAGGCAGTGGATCTCATGGGAGTCTGAACTGGCTTCCAGGAGCTACTGCAGAAAAACCGAGTCCATATTGGTAGGAACTATATACAGAAAGGCAGGAAAGAGATTCTGGAAGCAAAATTTAGGCTCTGGGAAAAAGAAACTGGAGACAATGAGTGTTCTCCCAGTAACTTCATGCAGGACTGGAAAGAGTGGTAAAAAAGCCAAGGTTTCATACCTGTCTGAGAAGAAGGTTGAAAGAGCAGATTTGTCAGGAAGTGGGGACACTTCTGCAAGAGAGAAGGCCCATGCCAAAAGGACAGATGTCTCTGCTGCATTGCCCAACAGTCTTATGGGCAGCTCAAACCAGGAAGGTTGTGAGCAGGCTTTTACACTGGGGAGCAGAGGGAAGCAAACAAGTGCAGAGGCACAAACAGCTTTGGCCAATCTTTGGCTTCTCTGAGGACAAAGCCATGGAAATGATGCATCCTCATGAAGAGGACACAGCAGGGAACAGAACAAGTCAGACAGAAAACAGAGTAGGTGCCATTTCTGCAAAGTACTATGGGAACCAAAACAATGATACAAAATGCCAGAAATCTAGTAAGTGAAAAATCTGGAATGTCTTCACTAGGTGAGGACATCAGCTAAACGGCTATTTCAGAAATTTGGAGGACAGAAGACAACCTGAAATATTCTCCCCACATACCACCCACTCCATTTATGCACAAATCAGATAAATACGGGGTGATTTTCTCTATGCACAAGAGAAGACATTCTGGGAGAAATGCCCAATGGCTAATATTTGTTCCATGCTAGATGCATCAGCAGCGTTCTGGCAGCAGCATTAAGGCACAAAAGCAGGGTTTGTGCCTGGGTGCACTCAGTACCTCCCCTGGGAGATGCTGCCACCTCTAACTAGCATTTGGGTCATGTTCAGCATGCACGGGTTGTCACTGCTGAATGCAACACACTTCCCATGCCCTCAGAACAAAGGCTAAATGCAAGTGTTTTGAGCTGGAGAAGAGACTGGCAGCTTGGGAAATACATTCATTCCATACAAGAGAAATAATACAATAGGTAAGAAGTTAACATATCATGGTGGGCAGTATATTACTGAAAGGTTAACATCAGCAGGTGTCCTGCCCCAAGAGATGAGGAAACACTTGAAATGGTGACTGACATGGGGAGCAGAGAGTTTACAAGTTCTCACCTCTGCACAGCCTTGTCTTTACACCTCTTCCCATGCTGGCAAGAAAAACTGTTCTTTTGAGGAGGTTCACCACTTTATCTCCTCGGTTTCTGCATCCCCTTTGTCCACCAGTCCCAACAATTTGGGCCATGCTGACCGTGGTTAACTCCTCTGGGATACTGCAGGACCTGTGATGGATCTGTGATAAGCAGCCACGGCAGCTGCACCATGAGCTGAGACTGGCCCGTGTCTGAGGGGTGGAACTGAGGAGTGAGGACCTGGAACACCTCTGCTGGAACACCTCCGTTTTTACGGTGTTCAAAATTACAGATGCATAGGTTTTAAGGAACCCCGGGTAGGGTCATCCAGTTCTTCCTTCTGGCCCAAGAAAGAGCCTAAATCACTCCTGAGAAATGAATTATCAGGAGAAAATATTCTGAGAGCAGGAAAACAATTGCTTAAACACCACTTCTTAATGCCTATCAGCTTTCAATCTGTATCTCTGTCAGGGTGGGGGTGTCTAACCCAGGACTGCACAATTCCTAGAGTAATTTCAAGAACAAATTGTACCAGAGCCACAGAAAGAGAGAGAGTTCCCTAGGAGGTATTTGTGTAACATAACCAATTCATACAGAGAGAGAGGGTGTGTGGGTATATGCAGGCGAGTACAAAAAAGCTCATGGACACACACACCCACACATCACACCAGGATGCTGCAGAATCCCACAGACAGCAGCAGCATGAAAGCCTGCTTTTGCCTGCATTATTTCTGAAATTTCTCAAGCCTTCCTGCTTTGCAAAATGGAATTATTTTAAACCAATACAGAGAAGCAAGATTGCACTTTAAATAGGAGGGGGATAAAACACTACCTGTATCCATGGTAATCCAATTTTGTTTCATATTCACAAATAAAGTTTATAATCCTGACTTCACCTCACCTAGAGCTGCAGTCTTCCAATTCACAGGGTGACAAAACTAAATTGAAACATATATCCAAGTACACTGACAGCAGTTTGACCCTGGCTTGAGCTGAACTGATTTTCATATCTAAGGACAACAACAATGATTTTCTGTGTCATCAGAAGTAATGGGGGTGGTGGGGGTCAAACAGAATGTCACAACATGGGGTGCTACAGACTGGAAACTCCTTGAAGGGGTTCCCTGGTCTCTGGTGTGCCCCTGGTAAAATGATCTAAGTGGTTCTGGCCCATTGCCACGAGCCCTCTCCTCTGCTGCATGTGCAGAGAAATGTGCTACAGCATTATGAACATGTCACTGGCACTGTTAGCAGGGCACAGATAAAACCTCACTCATCTTTAGTGCAGCAAGTAGGAAAGGATCACTCCTTTAATTATTAAGCATAAGTGAGCCATCCTCCCAAAGACAGCTCACACTGGGTTGTGCCCTGCAGATTCAGCGCTCGTGAGTCGGTGTTGCAGAGCTTTAAAAATATTTTGCTCTCTTTCTCCAGACGTTTCTCACTTCTTTGTTTGTTTGGTTTTTTTTTTTCCTCCCTTGCAATCCCAAGCCCTCTGAATCTGAGGATAGCGAGCAGCACGAGGGAAACCTGAACAGAGCTGGCAGCTGTCCTGCCTCCCCTCTCACCCCTGGCCTGCACAGAGACTGCCCAGGTCAGGAAGGGTCTGCTAAGCCTCCTGCACCTCTCACCTGAGCTTGGTGCTGACCCAGCTCAGGGGAAGGAAGGGCCCAGCTGCAGCAAACGGTGTGCCCATCACTCTGCCAGGAATGGGACGGATTGTGTCACTCAGGAAACCATGGCTCGGTAACAATTGCTCCAGCAAACACATCTCCACTGGTACATCAGTTCCTGCAGCCCAGGCTGTAGGGCCAGAAGGGGCCAGGGGAGGATCTGTGAAATAAGAGGGACAAGATCTGAGTTTTGCCTGAAAGATCCTTTAAAGTTTTCAACGCAGCCCTCAGCTGCCACCCGCAAAAATCCGTCCTTTTCACCACTTGGCTCCTCTGGGCTGTTTGTCCACTGTGACTGGACCTGCTCATTCATTTGGAGGTCAGAAGGAATAGCATTTTATGGCAGAAGGCCAGATTCACAATAAAGAGGAAACCTAAATTAATCCTTGGAGTAGAGGCCAGCCTAAATCTTGATATTTGGATAATGAATCCGATGATGTCAACTACACCAAAAGAATCGTGAGTATTCAGGGCTCTGGTTTAGCATCTCTGGCTGGGTGTAAAACCCTGTGTTCCTTCCAGATCACATGTTGCCATCTGTCTCTGCTTCTCACCAACTCCGTTTGGCCACATGCCGCTCTTTAGGGCGTATGGATGGATCAGCCAGCAAAGAGGAGCATTACCTGAGGTTTCCTTCTCCCTGTACTCTTTCTGTGCTTCCTTAAGGTAGCCAAGTCTGACCTCTCCTGACCCTCATAAATATGGTGCTGAGTTTGAACTAACTCCAAGTTCAGGGCATTTCAGGCTAGAGGAAAAACAGCTGCAGTGGAGGTAGTGCAAGACAAGAGAACCTTTGCTTTAGGAAAGATAACCGTGGAAAAAGTGGAAGAACAAATTCATCAACATCTACTGTCTGGCAGGTGCAGTTGTGTATTGATTAAAGTAAAAGTGGTGCAACTGAGCTTCTAGGAGCAATCACTAGAAGACAAAGGAATGCTTTGTATCTAGATAGATGTGGATGCTCAGATTCCAAAACCTGGATTAATACCATCTAAGTACAGACTACAAACATAGTAGCAGCTATGCCAGTTTGTGCAGCTCTGAATGGCAGCTAAATCCCAGAAATTTCGGGAGCTCGGATCAGACCCTACACACTTCACAACTTCCCATGGTGGGGCTTTCCTCCTTCTCACCTCCAGGCCTTTAGCCACCTTGCAAATGTAAAGCTGAGCCCAAGGCACAGGGAGAACTCCCTACCAACCCCACCCTCTCCATCCAGCTTTACAGCACCTTCTCACACCTCTTTTTCCTCCCTTGGCTCATTTGCTGCCTGATTTAGCTCTGTGCCCTCCCCGTGCCAGTGCCTGCCCTGCCAGGCAGGACACCACACACGGGCTGTATTGCCCACGGCTGCAGGGGAGCGCTGGGGGCACAGAAGCGCTGTGGGGTGGCTTTGTGGCTGATCCCTGTCACCTTGCATCAGTTCAGCCACCGAGCTGTCTGCTCCTGCAGTCTGTCCTCAGAGAGCCCCACATGTCATCCTCGCCGCCAGCTGCCAGCCACAGGACAGCTTCTGTTTACTACTGCAACACACAGCCAGATCTGGAACCCTCTTGTTAAATCATAGTGTTGGTCCAAGCTATTCCATGGCTTGGACTAAACCAACACATCCCTTTCGTTATTCTTTCTAAGCTCAGTCCTGTGTTTCTCTGCATATGTTAAACTGGGTGGGGAAGAGAAAGATTAACACGGTGTCTGTACTGGATTTTTTACTCTGTCAGTTTGTGCTGAGCGAAGGGGGAAGGCAGATGCTTAACCCCCAGCAGGAACTCACCACTGAAGTCAGCTTTGCAGCCTCCTCTTCCTTGCCAATGTTCCTGTGAAGATCCTCCAGGCAATCTGCACGGAGCAGGCTCTGGCTCACCTGCAGTCACTTGGATCTGTGAGATCAGCTGCTTGGTGGCATCTCATCCCTGTGAAGGGCTGGGGCTGCTTCATCTCAGCTCCTGCTGACTTCTGAGGTCAGCAGAAGTTGTGAGTCTCTGCTACAAGGGGAAGCTTGGCAAATAGCAGGGTCTCACAGCCTCTGCTCACATGAGATTGCAGCTGGAGATGTAAGTCAGGAGCCCCTGCCTATTACCAGAGACAGGATTTTGCTTGCATGAAAGGGACATACTCCTCCTGCCCGTGTCCTGCTTCGCTAGGAACCATATTCCCCTCCTAAGCAGTGCTTACACCTACAGCCTTTCACTGCCTGCCAGTGATGTTCAGAGCTAGATCCGCTTTGTGCTCCACGCTGGGCTACCTCTGCCAAACCCCACTGAGCATTAACCACCTTGTACAGGGTAAAGGAAAGCCTCTGAAAGCCTCTTATGTTCCGTGGACACTACTTGCAAGAGAAGAAACAGAGTAAGGACCAAAATCAGCCTCTAAGATTTCAATCAGAACACAGACAAGAACGAATCCGAATAATTTTTTTTTACTCCAGAAAGGTTTTCTTTGCTGCCAAAAGCTTTTTTAGAGCCTTTTATGGGGGAGTTATCTCAGAAACAAGAGGTACAGTGCTCCATGATTTTTTTTTTTCAGGAGGAGAACTGTGCTTCAAGACATTTCTTTGTATTTCTGAGCCAAGGCACACCTGCCTTTTATCGATCTCCTGTACAACTGGGAGGGAGCCAACACACTCCCGCAGACCCACAGCACAGCACGATGCTCCATCAAACACTGGCCACCTACCCATTGTCATGTATCCCGTGGTTGTCACCAGCCAAGATCAATCCCATGCTGTTCAGCACATTTTAGGAACCCAGGCTAATAAATCATTTAAGTGCCTCTCACTTCACAGATGGTAAGTGCAGTTCAATGAAGGTAATTATAAAAAAAATTACTTCTGGAGCAAAAAAATCAAAACATGGGAATATCTGTCTAATAGAAAAGGCCTGCAAAGAGATTTGGGAGTTCTAATAATTCTGAGGAGCAGGTTAAAGGTCTGGAAGCCTGACAGTAGGTTTTCCCTCTGATTGACTGAATCGATCCTGTCCTCATGTAACAGCTCTGGGCCCCTGTATCTACCAGATTTCAGGTCCTGAAAACAGTGTTGAGGAAAAAAAAAACAATACTGGGCCTCTTCTCACTGTAATGTGCTGGTTTTTTCCTTTGTGCAAATGCAATATCCATCACTAAGAAGACAAGATGATGGAAAGGTGCAGGTCCTGGCGGGAGCAGGGAACATAGAAAAGCAAGACCCAAACTCTGGTAACAGTGGCAGATTCAAAGTGAATTCCCAAATTCCATCTGACTTTTGTTCTTGGCTTTTGACGTGACATGCTGTGACTGTGCCATTTCAACCTATTGCCTACACTGATCTTTCTAACACAGCAGAATAAAACTCCTTAGTTCTTATATGATACAGAAAAAGGGAAGAGGCCCTTCTCAGGCAGCAACACTGAAGATTTATCTAGAAATGGTCAAATCACCTTCTCCAGCTAAGAGGCCACAGCAAGTGAAGCCTCTTTTGTCTCATCATCGAGGCCACAGCCACCACCATCTCTGGGAAGCATAACCCAGGCAGAGGAGCAAGTCAGACTGGAGGAAGCAGACTTTCTGAAGCTTCTTCCACTCCAGGAGAAGCTGAGCAATCTGTGACTGTTCAGGCCCCTGTCCTGACCCTTCACTTCTGCTCTGGTTCCTGTCTCTGATTTCTGACTGTCTCTCCATGTCTCCTTGTTCCGGCTTCAGAAAAGGGCTGTCTTACCTTTTCCAGTCTATATGTAGCAAACCTAGTTCAGCCAAACTTAGGGTTCTTACAGATCTCAGTGCTCCCAATACTGCTGAGATATAGAACGAAATACTAAATTGTTGGATTTTTTTATATGTAGCATGGCAAAAATGAATCCAGCAACTGACAAAGTTCCACCGGCATTAAAAGCAAATTCAAAACTAAGACCCAAAGTAATCAGTTTACCATTTTTCTTTTTTTTCACCTCAGTGAAAGATAAATTCATGCCCCTTGAGCAGTTTACAAAGTTACTCTTCTTACTCCACCTGCTTTTGCATTAAGCTGTACACCCAGTTTTAACAGACACAGTAACTTCAAAAAAACACGTAAGTCCTTTACATAAAGCTTTCAGAGTACAGGGTGTTTACTTGATTCTCTTACCACCTAACAAGTTGTGGATCTTCATCTAAAACTTTGTTTACAAAGCGCCAGGCGGATAAAAGGGGTTGTGGCTCTTCCTTTCAGGACTCAGAACAAATAACCCTTTTTTAATTGCAATTACAATTTTAAGAGCATGACATTTAGTGATGCATTCTAAGCGACCTTAAATGATTATATAAGGTAAGATGTACAGTCCAATGTGAAATATGATTCCAGGAACTGCTAGGAGATTAGAGATATCAATAGATAAATTTGTTGAATAGCTACCTTGGACCTTAGAATTTCAGCTGGCTCTCAACAGCAGGCAGTCACAAGGCCCTTTTGATTGTGCAGAGTGGTAACAGCAGCATGAAACAAAGCAGCTACAAAAGAGAAGAGTTAAGATGAGGATAGTTTAGGTGAAATTTGTCCCTGTGCTGAAGGCAGGAAGGACTAGCTCTATACCCAAGACCTTGGAGCTGCTATTGTTTTTACACACTCCTGGGGACTGAAGAGATCTTACCTAAGATCCATCCCTGGCATTTGAGGATGCATCCCAACTGAATCAATAAAGCTTTGAGAATTATCTAATAGGAGTGAGCAGAAGTTTTGTGATTTCATAAGTGGTTTAAGCTTTTCTGCTTAGTTTCACTGAAGCCATCAGCTAAACGAGTGTATAAACAAGGTAGCCCTGAACTCTCACTCCCTCTCCCACTTTAATAACAACTTTCATTTAATTAGCACCTCACCAGGCTGAGACTTCGCAAGGGACTTTATGAAAGCTGTCCAGTCATGTAAGCTGCAGTGCCAAGGCAACAAACAAAATCAAGAAATTAAAACCCAAGAAAAGCCCCCATTTAGATTTACAGAGCAAAAGAGTGGCAAAGCAGAGCACAGGATGGATTCCCAGCAGGCACATATCAGGGCCTGGGTTCTCTCCTCCATCTGCTCATACACCAGTACACCAACTTGAGGAGAAGTTTCTCCTTTCACCTCAGTAATGTTTCACATTTGCATTTCCAGACATTAGGAATGTCTAATTAGGAACCTTTTAGTTCGGAATTAGGAACCTAAGAAAGAAAATCTGGAAACAAAGTTTTGATGCTGCTGACTGGTAACTCCCTCCCCCCCTCTAAACCGAGCTCCAGAAGGCTCTGTGTGTGTCAGCACTGTGATGAGGAAATGACATCCTTCAAATTACAAATTAAATGCTTGTCCAATCTGGATTTCTCCTGCTCATCCAGATGGAATCCAAAGAGGGCACAACACTCTTCACAAAGCACAGGGGACAACGCTGGTGCCTTGACCAAAATTCCGTGCTCAAAACTGCAGGGATATGTCCTGGCCTGTGAATTCCCAGGAAACACGTTCTGCTTTCCTCTGAAGCACTATTACCCTTATTACCCTGGATCATGGGGCCCACCCTGATGTTCCTACTCAGATTCTGCTTGGGTGAAATGCCCAGTAAATGCTGAGGATTCCCCTTGCCCTGATACATTATCTTACTAAAAGCCCCATTTCTGGAAGCTGTTGCCTTCAGCAGGAAGGCAGCTGAAGCTGAAAGAAGAGCACAAGATATTAGAATTAAGGTTTAAATTGAGGAGTCTACTCCAGCTTGTCAGCTGGGCCAAACTGTTGTTAGAACCACTGAATAAGGAAATAAATACATACTTTCAAACATTCAACATTTCACATTTCAAATGCCTTTTCTCGTAAAATTCTTTGCTAGGCATTGACCTCACTGGATTTTATTATATGTTGCATGCAGCTACATTAATAGAAGTGATGTTAATGCATTAAATTCATGTCAAAAGAAATTATAACTTTAAGAAAACCTTTTCTGAGGGGAAAAAGCAATTTTAATGACATCAAAGCAGAGATTCATATGAAGAACATGTGCTCTGGTTTGATGAAAAGAAGATAATCAAGAGCTCAGGCATCTTCCTGATGTACAACAATGAACCAAATAAATTATACATTTGAAAAATGAAATTTAAAAAAAAACACACAAGAAGAACAGTAATTAGAAAACTAAAATCACAGTCTAATCTCGCTGTTTCAGAATACTCAGAGTTAGTATGCACACACTACTGGAAAAGATTCTAATGCAACAGAGAAAGAAGAGTTAAAAAATCAATTAATAAGAATCTCACTGCTTTAAATACACAAAATATGTACAAAATGAAAGTGTCATAAAACAAAAATATTTTTAAAAAACCACAACAGGCTATATTTTTAACAGAGCTTCACTGATGTTATCAGAACTGTGGTTTTAAACCCAGATTTCTCCTCTCTTCAAAGATAATATTCAAAAGCTCATGATTTGTTGCTGTAGGAAAAAACATCCTTGAATAACATTTCTTATTATTCCCTTTCCTCCCCCTTGGCTTTTGTGATGCCACTAAACCCAGAACGTATCTTAGTTCAGAAAGATCCACTGGCCTGTCAGCTTCCAAAATATCCATCAAGCCATTTTTGCAACACATTGGGGCGAGGAGAGAGGAAACCAAATTTGAAGGACTTGTCAAAGCCCTTTGTAATTTATGACACGGATGGAAAGTACCTTAGACAGCACGAAACTGCTTGCCATGAAACCACTTTGCAGTGAAATAAATACTACAAACTAAACTGGGATGCCAAACTTCTTGCACTACCAGGGGCTGAGCAATCCATTGCCCTCTTCTGTCCCCCAAATTCTGTCCCCACCTCTGAAAGAAGATTGTGAGAATCCTGACTCTGAAAAGCTCATCAACAATAATTAATGGAACAGTCTCAAGGAAAGGCAAGATCCATCTTCACTTTCACCCTTTACTGAAAGCACACCTTGTCCTACCTTACTGAAGTATTGCTCAGGTTACCACACCACTGAGAAGTACCAACAACAGAAATTCTGTTAAATTTGGCACCACACACCTATCATGAGGTATGAGAGTTGTAAATCCTTGAAAAAGCATCTTCTAATCTCACAAAATGACACAGGAATTCTTTCTGTCCCTCATTTCAAGGTCAAGAACTGAGAGCACACAATTTCTGGCAAGGACGGGAGTCAACTGCAAGTCTCCAAAGTGCCTTAATTATAATTTGAATTAAGTAGGACTAAAATATCACACAGAGCAACAAATGCTACCAGGTAAATAAAGTCTACAGAAACAGATAAAGAAAAAGTAGGACTGGATGAAAATTTCCCATGTTGGAAGTGGAAGGGCTCTGTGGAGATTTGGGTTTTAATAAAAGAAAGCTTTAATAGAAATGTCTTTTTCCTGGAAAAAATAAAAAAATTGTGTGGATAACATCACAGATAAATAGCCTCTAGCTCTGATAAATAGCCAGTCACAACATTACATTTGGCAAAGTCTCTGCAGAGAACACATTGCTTTATTACTGTTATTATTTCTACAGAAATAGGTTTGTACCAGGATTGTCACGGAGCAGCCTCATCTTCCCCAGGTTTTTGGGGTCAGAAATGAAGATATGGAGCAGCTGTCCCAGCAAAGGTGGCCAGGCAAGTCAGTGAAGTGATGCAGTGGAAACACAAGGCTATGGTGAAGGAGGGGGGCACTTCAGAAGGGGCAAATATGAGCCAACACGGAGGGAACAGCCAAGCAACTCAGAGCCAGACTGGTGACATAATGAGAGTGGGCTCTGGAAAAGGAGATTCATGAGCAGGACAGACTGAAAAGGACAATTGAATACAGTGGTTTTGGGACTTAGGCCTCAGTCATTTTAGCACAATGTTTAGAGCACTTAGAACACATGAAATAGCCAATGCCTTTCCCTGTCTTACCCTGAGGCTGAAGGAGGTTTGAGGAAGCTGAAACACCTCCAGACCGGTGAAGTGGAAAAGGGGTTGCTACAACTCAATGCAAGTATTACCCAGCTAGCACTGAAAAGAATTCTGAAAAGTCAAGATCAGTTCGTTCACAGAGCAGCCTAAATCATCAATCTGTGGATTGTTCCCAAACACAACTGAGACTGGAAAAAAATGTAGCTGTGAGAAAAGAGGCAGAGATTCCTTTTGTAAACCCAGTGGCTGATCAGAATTGCAGGCAGCAGTTTCGGTCATTGTTTGTTCATGTTTTGTCTGTAAATCTGAAAACTGTAATAACATTTCATACTCCCAAAGAAGATTCAGAAGCAGAGAAAAGATAGTCTGAATCATCCATCCAATGACTTCCATTTCTGAAGCCTTTCATTCCTTATCTCTCTCATTTAAACAGTGAAGGTTATTAATGGAATCAACCCCAGGTTTTATTGGTCCTTAGTGCCAGGGTTGCTTGTTAAAATTATTCAAGAGGTGCCAGTATGCAACTCATCTCATTCAGCCAAGTTACAGTGAGATTTAACTTCCAGTGCAAGTAGTAAAGCTAAAAATTGTCTTTGCCATGAAAACTTTGAGGGTTTCAAGTAAGTTTTAAATAGCGAACATTACCTTAGGCTATGTCTTTATTTTCACGTTTCAGCTATTTATCTTTTTAATTGCTCCAGAGTTCAATCTTTAAACTGAGTTCGATCGGGTTTGGATGATTTTATGCATTTGTCAGCCCAAGGTCAGAGTTTGGATGAGTGCTTTATTAGCTCAAGGGTTTTAACAAGTAGCATAAGAGCTGGAGATTCCATTAGTAGCAGACAGGCCAGAGTCTTTTAATACTTAGGATGTTTTTTGGGATCCAGTTGTGTTTTGGTTGCTATGGAATGAAGTCTCCCATAGAAAATAAAACATCTTAGGGCACTATGTCCACATTGTGGGATGTGCTGGCAGCGTAAAAATTACACTGTGCCAGTTGTAGGCTTTTGCATTTGTACAGTGTTTTGCATGCAGAGGGATGGAACCAAGATAAATGGTTGCAGATGGCTGACACAAGACTTCAGAAAACAAGCTGAGTTTACCCAGTGCATCACACATCTACACTGCAGGTGGTCCCTGGCCAGCAGGTCCTGCTGAAACCATTCAAAAGGGCTGCTTGTAAAACTGGCTCGGAGATTAAACCTACTAAGGTCATTAGTGTACACCAATTTAAAAAACATCATCAGTCCCAGCTCACTTTCAAGTATTTGTGATCAGAATGTCACTGGAGCTTTCGCCTTCTTCTTCCTTTGGGTTGGCTCTGTATCCTAAAAACTGAGGACAAATAACACGAATGTAGACATGACGGTATTAGAGGGGACTATCACATAGTTTTAGAATCAAAACCCACAACAAAAAAATCCAGATTCTAATCCCACTTTTCTCCAATGAGGACAACTCACATCAGAAAGGGAATTGGAAAAGATTCAGGGATACAGTAGGGAAAAACTGGATGAGGAAGGATCATACAGACTCTTTATGACTCCACCTTCAAAAAGAGATGACAAGCAATTTATTTGAGGAGTCTATAAAATCATGGGTGGTCTAGAGGGCTTGGAGAGAAATGGATTGTTCAGTATCCCTTCCAATGTAAAAATGAGAGGCCATGAGATAAAGGCTGTGAAAGCTACGTTTGAACAACCAAAAGGAGGTTGTTCTTCACGTAACAGAAAACAAACCTGTGGAACTCCACCAGGTGCATTCTGAACACAAAGAATTTACATGACTTCAGAGGGAGGCTGGGCCAGGACTGGGAAGAGAGATACAATCCAGAGATTCTGAATTTACCCACCTCCACCAGTGGCTCCAGATCTGCAGCCTGCCAGCACGTTACTCCCAGGATGTAGCAGATCACCTGATTCCAAATAGCTTTCCTTGCTCTCACTGGTAAGTGGTACCTCTGTCTCCTGACAGCCCAGAATGCCAGAGCCTGTGCTTATCAAGGACAGGGATCAGATGAAGATTGCTCTTCTTCTCACTTTTGTCTCTTATAGCAACCTCAATGCTTGTAATGTAAGAAGAGGTCACACACGGATAGAATTAAGGACTTCAAAGGGGATTTCAGCAACTTTGAGCAGATTAGTAGTATCCAAGAATGAGGAGGAAGCTTAAGCAAAACAAAAATTACCTGGGAGATGGGTTAATTCTTCTCTGAAATTACGAGTTCTTTGAAGGGTAATTAGTAACAAGAAATGCCTCAGTGCAGAAGTGCACAGGGGAAGAATGTTTATGTAGCAACACAGGAATTTTAGGAGAAGAAATTCTGAAGTCCCAGGAAGTACTGCCTGTTTCTAATAAAAGATGGTGTTTACAAGCTAGAAGATGATTCAGTAGCAGAAAAAAAAAACCAGAAAAGGTAGAATTCTCTGCTAAACTTAAGATTTTTTCCCTGTAGATCCAGAAGGCAGAAACTGTGGGTCTTGTAATTCTGCACATACACAGAGTCAAAGCCAACAATCCCAGGGTAGTTCCGTGTACAAGAGTTCATGACCAAAATGGTGCCTAACCTGGTACTGCTCATCACTGAGAGACTCCAGTCAGGTTATTCAAGGCTTCCTGTGATAAGATTAATAACAAGGGACACACTGAGCCTGGAGCAAAACAGCGTCTAGGTCAGGGTAGGATAACTTCCAGTCCATCACAATGGCTTCATAAACTTTGAAAAACCTAAAGGAGATGCAGAGAGGTGCTGAATAACTCAAATTTGGCAACAGCTCCTCAACACAGCACATATTTTCAAGTATTTAGGCATTCAAGAGGGCATTTTCATTACAGAGCTCAGGGAAAATGGCTTGTTGTTCACATCTAGTAGCTGCAAGAGAAACACCGTGCACTGATGATCCAAAGGTACCTTTTGCTCACAGAATTTTTCAGTAATGCAGAGGCAGAGAGGGGATGTTTAGTGTAGATCACGGAGGGAGGGGCGGAAACATTCTTGCCTTAAAGAACCGGTAGGTTTTGAACAAGCACATCACATTCACCCCAGTTCGTGCTCTGTGGGGCATGAAGGCTATTGACCTGCCTTTTAAAGCAACCTATGCCCGAAGTTTCAGAACAAAATAAATTATTCTTAACGTACATTATGCTACACAATACCAAAAAAAAAGAAAAAAGCAATAGTAGAACAGAAGTGTTAGAGATACTTCTGTATGAGTAACTTTTTCCAAAGATCAGCAATCTCACTAAACAGTTCAGGTCTTGATATCCATCTACACCATTTGCTTCTGTAACCTCCTATGACAGCAAGTTCCTGTGCTGAGAAAACATTTCTTTTTTGCTGCCCCATATTCACTGCCATTGATTTCATTGATTGACCCTTTAAATCAGTCAGTGCAAAAGTATAAAGGGCATCTGATAGGGTTCCAGAGTGACGTAACTGGACATAATATAGCCTCATGTGACAAGCTGCTGAAGTCTGAAGGAGAAGATATTCCCAGTTCCAGACAGATATGGAGGGTGAACTGAGACAATCCCAGCTCCTTTGTTCAGACCTGTGTGATCCAGCACCACCTTGTCAGCTCCCTTCCCACTGCAGTCCTTTGCTATCAGTAAATTCTAGGGGTAAGATGAACGAGGGAGTTGATCACTTGAATATTTACCTTAATCCAGAAGGCTGTTGATGGTACACACTGCTGCTGAAAACCTGTGGGGAGGACGCTCCAACACTCCAAAGTCTCACCCATCTTTGCCCCGAGGTGCTCCCGGTGCCCGCACGGAGGAGCTGGAGAATATCGAGTGAAGAGTGGCACTGCCATCAGAGTGGAGGTGTAGGGACAGCTGCTTTGTAAGCACAAGCACATGCTCTGTGGATTTTCACAGCTCCTCCAGCATACGGAGCACGTGCTGCTCTCTCTGAGCTGCGACTGCTGACAGGAGCTGATGTTTTCACAGGTTGCTTTCTTCCTGGAACGAGGTCAAGACTTGAAGGGCTGCCAGGAAATAAGGAGTATCCTGTCTTTCATGCATAACTCTTAATGCTGTTCTTAAATATCATGTCATGCCTTACAACTCGAGAGAGCTTGTGACTGCATGTGCAAAGGTGGTTTCAGTGTGTGACAGGGCACACTCGGCCATGCAGGCAGTGAGCAGACACTGTGAGAGGCTAACAACTTCAACACTTCATTGAAACCCCTAATTTTCTTCACAGGATCCTCCTTGTAATCAGATGCATGTTTCAGTCTCTTCAGGCAATGTGGAGGGGATAGGTACAACTGAATGCACACCACCCAAATTTGGCATGACTGTAGGTGTCTCACCTGGGAGAATATTACCTAACAGTGCAAAGACACAGGATTCTCCAAAGAGTGATTCAAAACCTGACATTAAAAGCAAGTTCAGGTTTCTCTTGATTATATAGGAAGCAAGGAGGAACTGGCCTTCTAACCTAATTGCTTACAGGCAGTGTCAATAGTCTCAGTGTTTCACAGTTTTATAGTGGTGATTTGTATTTGTTTATAAGAGTGATTTCCTGCACAGAAAAGAAACAGGAAGGTGTGGAACTGTTTGCATAACATCAGTTCAGAGATTGCAAGGGATTTTCATTGGTTACATGCACTCACACAGTACTGTACAACAAAGTGAGGCCAAAAAAACAGGTTTTATCACCTTGTCAAAAGTTTGCAAGAAAATTCTCTGGGTCAGGGAAAAGTACACACTTACAACTTATGTTGCAGCAACACTGAAGTCTGGAGACATGAAAGAAATAAATAGAAAGCAAGTTTAAGAACACACCGAGCTAGATGGCTTCTTTTATGTCATCTGTCTAGGTTGTCAAGGTTCTACAAAATCCCCATATGAAAACTCTAGAAGAAAGAAAAGGCACAGCTAGACAATCCTGATGCAGATAATAAAGTATTTCAGTACTTCTGAAAGTAAAGTCACCCATCACCTCTAGTTCCATACACCAAAAGCCACAGACCCATAAATCTGTCTCCAGAATTATAGCCTTGCATATTTGAAACACTGGAAAACATATCTTAAACTTCAACAAAGGCTCTAGAAAATAAAATACTAGAGAACTATTTGTGATGGTTAGTCACAGTCCCTGCAGCATCTCTCTCTCCATCTCTGCTTGGCTTATGATCACCCAAACAATGGCATGACCAAAACCTGTCAGTCACAACACCAGGCAGATATTTCCATAGATACCTCAGCACCCCAGGTGCTGTTTTCATGTTTTAAAGGGATTTTAGAAGGCCAAGGATTTGGTCCTGGCTCGCCAAAGTATATTTTATTTACATTTAAATAGTAAAATTATGATTCTTTTGTCATGCACTTTGCATGTTTATAACTTCTGGGTTTTTTTACTTGCAACTTGAAGAGATGGCACATAATGAATTTATTTTAAGTGGTTTCCTAGTCAACCCCCTGAACCCACACTCTCCAGTACGAAGGCTAAATTCTCCAGCACAAACAAGCCTCGAAGTTCTCATTTCTCTCTGACTTATCTCTCATCTGTTTGAAAAACCTGACCAGATCCTTCTTTCTGTCTCACAAAAAATTCACACCAAGAGAAGTAACATCATCACAACCTGTCAACACTTAGAGGCTAAACAAAGAAAGAAACAGATCAAGAAAACAGAGATGAAAAGCTTTGGTGCCCCTCTTCCCAAATTAATATTCCCAAAACGTGTTTGGAGAGAGGGGGAAGGGCCCATTGTTTGAGCTACTACATCAGCCAATGTGATTATTTAACTAACTATCTCCATCCCCAGCCATATCAAACGGACTGCAATGCCAGCTGAAAGTATTATGTAGCCTTCAGTGATGTGAAACATCTAAGCTCCAAGGCACACAGCTTGGCTGGAGACTCCAGCTGGCACTGGTAGTTTTATTGTACTGTGAAAAACATTAAAGTCCTCAGATGCCCTGCTGATCATGGGATCTGAGAAACTTTCCCTTCACTGCCTGACATGTGCTCACACTGCAATTAACACACTCCTCCCTCTCTCCTCCCTGGCTGCAGATGTGCACACACACACACACACACGTGTGCACACACATTCCCAACATTATTCTGTCCAGGAACACTTGTGTTGGGAGTTCCTGCTCCGTTGTGTTTGGGAGGGGGAGCCAGGCTTTTCTCCAAGTGCTAAAAAATCTGGTACATCAACTTTCACTTGGAGGTGGCTGCAGCACATGTAGAGACCATTCAGGGTTGTGTTTTGCTTCCTAACTTTTCACACTTTTTCCTCCCTTTATGACATGTTTATTGGTCTTGAAGGGCGAGGAGGGATAACAGAGGAAACCAAAGTCCCCCATTCAGCTCTGACTCAACTATTGTACACCTCGGCCTCATTTAAGGGCAGCTTGCACTCGGCATGGTGGCTTGGTAGTGTGAGCAACTGGAACCATTAATCCCTGTTCACATCTGATTTTTGGCGAAATCTAAGCCAGTGGGCCCAGGGTAGTTAAATGTGCAGCTTGGGCAATTAAAAAAAAAAAAAAGGTTACAGATGAATATTACTTGGTCTGAAAACAAACCTGCAAGGGGTTCTGGAGACTAGTGCCTTGAGGATTAGAGCTTATTTGTGGAGCTTTAACAGGAAACTGCTAATTATGACACCTGCACAACTTTCCTTGAATTAGACCCTGGGGATGCACTGCCTTGCCTATAGATGTTAGCCAAAGCCTCGGGCTCTTAATCCACAGCCGTCACCTAAAGTGAGAACAGAACAGCCAGCCACAGGGCATTTGCAATCTTAGTTAAGAAAGGCTATTGCACCATTTAAACTGGATTTTTCCTACCAAGACAAACTACTTGAGTTCTGAACACTCTTCCAAGGAGTTTTACCCTTTTGGCCCTTGTGAAATCAGCAGGCTGATCCACTAACGTGGCTTCCACTCAGAGTGGAGATGTATGCAGCACTACAGAACTGTTGGCAAAACAGAGCTCTAGGAGTCAAAGCAAATAGTATAATGGCTATGAGTGTAAAACAAGGGAATTTTACACCGACTCTTTATCCCTGTTTAAAATGGGCATGTGTTTGTCAAGCCTTGCCTTGGTCCTCTTGCCGAGATGAATACTAATTTCCAGACTTTAGCAAATACAGTTTTAGAAGTATTTTCTAGAGCTGCTCTGCTTGCACAGTCCACGCTTTTCAGTGCACAGGGTTCACTTCATAAAAACAAAAGCCAGGACTTTGTTCAAGAAAGTTTCACTTGAGGGTTTAAGTCAGGCAGTGGTTTACACAAGATGGACTTGCAGAACCAGGCGAGCCTGCACGTCCTGCAAAAATTAAGGTTCTAAAAACTGCATGAGCAGCCACGTTCTGGGTGACACTTTGGGAACAACCTGTCATTACAGGCTTCTCTACACTGCCCACTGGCTTTGTGGGAATGAAGCCAGTGCCAAACAGCCTAGCGTGTCTCCTCAGCATGATCAGCACCTTCTGAGCTAAGTTAATGTGTTAATCCTCCTCCTCCTCCTCAGCAATTCCCACCCCTTCAGCCTGTGCACGGACGTGGGACACAGCAAGAGGCTGACACAGCTCGATGTTCTTGTTCCAGTGCTGCACTGGGTCTGTCCACATGGTGCTTTGCACCCTGAGAAGATACAGAAACACCAGCACAAAGCATGTGCAGGACATAGCTCCATTAGGAACCCAGTCAACCCTCAGCATCCAGGAAGACTCCTTCACTATTCTCCAGCAGCTTCACTCCTAAAGTGCAACACACAGACAGAAGCTATCCTGATGGCAAATAATGACTAGGACATTTTCTGGTTTACAATCAAGCTGGTCAGTGGCAAAGACCACTGACATTGCCCTCATCTTGGTGCCTGTAGCAGCCACTCTTGAAGCCTCTCTCAAGGCAGGCTCTCATTTTATCGACAGAAAGATGCCCAGGGTAACAACTGATCCCAAGGTCTTACACAGCGTTGCTGAGCTGCAGACTGCAAAGTTGTCTCCAAAAATAACCTGTCGGTGCCATGCTCAGACAGCAAAGTCCAAGCCAGAACCAAACGTCTGATCTCTCAAGGTCCTGACACTCCCCTGTAACACCACAGCGTGCCTCGCTCTCTGACTTGTGGATTTGCTGCAAGTGTGCTCTGACCTTACTGAACGAGCAATATCCAAACAATGACAAAGCACTGCAACATTTTTTCCTTCTTGGGGCAGCCAGGGTTGACAACCAGGTGGCAGGACAAGGTTAAGCAATGCATTCACAGAAGAAAGCACTTGTGGGCTTATTTCCTTCCTTCTACCAACGTTTTTCAAATGTCTCAGCTCCTTTTTGTCTTGAAATGCTTAAAACATGGGAGCGTTCCAAGTAATAATAAACTCCTTGTCTTTAATTTATAACTCCTAAAATTGACAGAAGCCCAAAACACTTTTTTTTAAGCCTGAAAAGGTGGCAGAGACGCATATTGTGTTCTCAGCACAAGAACTTGTGTGGCTGCAAGGAGAGAGAGCTGCCAATGCGCTTGCAGAAATAGCAGCAGTATTTTATTTATCCCTGTAAAGCTTGGCCAGTCTATTTGCATGAAGGAGCACATTTACCATGAGGGAGGGAAGTGCTGCCTCCATCCCTTCTAACACTGCTCAGTGTGGAGCCTATCCCAGCCCTGGGCTGTGAGTCCTGCCCTGCCAGTTCTGTCCAGCTCATGGCCAGCATCTCCTGCAGGAGCCCCGGGAAGGGATGTTACCTCACATGCTGTGAACTCTCCTGGTGGAGTTTACAGCCCAAAGCCTGTTCTCCTCTCCTCCCCAGCCTTCCTATTGCAAAACCTGGCACCCAAACACCAAGCAATCCCACTGCACCCTCTGGTTCCTCCAAAGCGTGCAGTCAAGGGGCTTCTGCACATCTGCGTTGTGACAGAGGCACGGGAAGCGAGGGGAAATGCAGGCACCAAATCCTCCATCTGCAGCCCAAAGCAGCAATGTTGGAGGGCAGGAAAGGGAGAGGGAATGTGGTGCACACAGCAATACAAAAAGTAGGTTTTGTGCCAGGCTCATCAGTGTGGCAGGGTAATAAGGTCAATGTGAAAACAACTGGAAGGCACATTCCCCAGTAAACATGTGCTGAGTGAAAACGGCCCGACCTTATGTTGTAGAATCCAAACCCATTGAGTCAATTGCCAGAAAACATGACATGACCTTTCAGATTCAGTGAGCATCAGTTCCAAGAGCAGGCTGCCGTGCTCTTTTCCATTTCACTGCTGCCCCCGGAGGGCCTCAAGTCACCTGAAATAATAGCTTGGGCTCAAAATCTGCACTCCTTTAATGAAAAAAAAAAATACACATGGCATCAAGTCTGACCCTGGTGGCAGATTTTTTATATGCTTAGCTCAATTTCTTTAAACTAAACAATTGTGCTTTGTTTTGCTTACTTTTTTTTTTTAATCTTCCCAGAACTCAGGTTTTCCCACAGACAACCCACTTTGGCAATGGAGGAAACCTCTTGTTTTTGTGAATGAGGAAAATAATTAATAGCTAATGAGGTGCTCATTCTAGCTCACAGCCTTCCCTGCCCAAACAAGAAAAGAAAAAACTGTTTCAGTTGGAACATATTCTCTTCACTTTCGAGCCTGAGGAACACATAAAGATGTATTTTCGCCCACAAACCTTCAGAATCTTATTTTAATCCTCAGAACTCAAGCTGCCCATGAGAGGAGTAAAGCTGTACAATGTTCCAAGCACCAGCAAGATGAGAGCTTGTGATATTAAGTGCAATCCAAACTGTACTTTCCCTCCCACTGAATTACTTTCCCTGCTAAATCCTGATTAAAATTTTTCTCCCCTTTTACTGTCTCCCTGACAGACTGATGGGGCTGAGATCTGAAATAAATTCAACTTTTAGGTGGAAATATTTATTTTGGGGGATAAACAAGAAGGATTTCTATATACTATTCAGATTTTTCCTCTCCTCTGTCAAAAAAAAAAAAAAAAAAAAAAAAAAAAACGAAAAAGCAGAAAGGAGAGGCAAGGATCCGAACCGTCTGGAAATTGTATTTATTTTGACTTGAGCTGTGCCAACCTGCAGGATACAAATACTCAGTCAAAACTGCCTCCCATCTGTGTTTATTGTGGAGGAATAGCAACATCCAATGGCCAGTTCAATGCAGGTTAATTGCAGGCGTGTATTGAACTCCCTGGAGAGCCAAGTACACAGTTAGCTCCCCTGGTGTAATCTCTTTCTGTTCCGTGAAGGAAATCAAAAAGAGAAAGAACAACAATGCCAACCCACAGAAGAGCTTGATGCCTCTCTGCACAGAGGGGGGGAATCTGCAGGGAACAATAAGAGTCTATTAAATTCTTTCACTGGCACTGGAGAAGTAAAATGAACATAAATTAATCAGCTACAAAAGATGGGACAAGTGTTGGTGCAACTCTATTGAAGTCAATGGAGTCGTGGAAAGGATAAATTTAACTCAGGATCTTGCACTGTCTGCATGCTTGAAAGTGGCTTGTTGAAAAAACTGGGCATTCTTAGAAAAGAAAAAAGGAGTGGGAGAAGCTCCCTGTGAAATGCCATCCTTCAGTATCCCTGAACACTCACATTTTCACCATAGACATACTGACATTTACCATTTCATTTCCTTGCATTTATAAAGCCATTTAGCCAAGTTTTTCAAAGGCACTGACACATTGTAGGCCTCAAAGTTTTGAGCTTAAAAGACCCTGACTGACAACAGCTGCACTGAAGATTAGTGCCCTGCAGAGGTGCAGGTTGGGCAGGGCCAGGTGCACACTGGAAGAAGGAGAGGGGCAGCCTCTGGTCTATGTGAACCAGAGAAAATACACCAGATCTGAAGAAGGAGCGGGAAAAAGGGATCTGCAGCTTTGTTACAGTCACAGCCTGGGAAATCCCCACCAAAAATGCACACGAAGTTCAGAGTCCTAAGGTCAACCTTGGTCTCCCTCTCACAGCTGACATTCTACTCTATGGACCACACGTGGCCTAAGAAAAGCCATATAATGCTTAACAAAAAAAAAAGGAAAAAAACCAAGAAAAATATGGTGTTTGTGGTGTACGCAGAAGACAGAAACTCTGGGTGGTGCCAGAAGGGGAGCACAGTCCCCAAGGCCTGCCAGTGAATGTCCTTCTACGGGCGCACTCCCACCAGCACCCACAACACGAAGGGGATGAGGATCCCCCTCAAAGTACCAAATCAGGTTTGGAGCTTTAAAACCAGGACCAGATGTGCGGGGTGAAGAGAAAGGGAAGGAGGCACTCAAGAGACTGCAGTGTCACACACTGGAGGAAAGGCAGTGCCCTGGCACACCTTCCCCACAGCCAGGTCCAGCTCTGGAAGGCAGCAGCCTGCTTCCACATGGAGCAGGGAGAGTCAGCCAGGCCAGAGAGAGCTCCAGGACATGGCCCTGGAGGAGATGAGGACAGTGGATGAGAACAGCACTGCAGGTGCAGAGTAAATTGCTGTCACAGGGAGCCACATTATTTCCCTGACACCCCCTTTTGCTCTGGGAGTGGGAATCCACTTTAGCCTTAGAATACCTCCTCCCACCTCCCTAGAGAGCTCTGTGGCTGGCACAGTGACCTGACACCAGTGTGACCCCCCTGTCCCACTGAAGGAAAAGCTGCTCACCACCCACACACTGCACCAGCTCCAGAGGGGCTTCATGGGGCAGTCGGTGCCTGCTGCCCTCGAACTCCTCCGTGTGCTCAGAATTTCAGCCTCTGAACTGTCAGCCTTGGGGGGTTAATGCGTTTTCTCCTTCCTTTCCACATTGCCAGTGGCGATGTGCTTCTCACAGATCCAAATTCTTGGGGGCATTTTCAGCTCTTCCTCCCTCTTCTCCCAGACGTCAAAGCTGCCATTAAATCCTCCTGCCCAATTTATAATGCTGAAGCCTTTCAGCCAAGGCTTAGTCATCTCACGCCTCGTCTCACTGAAGCTTTCTCCCCTCCAGGCTTCTGCCCTCATCCCCTGCAGTCCATTTATCCAGAGTCACCTACCTTCTCTGCCATCCTCAGATCCTTCTGCTTCCCAGCCAATGTTCATCACATCAAAGCTTATTGTTTTCACATTCAGCACCTTGCACAACTTCTTTTCTTTTGACTCTTTCCACTTCCCTCTCTTCTGCCTTTCATCCTGGCCCTCCTCAGCTCTCCCAGGAGACAATTTGTTCATCACTTTCTTCCAATCTCATACCAGAGTTTCTTGTATATGCCAGAAACCTGATCAGGCGACAGTTCTCTACCAGGTCAGATCCACATCTCTTATGTCTATGAGCAAGTTTAGTTCTTCCTCACTTTGCAACATCAAAATAACCACTACCACCATGAAAAATAAAATTAATGCTACACTTTTCTGCTTCCTTTAGTTACATCCCAGCCTCATGCTCACACTGGCTTCAGGTGACAAGCTGTTCTCAGGTCTCACACCTTCTGGGCCTAACGGGGTTATACAAGTGTTAACAACTGTGCACCATCTCCCTAAAATCAACTTCTTATCTTTCACCCAAAACTATTCAAGCTCTCTGTCTCAAAACAAAACCTTAAA
Source organism: Cnemophilus loriae (assembly GCA_013397755.1). NCBI lineage: Eukaryota > Metazoa > Chordata > Aves > Passeriformes > Corvidae > Cnemophilus > Cnemophilus loriae. The sequence goes on along the minus strand of VZTF01003047.1, from coordinate 1,742,368 downwards.
CCATTTTCCATATTACAGTACTTAAAATGACATATCTGTAAGCACTGTGGGGTTGGATTCTTAAAAAGCATAAGCTGATAAAGCTTTGTTGACATCCATGAAGGATGGCTGGCTTTATTAAAGTGTGTTGAGCAACATCAGCTGGAAAGTTGGCCCCACCAACAAACATTTAAATAAATTTAACTCACTAATTCTGAGTTCAACTCCAAAGGCGCCGTTGCAGCCCTGGGATTTCACATTGCCAAATCTCTTTCAGAAGCTCAAGAGTAAGAACTTGTTTCTCTTCACACTGAATTCTGAGTTCAGCACAAGCTCTAGGCAGAGGCTCCACATAGGCTGTTGTTCAAACCGCTGAGCCAAGGAGCTGAGCCTTTCAGCCTGGAGCTGACGCCTATGGCCATGACCCACGGTGCCCTCATTTACCTCTTGAATTAAAACGGAGCATAGTGACACATCTCCTGTCTTACTCCTTGGGTAGTCTCTCGCACGAGGCTTCAGACTGCAGAGTTCATCATTAAACGCAGATTTTTCACCCCCAGGAAGTTCCAGAGGCCCAGAGAAAGATGCTACGAGCTTGAGTTCCTACAGTGGATTCAATTACAGTATGCAAGGGACATTTAAACAAGCTTCCCTGGGATAAATGAGAGAAAAGAGCCAGCACACTCAGCACGAGGAAAATAAAAAGCAATATTCAGCTGGTGCCAGCCATGCATATTTTGAAAACCATCCCCTTCAGCCATTACCAACAAAAAGTCAGCAAAAACTTATTTTAGAATCTGAAAAGACAGAAATTTAAAGCATTTGGCGGCACAATCTGTTACTTAGGGACCAGCTCATTAAAAATGCAGCACTATTTACTGAAGGCGAAATGCAGACATGCACTTTTGAGTGTAAAGCAAGCACTTATGGAGTGATAGGAACACCTTTCCTCCTGACTGGAATGGGAAGGAGAGCTGGTTAATTGTTGTGATGGATGGCCCTCTGAAAGAAGGTAATAATTGGAGAAGCCAGTCCCAAACCTCATACAAACCCATAAGGCCAATGAGTAAGAGATTGGATTCAACAAGAAAAGAGCTACAGGGAGTTAAAAGAAGCTTGGGAGGAGCGATGGAATGGGCCCTGTCTGCAGGCACATCGAGGAAGAGCAAGGGTGAGCTCAGTCAGGGAGCAGGTCTGAGCAGCACAATTCCATGGCTTTGGGAGGAGACAAACTTGAGAAGGGAAGAGAGGAACCAGGAAACTGAGTTGCAAAGGCAAATGTCCAAAAATGCAGAAATAGGAGCAGGAGTAACAAGAAATCAAGAGAAGTGACATGGCGGGAAGATGAGAATGAGGGAAGAACACTGTGATTGTCACCCCAAATCAGAGGGAAAGGAGAGGGGAAGGACCCAGAGTGGAAGAGGTTTATTATTCTCCTTTTTCCACTGAGATACATCTTTTTTTCTGGTCAGGGGCTGCAGACTGCAGCTAAAGATTTTTGGGGAACCTCACCTGCTTGAGCCAGAGACTGATGTCACCATGGATTTACACTGCCACGAATCTCTGGCTTAAATCAAGCAGTTACTCCTCATCCTGACTGATCAGGAGCAAGCCCTTGGGAGCAAAAGGTGCTATAAGACAATGAAGTATTTTTTTAAAACACAAAGAAAAGACCCTGAGTATAAACAAACACTTCAAGCTCACAGCTGCGAATTCCCTTGCTACATGAAGCCATCGGCCATTCCTATGATATGTTCCTGATATATTCCTCAGCATATTAGACATATTGTATATGCTCTCTAAAACATCTGAAAGTAAACACAATAACCACTGGAATAATCATTACCAGGCTGATGTGCTCTGAACCTTTCTAGATCTTTTATACGGTGATTTTAATCTCTGGTCTTCAGAGCCCTGGGTATCCACGGTTCCCTTGGAAATACATCTCTGAAATTTAACTTTAAAAAAAAAAAAAGAAGAAAGAAAGAAAGAAAGAAAGAAAGAAAGAAAGAGAGCTATCAAAAGGCTTAAACCCAAGAGTTCCTTTCCAAGAAGAAAAAAGGGGCAGATTGGCAAATTGAAAAGGGTTAAAACTTTGAGAGACTTGCAAAATGAGTAGACCAGACTGCTACAACTCCATGGCAACCGTGTATTTCCACGTATGGAAAAGAAGGAACAGGAGAAGACAGTTTCCCTGTCAAACAATGTCTTTTCCTGGTCAAAGAATTTATCGTGGCATAGCTCCACTACCCCACATAATTCAGAACACTGAACGTCATTGCAAACTATTCTGGCTTCACCAAAAAATCTCCAGAAAAAGGAGATTTTTCAACCCCAAGACCTAACCCACTTGGCTACTTAACCCTGCTCCAAGCTTCCAATCTGGCAGCCAGAGAAGCATCTTCTCTACTGGATAACTGGAGACACAGGCTAAGATCAATTCATTCGAAATAGCCTGATAACAAAGCAGAAGTTTATAAAGAAGCCAATCTCTTCTACATTGTTTGTTTTGCTCCTTTAAATTTTCCCAGCCTGGAAAATATGAGGGAACATTAGGGGAAAATTTATAGAGGGAGCAGAAAAATGTTTCCTCTATACAAATATTTGATGCAATAAATAATTAGAATAAATTTTTTAAAAGACAATCTAAAAAGCCTTATTTCTGTGGTTCTGTTTTGTGTCTTACCCTCCACTTCCTGTTCTGCATCCCTTATATAAAAAACAAAAATAAAATAAATAAAATAAAATATTTTTTTTAAAAACAGACTGCACAGAAAATGAATGGAAAGGAAATAAAAGAATCAGTATTCCTGGTGAGTAATTTAGCTAGAGGAAAAAGACAGATATAGATCAGATTCTTTTGATATGTTAAAAGCATCCCAAAATGCCTACGCTTTGGATGCTTTTACACAAATTATCTTTCATCATAAAAGTACAAAATACATATAATGGACAGCTCATCTCTCTCCAATGAATATGTAGCCACTAGCTGATAAGATAATAGACTAAACACTGACCTGTCACAGACTTGACGATCATAAAAGTAGAGTTTAAAAAGTTGGTTCTCACGTCTCAGGCATTTAATGGGCAGGCACTAGGATCTGCTTCCAATCTTCAAACTCGTCATACTGTTCTGCCTTAATAAGCACAGGCATAACCCTCAGACTGGTTGTATTTGAAGAAAGACACTGTTTGTACAAATAATTCTCCTACAACCTCAGTTTCCCGGAACTCCTTCCCACTTAACCTCAGAATGACTTCAGTGTCACGCAGTTGCTCCGAAACAGATTAAAAATTTCTTTATTGAGAGCAGCAGCCCAATTTGGTTTATATTCTAATCTCAAGAGGCAGCTGGGGCATCAGCTGATGGATAAGCTCCTAATAAACAATAATTATTATTTTTGCAATGTGCAAAGCAGCTGAACAGTTGAGAACAGAGCCTCAGAACCAGAAACTCTTTACTGGTGGCCTTCTCCGAGTCCCCTGTCTTGCCCTGGCACCCAGGCCTCCTCTCCACTGTGCCACAGTGCCCGTGAGAGCCAAGCTGTTTTCCTACATCTCCTTCCCCTGCCACTTTTTCCAAGGCAGCACAGATAATGTATTTTTGGCCCTAGTAATTAACCTAACACACACCTTTGTTCCTGTGCACTGCACATATCTGCTCCTTTTCCCACCTACACTGCAGAAGAGCCTGACAGCATTCCTTCCCCTTTCTCAGTATCTCCCTTTGGAATCTCACAGGGTTCACCTGTGGATAGAAAGTCCTCCACAATACAGCAGCTGAATTCATTTGAACTGGGCAGCACACATTACAGATTTCTTTTACGTAGCTCAGTGTCCTGCAAGATGCCCCATTAAGATTGCCTAGTTATTGGTAAATACTGCATTTCAAATCAACAGCCTGCCTTAAAACAAACAGCACGTGGTGCTCAGACCTCAGAACTGATGGGCCTGGGTTCTCGCTGCAGTCCTACAACAATTCCACTGTGAGATCTCTGGAAAGTCACTGACCCTCACTGCCTTTGTTTTAAACCTGACAAACAGGCAGATCAGCTGAAAAAGTGATAACTTTTTAATGCCATTCTAGCAGCAGCCTCATACAGGTACCAGCATCTCTTCCAATTAAATTAATAGAAGTTCAGCTGTTCAAAGGAATTTAGGTGCTTGTTTTCATTACAGAAGCTAAAAGTACAGGAAAATAAGTACACTTGGACACCTCCTGGGGGAACAGACCTGCTTTTCTCAAGGTTCCCCTTTTCCTCCGCAGTTCACATCAATATTGCTTGTGTAGCACCTAACACTCATTTAAACCAATATTTATTGATTGATTTAGGCACTTTTACAGTCACATAAGAGCTTTTCATTCTCCTTTAGTGCTATGTAGAAAACACCATGGAACTCAGAGCAACAGCTTTTAGATGACAAAAATGCAAATGCTGAAAGCATTCAGGGCAAAGGCATACAGGCATTACAGGTGTAAAGTGGTGAGTTCCTCCCTGAGGAACAGGTTTATCTGTATGGCAGGTAGCTTGCTTTTGTTTATCCTGCATGTAGATTTTCTTATTCTCCCTCATTTAGAGCAGGCCCTGGGCATCAACTGTTTTCATTCTGCAAAGTCACTCGAGCACTCGTGGTTTTTCCCTTTAGGAGGCTGTGATGAGAAAAGGGGTTGCCTTTATATTTTTCTATTTATTGTACTCAGGAGTTTTCTCAGTGTGACTCTGAGTCTATCCCATTTGGGTTAAGAAAAACAGCGTGTGATTCATTTAGGCAGTGTTAGTGACAAACACTGTGGGAGTGCAAAACCAATGCTTTGATTATTTTGTGGCAAGTAATCAGAAAGCCCAATATGCCTGAAACCACCTTTTAGCAGTCCTAAGAACCTGGTCAAGCTCAGGCAGACTGGGAGCCAGGTGAGAGCTTAGACCATCACACCACTGGCTTGTTAAGACACTTTCACAAAGGCTTTTTGATTTCACTTGCACCAGCAGCCTCACGCTGAAAGGTTACACTCACAATCAAAGAGAATCTATGAGCTCAATGCACCATGAGCCATTTCTTAGTCACAGAAGGAAAAAGACAAAGATTTTCCCCCAGAAGCAGTGGGGTATCATTCAGCATAGAATTGGAACCTGAATACAGCATTAATAAGAGTATCAGATACATTGATCTATAGTTGGTGGGTTTGTGGAGCTGTGTGAAGCCCAAACCCAAGAGGAATGAAAAGGCAGACAAAGGGATGAAGCTGTGGTCTTTCTGCCTCTGAATATACAGAGGTATATTCACCCTTGGGAACCAGTTTTTTGGAAGAACAGAGGATTTGCTCAATGTTGTGCAAGAAATTAGTGCTGAGGTGGGAGCTGGCTCTGTATTTCCAGGACTGTACCTGGTGTTACTTCCTCCTATCACACAGCTCTGGCAGAGGACACTTTCCTGCCGTTCTCCGTTTCAGAGGCATGATTCCAGCAAACCAATCTCTCTGCCTTAACTCAGCCTCTACAGATGAATTAATGCAACCCACAGATTTCTACAACTGGAAATTACGAGAGGGAAGTCCAGCCCAGAAATGCAGCACCTTTCTTTATGATGGTGCTAGGCAGGCTGGACAGCCCCACCAGTGACTGTTAATCTTCAAGTTGTTTAAAAGGATGGAAGTAGCTAATCTGGAATTCAGTCCCTCCCTTTTTCTGCCAGACCATCAATTGCATAGCTTCCTGTAAGCACTGAACTGCTAATCTTTCCCATTCATCCGTGTGGGCAGGGATGGGGATGTGGAACCTGTGTGTTTTGCCACAGGGTTAATTAGGGTGGCTTATGCATTACGGTACTGTCACAACAGCAGGCTGATACTTTATGCTTCATACTGCACAACTCAACTATTGCCAGAAATCAAACATCCAAATTATAACACAGCCCTGTAAAGAGAGGGAATTAAACAATGTAATACATAGAATAAATAACAGCAATGCCCAAGAAGGGATAAATAAAAGCCTAAGAGGCCTGAAACCCACGCTAAGCAGCAACCCAAAGTGGTTACTCAGAGAAAGACCAGAGAAACACATCAGGCTTAGAGTGATGCTTCCTCCACCTTCCAGCTTCTGGCAATCTGCCATATGGGGATTTCCTGAGCCAGAGGTTGCATCTGCATCAGCGTGTTTAATAGCCCCTGCTGGACCTATTTTCCATGAATTTGTTTAATTGCTTCTTGAATCTGTATCTGTCAGCAATAAGTTCCACAACTGAATTATGCACTGTGTGAAACAGCAGTTCTATTTGTTCTGGTCTAAAGTAGCCACCTAAAAATTCCCTTCACTGCCCCTTTAGTCTTACATTATAACAGTGGATAGTCATTTCCAGTTCATTTTTCCCATGCCATTTATGACTTTACACACACTTGTATTACTTGTCTCTCTTGCAAACCTAACTGCCCTATTTTAGTTAATCTCTTCCAGGAAATCTATTTTAGAATTTTACACATCCTTGTTGCCCTCCTCTGTATCTTCTCTTTTTCTGTCACATCCTTTTTGAGAGAGGATGATCAGGACTATGTGCTTGTTCAGGACATGGGTGGATGATAACTTTGCAAGCTTTATAAAGCCATTATTTATTTTGTTGTTGACTTAGAGAAAATAGTCCCACTGGCCATGTACCTGCAGGGTTAATCCCAGAACTGCATTCTACAAATGATGGGTAGGTAATACAAATGACAGAAACCATACAGGCAATAGTAAACATTTCTCTTTTAGTAAAGTGCTAAAGTGCTCAGAAATTCATGGGAAAAATCCATTATGAGCAATTAATAATTGCTCCAAAACTCCATTTCTGACTCAGGAAATCCTGAACCCCTGCTAACTTCTGCCAGGCGAATGCACCAGGGATTAGTGCAGAGTTTTATCCTCCTCAGAAGCTCTGCAGTTGGCCACTGCTACCAGCAGATAAAGGAACAGATACATTTTTGGTTCCATTTACCATGATGTCTGTCTATATATTACAATTTCAACCACCTTGATTGCAGTAGTATCCCAAAGAGCAAACCCAGGCATGGGGCAGCTGCTCTCAGAGCACATTTCATTCTAAACAGGCACAAAAACACCCAGGCTTTTGTGCACTGTGGCTAAATACATTTTTTGTTTGCTATGGAACTGCACTTATTGCACCCAAATATCCTCAACCATGCCTTTCATACCCAGCATTCTCTGTCCCTCCCTACTCCTTATCTCCAGCACCCACAGGCTCTGTATCTGTACTTTGGAGAGTACTTGCAAACAGAACCTGAATTAATTTTTAGAACAGATTAGCTGAAATGCATTGAATATCTGTGTGGACACACTCATTCAGAATTAAAGTAGGCCTAATTCAATTTAACTTACTTCACTTCCAAAGTGAATTAAGTAAATGTAATTGAAGCTACTTAAATTCTGATTAAGAGTCTTGACATCTGCCGCAAGTGAAGCTGTATTATCCACAGGGAGTTAATTCACCACCATAAGTGTGGAAGCACAACCAACTGCATAGCAGGAAAGCTAGAGAAAAAGGAAATCGTTAGTCCCTGAATTGCAATAATCACCACAGTGTATTTATGCTAAACGCCTATTTAATTTGGGAGGCAACATTCCTGCATGACAAAAGAGGGAAATAGACTTACCTGCTTAGAAGAACAATCCCATCGATTTTTTTGGTATGTTTTTAATTCTTGTAACAGAATTATAATTGTGTCAGAATCCCAGAGAAGTTGGTTAAGGAAAATAAAGAGATAAAGTTGCATCACAAGAAGTGCGAGAGCAATCAAATCTGCTCTGCTAACTCACCCTTGTGCGAGTATCCATCTTTACACGGGGGAGTAGAAAATGGCTTAGAAAATTACCTCAGTTTATAGGATACCCCACAGAAAAACCCTGTGTGCCCTGCTGGGCTTGTCTTCTCCCCATCAATTTGCTGCTTAATGCACTTGTTTTCACCTGATGGCAGAATCACAGAACCTCAAGCTCTTGCTGCCTTCATGAGGTACCTGTGTCAGGCCACATCTGTGGGCACCTCTGCTGCTCTTGACAGGGAGAGAGAGGCCTGTGGGTGTCCTGTTCTTCTTTTTTTATAAATCAAGTGTTCCATTATCTGAAAAAATCAAGGCTTATTACACTTTGTGCAATATTCAGTTCATCCCCTGCCATTATTATGCGACTTTTTGTGTACAGCAGCAGTTATTTACAACTGAACTTGACTCTAAAAACCAGTGTTCCAGCTTATTCTTCACTTCCCTGCTGACAAGCACAGCAAAAATAGAATGGCTGGGGTTATTGGCCCAACCTGGGCTTAGGAAGATTAGGAAGTGACTGAATAAAGAGTGCAGCTCCAGAGCAGCAAAACATTGCTTGAGACCAAAACAAGGCAGTAGTGACCAAGGGAATAGGCACTTTCTAGACTTCCACAGCCTAGCAGCTGTCCCCATGCTCTCTCCAAGTTTTTCCAGGTATCTGAAGTCTTTGTGGCCCAAGGCTTTTGTTGTCCAAGCCCCAAGCCGTGCTGGTCTATATTCAGACATGATTCTAGCAAGAAATAAGGAATAAAGTTGTGACCTTTCCCATGAGAAAAATCTAAACACCTTTTCTGGGCCAGCCTCAAACCCAGTAATGAAGAACTAAAGTTCCCTTTCTGCTATAAGTATACATGCATTTTTCCTAACTTTTTCTTCTAAAACTATACAAAGGTTTGACACTTGTTTCTTCCTGGACACCTCATCCCAACAGCTGCATTGCCAGTGGAAATTTCTCCAGAGTCTCTAATATTAACATTGTACATGCTGAGAATGTGGGCTTTGGCCAAGAAATTTGCCTCCTTTCCCTTCATTCTGTTGGATTTCAGTCAGATAGAATTGTAGCGTAGAATCAAGGGAAATTTCATGTATTTTTAAAGAAATTTTCAGTAGAAATCTGAAGCCTCCTGGTCTCTACTCTGGCTCTCCTTGTCTACCTCATAGGAGTGCCAAGGATAGGCCTCTGCCTGGGTACTACTCTCCTCCACAAATTCCCCACAAAGTTCAGCTTATTTCCAGGTCCTACTGGAACCTTCAAACTTCTTAACTTGCTTTAACTACCTTTCACTAACCATCACAATAGTTTTTCTATTTTAAAACATACTGCTTGAAATAGAAACACAAAAAAAGTTTACTATGATGGTGGGGGGAAAAAAAATCATGCCCGAAACCAAAACGTTTTGTTCTGAAAAGTCCCTTAACAAAGTTCATAGTAACACCAAGCGAGAAGAGGGAAAAGGTGCTACAAAATATTTCTGAGAGATTTATTCCTCTACGGATATGTTTGTGGACAAAGACGAGGGAGAAGAAAAACAAAGCATAAAAAAACCACACAAAGAAACCCCAAAGCTCAGAAAGAAGTGGGGGAGAATATTTGAAGGCCATAAGTGATACAAGACCTTCCTACCTCATCTCCAGATCATTTCAGAGCAAGGCTAATAATACAGTTTTAATGACACCCATGTAGGAATCAGTTTTTCTACCTGGAATTTCTTGCCTGACAAAATGATCAAGGCCTCGGCCTCAGGTAGCTCACAGAGGAATAATATGTGAGAAAAATATAATTTTAATGTCTTCTACCGAAAACGATGACCAGCTCTGCCCTCTATACTGGCGTTATTAGTTCACTGCTTTCACATAATGGGGAAGTAGCTTTGCTGTGTGGTCGTAAATGAAGTAGACTGGAGGAGTTTAGTTCAAAAGTGACAGAAAAAAGAATTCCAAGAACTCTACTGAGAAGCTTACTGGAAAAGTGGGGCTGAAGATCTAAATGCAGGAGGTGGATGATTCAGTAATGAATGGAAGGCTCATTTTGACAGCTTGGGCTGCCATCCAAGCTAATTTGTTTCCAAGCCTTCAGTTTGCCAACTGAAGTGGCTGAGGAATAATAGGCCCCCAAAAATATTTCTAAGGAAACACAATGCCCATTATCACTGAAGGAGAAAGAAACTGCACGTTTCAAAGAGGAAAAAGAAATTTGAGATCTGCCAACTTTGGCCAGTTCCAAATGACACAGGAAGGAGTAGTTATAATGTACTGAAAGGAAAGAAGTAGAGTATTGTTAAATAAAATAAATTCAAAGTCATAAAAAATAGACGCAACAAATAGAACGATGTTTCTTTCATAGAGAGATGATTTTATGGCTGAGCCCATGCAAGCAGCCTATGATAAAGAAAAGAGTTAGAGGCATAGGAAAAAATGAAAAAGTAATTGGTAAAGAGAAGTCTTTTATAATAACATGAAAAATAATGGAGCAGTACCTTTATGTCTGACTTGGTCATCATAGGATTTCTTATAAACTGGCCTGGAAATTTTAAACACGTTAGAGACTTCAAAAATTGCCCTACACAAACATTTTGTAGCTCTCACTGAAGTCAACAACAGCAGGAAGTGTTTTGTAACTGTCACCAGAGGTTAATCCTGGGCTGCCTTGTCCTTCCAGTCACACAGCACCAGTCTGACCCCAGCCAAGACACAGCACAGGCAGAAATACCCAACTCAGCAGTAAGGCCACGTGCCACAGCTCGGGGTGTGTTGGTTTGACTCCTCCAGCCAGGAAATGGAAAAGCCACGCTCTGTCCGTGGATCAGGCAGATGCAGAGATCAGACCCGCTGAACAGGAGCTGCCTGCCCCTGCATCACAGCTCAAACACAGCCACAGCCACCCTCTGCATTCACACCCTGTTCCTTCATGTTTACTGCGATGACAGCTCCCCTAGAAAACAGAAGAGGGAGATTTGATAAATACCTTCAAAAAACTGAAAGGCTTTTATAGATTAAAAGAAACAAATGATACCCACTAGAAAAACGAGTTGGGTTAATGTGCAGTGAAGCAGAATGTGAGATTTTTAAGTGTTGGGAAACCACTGCATGGCTACAAGAAATCCCTATAGAGGTTGTATAGTCTTTTGCAACACAGACTTTCATGAAGAGGCTAGATGTGGCTGGGTGTATATAAAAAGGAGGGGGTTTTGGTTCTGCTTTATGAAAACACATTAAAAAGGTTATTATTTGTAAAATTATTTCCTCTTTTTTTTACCTAAGGGAGAAAAATCCAGTTTTCTGTTCTAAAAACTGTTTAGCAAAATACTGAAGTTACCCGTTAACCTTCAGCTTAGATTTTCCTAACACTCAGCAGCTGCCAAACTCACCTTTCTCACATGCTACACACTTGATGCTACAAACAGCCTCTCTTTTTACCAGCATCGTGCACTAAAGCAAAGTAACATTGTACTGAGAGACTTGCCAGCCTTTTGAACTGCACCACCTCCATGCTGCCCCAGCAACAAATAACTAACAGACACTGTTTTCTCAGCCTCCCAACCATTTGAAACGTTCCTGATTTGAAACGTTCCTTCTTTCCCCTGCATTTTTAAAAGAACAAAGAAAGAATGAAACTACTGTAATTTTCTTGCACTAGACAGATTCCTAAGTCTCAAGTGGTTTTGGATGCACATTTCATGGTGGATGGTATTGAGGACCATTTCTAACAGATTTATACAAGTGCTCACTACCTGCATTCCCACTGAGAAGGGAATCTAGCACTGAAGGTTATTTTTTTCTATTTCTAATACAATTGTACTACAAAGCTATTTAATTACATGGGCACTCAAAGCTGATGTGCTCCCTCTGGCTAGATCTAAATTGCAATGGGAAGGTGTGACTGCAACTTCAGTGGGTGTATCAAGCCCAGCTTCCACCCCAGGAGTATCGGTAGCCACAAAGCTACACCTGAGCAGGTTCCTCTGCAGACTGAATCACTGCACACATCGACACAGCTCTGTCACCTCTGTGATTTTACAACTGTCTAAAAACAGCTATGGCAGCATCAGGGCCAGCACTGGACTCATGAAATATTTGAGAACGTAAGAGATGCAGTCCCTTCCCCTTCTAACCACACCGTGAGTTTCTACCTAAATTAATTTCAGTGTAACCATCCCCACTGCTTATCTCCAAAGCCAACAGTGTTTCCATGTGCTCATTTCCAGCAAAGATACACTTTTAATAAGTATGCACTGCCATACCTTGCATTCTTTTCATGTCAGTTGTTTTCATGGGTAGTCACCTCTCCTCAGCAGAGCCCAAGGACTTACTCAATACCTTGCAAATTGATTCTTCCTCATGAGAGGACACTGGCTGGATGCCACTGAAACAGAAATAACCATGTTTCCAGAGGTAAGATTGTTTGTGTTTAATCAACAAGCTGCATCTCCACAATATTCTGCCATTGGAAATCCAAGTATTTTACGAAATTAACCTTTCAACAGAATTCTGACAGGGCAGGATGTTTTGCTGATAGATGAACAGTATCTTGCCACACTTAAAAAGATTAGCATTTGTGAATTTTGACATAATTACTGATTTCCTCAACAGATTTAAAGTCTAAGTTTATCTTCATGTTAATCCAATTTCATGCCTAGAACAGAGCAAGCACAACAGAATGTCTTTCGTAACCTTCTGATATCATTAATTATTGCTACATTGGGAGTTACAGCATGGAACAAACAGGTTTTTAAATGGAAATCATTTGTCTCTCAGCAGGGAGACTCAATAGTTTTATTTCCTTCAACACCAAGCTGCATTCAAGTAATCTTGTTTCATGGTGATCCTCCCTCGACAACCTGCAAGTCAATGGTGAAATCCCATCTATTTCGTCCCTGGATTGGTCAAATACGCTGCCCATAAGGGGAGGTGTCTATTTCCTCTCCTAATTGTGGAGGAAGGGTTTTCTATATGTTAAGGCCACGCTTTCCCCAAGCTGTGGGCATTTGGTCAGGTTTCCTGATGATTTTCCACAAAAGGAAATCCCCTAACTCATTAAAAAAAAAAATAGATTAATTGACCGGTTCAGTAACAAGCTGCCCCAGGACCCAATAAACTTTACAAAGGGTACATTCCAATTACGACTGGGCTCAGCATGAACCTGATAAGTAAGCCAGCAGAATCATTCTCCAGCATTAAGAATTTTTTTCCCCTTTTCCTCCATTAATTTAACTCTTTCTTGGCACTCATGGATTGACTAACTTCTTATTTTCCCTTTGCCTATGAATGTTAACCCTGATGAACTCCCAGCAATGTGATCTACCAGGCTCAATTAACCAACCCCTGGTCTCCAGCCACTTTCTTGGCACTGCTGTGGCCTTGTAAGAAGGGTCAGCTACAGCACTGCCTTCTTCCACACTTTGCCTGGTGTTATAAAATGAATCCAGCTCCATGACCAGGACAGAGGAAAGTGATTTTCTCACATCAGAAACATCTACTGCAGCAATTGGAAGAACCTGCTAGCAGAGCACGGCTACAAGCCTGACTTCACTGTGCGAGAGGGGTGGGAGGGATACGAGGTCTTCTGGTAGCGATCATAACTGCAGCAGCAGAAGGAAATACAAGGCAGATATGAAGTTAGGAAGATGAAAACAAAGGTTATTGGCTACAAAAAACTGGTTACTTTATATTCACATCTGTTAGTCCATCATGGCATTAAACAACACAGACACATAAGAAAGGGCACTTACAGCTTGAGTACTCCCAATCCTTTTGTGCCCAGCCCTGTCCTAAGGCACTGTCTAGAAAAGCCTGATCTTGGCAAGCAAAATCTGGTTACCAACCTGATCTTGGTTAGCCAAAAAGAAGAGTTCCTAGTTTTAGGTCTTTGCAGCAGTTCCCCACCTGAGGGACCAAGCTGTGTGGGGATACAGAAGTCCACACGAATCAATTCCATGTCCTCTCTGCCTGTGAAGAGCCTTGTGGAAGCTCAGGCTGAGCACAGGGTTGTCCTCAGATACCAAAAACATCATTAGACCACTCTGGCAGCATCTGGATGTGGTTCAAACAATCATTAGGCATCTCCTCCAGAGACAGGCTGCAAGGATCAGGCAGAAGTGCCCCGTGAACTGCATTTACTCTCCAGAACCCCTAGCCTGAACCTGCTGCCACACAGCCTAATTTAAGTGCAAGACAGCCTTTATTCACAGAGGCTTCTTTAAGAAACATTCAATGATTAGCTCACTACTCATGTAAAACAAATTTACACACCTGCCTGGTAACTACTGCGACTTTTAACACATAAAAATGCACAGAAATTTGCACAGAAGCCATTTAAACTGTTTGGACCTGCATCTACTTCTGCTCAGATTCTGAGTATCATTTTCATACATTTATTATGCCTAGCCTGCACTGTGTTTCTTAGAGGAACAAGAATAACTGTAATTATTGTTGTCAATCAAAGTTTCTCTGAAGTCCTCAGCTTTACTGTTTCAATAACTCATTTTAACCGGTGGCAAATGTCTCCAACAAGCACTAGAGCCTAATTTGCAGTCTGGTTCCCTTGTCATTTTCTGAGTCATCTTGGTGGAATGCTGTGAGGCAAGAGATTAGTTTTAGGACTTTTTTTCATCTTCCTTTTCTTTACATCTGAGGGCTGTTAAGAAGTTTGGTTTCAATAGCTCAGACACATCCAAGGCGTACTACAGGTACCGAAGGTGCAATGAAATACAAAGTTTATTCTACTTCAGTACAAAGAAAATACCTGATAAACTGTTCCAAAGTCAGCCTTAGCACATGCAGGTGCAGATGTTATTGGTTTCACTGGAATTACAGTTGCTTACAACTGGTGCTGGATTTAGCTCCTTACAAGAAAACTCCTCAGCATCACATAGAGATCAACTATGATTGCACACCCGTTGGTGTAAATCTGGAGTAATTCTACCAATGATACACAAACCTCGAGGCAAACATCAAAATAGCTAAGATGCCAAAAGTAAACATGATACAATGCTGATGGAGTTATAGGTAACTGACAGTTTCCTCCTCAGATCCTTAGTCAGGTGTCACTGAGAGGTGCTAATACAATTAGGGATGAGATATGGATTAATAGGAAGAAAATATCATAACCTCCCTCTTACAATAAAATGGTTCATAGACTATACTTACCCACAAACTGCACCATTCTTCTGGTAGCATGACATTTGCTAAAGCAAAAGCCTGTTGATAATTCTCTGTAGTCCTATATAGCACTCAGCCATGGCTGCTCTTCAAAAGGCCATATTTATCCCCTGGGAAATATAGCTGTATTAATATGACATTTTGTCACAAATTAATCTTAAACAGGGGTAATATTTTTGACACTGAGTTGAAACTGGAACTAAAAGGCAGTTCAGGTGGTTAAAGTAGCAATATCCTGTCGCAGACTTATATTCCCTGAGACAATACTGTTATGGTGTAAGTACCAATGTACTGGGATGTACTAAGGGGGAGAACTGTGCAAGTCTTTCTTCATTTTAACAGCATACAGGATCATTGGCCTTCTACTCTTTATTACAGCTGGCAGTAATGCCCACTGATCCCAAGGACCAGAGCCTGTGGTGCCAGGTGCAGCATACAATAACAAACCTTGTGCTCAGAAAAAGCCGCCAAGACAGATAATTAGCTCCTCATCTCCCATCACCATGGGCTGCACTGTTAGAAGTAGACAGACAATCAAAAAAATATTATCTTTCTTTAAAAATTAATTTCTCATTAAAGCGATTAAAAGTGGCCTGGTCTGGTTTTTAATTGAAGTCCCATGGCACAAGTCAGTTGTGACGAAAGGGATTCTCTGTGATGTGCTCTCTTTCCTGCTGTGGAAGTTCCCAGGCTTTGTACAGTTCGTCAGTGCCAGGCTAATTAGCACGATGTAATCTTGCCACTTACACCCACTTCCCAACTCATTTGCACATAGCTCCCACTATTACAGAAATCAGTAAATTCATATTACAGAAATGGGTAAATTCATACTACAGATTTCCACAGGAGATGACCCTATTATACAAAAGATGCTGGAAACATCTTTTTATGGCATTCCCCCAAACTCCATGGTGCTCATGGTCACTTAAGATGGTTAGTGATTTGGTGTACCCAAAACTACCCTATGAGCACTTCAGGGAACATCTCAGCTGTTCTTCACCAATTGCATGTCATTTGCCCTTAATGGGATCATTTTCATTAAGACTAATGTCTCCTCCCTGGCTGTTTAACTTAATTCCCTCCTCAACCTGAAGGCTGCAGCTACAGGCCATCCAGAAATATTTGTGTTACACGACAGACTGAAATACCCACACTTCTGATTGTTTAATATCAGTCCTGGAGATGTGATGTGAAGCCTGCTGACCACTAGCAGTCATTAAAGATCCTATGACACTTTTTGCAAGAGCAGAGGGTATTATTAACTCCAGGATCCTGGCCATGCTCCAGTTTGGATAATTACATTCTAGCACACTAAATTTCCCCCTGCAGTTTCAGATGGGGAACTTCTGTTCTTCACTTCCTCCTCTAACAACCAGAGCAAAGTGTCGCTGGCACCGAAATGCCAACATGTCCCAGCCAGGAAACAGGACAGCCCATGGGCTCACATTCTGCAAAATGCTCTGGGACTCGTTAGTAAGGAGGTGCACAATGCATGACCTAGAAAACCATAAAACCACAGCTCTGACCTTGGTGACTCTGCAGGTTGATCACGCTCTCACATTGCTGGATTTTATTTCTGGCAGTGCAATCCACATGAAAGGTCTGGGTATCTTCCAGTGCTGCACCCAAAGGTGCTTGCTCAGGATGGAGCAAGAGGTTTTGCTGGTGTGTGTTTTATCAGCTGCCCAAGTAATTTTAACTGAGATCTAAAATCCAGGCCTTTCCATGCCTAAGAATCAATTTGCTGTACTCAGTATCCAAGAGTTTTTAGGTAACAATTGGACCTTCTGGAAGGAGATAGTAAATACAAGCAGCCATAATTTCTGCATTAGGGGACACCAGGAAAGACTGAACGAAGGGCAAGATTTCTTACTTGAACAGGAAATGATATGTGTTTATCCAGCTGAGCTGCTTGTTCCTTCTAGGTATGATGAAACTACGAGGAAAATGCATCTGTAGGGAGGCAATGAGGGCCTGTGGGGTACCATTGCCATGACCTAGACAAAGAACAGAAAGAGACAATGTGAGAGAGGGAAGCACTTCCTGTAACTTCAGGAGAGGCAACTTAAAACATATTTAGTTTTAAAAGCTTGTTTGATTGACTTTCATATGAAAAACATTCCCGGGAAATCTAAGTCTGGGATTCAGAAACTATAATGGCTGAAGGGACCAAATCACTGAAATATTAAAGAAACCTTGAAAATACTATTTCTGTGTTCATCTGAGAGCCAACAGACAGAATTCTCTTCTCTGAATTTCTCCAGCTTAGCATAAGAAAGATGATACGCTGTAGATTCTGTTCCTCCCGGCAACTGATGAGGAACATCTTTGATGTGCTTTGATTAATGCTGCCTTCTTTGATTCAATGATATTTGGTTCCAGCTCCACTTTAAAAATAAAAAATCCTTACTACCAGAGGGAAAAATATTAAGGACATTTGCTTGGAAAACACTTGGGCTTATGTTAAGAGTCCTTATTCAAGATCAGAAAGTTTTCTTGCCTGTATTGTTCTCTTTCCTTTGAGCTGGTCACCTCGACTGCAAACCTGGACACCAGCTATCCTCTCCTGGGGTAACATTTTCCATCTTTTAGGATGATAGAAAAGTAGGTGTGAAAGTGACTTCTGGAGATCCTGTCAGTCCCTTTCCCTCCAAACCACCTGATTGTTTCTAGCACACATCTATCTGTCTTTGTGATGGAGATTTCACGCTCCCCTGGAATGATCTATTTTGGGATTTGACTATCCTACCCACTCATACCTTCAGACAAAGAGATGCTGTCAGGAAACATCAGAACTCCAGAGAAATACAGCCATTTCTGTAGTAAACTGTGGAAGTTTGTATAAAAATATAGAGAGCAAATCACTTCAGTGATGTTTGATTAAAAAAAGAAAATGGATGATGTATCCAGCCCAGGTGGAAAGAGATTCAGTTAGAGTCAGAGCAGCTGCAGTCTGCCAGGTTTCCTGGATATTCCACAACTTTTGAACTTTACCATTGTTAATTTTGGATCCAGCAGTTTTGGATTAATCAGAGCAGATCACAATACCTAGCTATCTTGGTCTGACATCCAGTTAATAGTAGAAGGAACGGAGCCAGGAACCAGAAGGAGGAAAAGAGGGACCACCTATCGTGTTTCATTCACTGGGCAGACATCCTCAAACTCTCAGTCCAAGAAAACTCCCACTTGTTTCTGAACGAGCTGTTCAAAAGCAGCATTTTCCTGAATGGATCAGTACAGCTCAGTACAAAAGGCTCTTCTAGAATGAGCCAATGGCGTTTTTATACTGCTCTGAGTTAATATTAGACTACACTGCAACGTGTATACTGATAGTGGTTTAAGTTGAGATTTTTAAATTTTTTTTCTTTTTCTTTTTCTTTTTTTTTTTTTGGAAACGTGAATTCCCGTATGCCCTAGTTTGGTAGCTTAAAGATTGTAGGAGGTCAGAAAAAAAATAGGTCAGTGAAAATAACATTGCAACAAGAAATTAATTGCAAAGAACGTTTAATATGACAGGGGACTACATAAAATCCTATTATATTTCTTCACTATCCTACTCAGTAGTCTGTACTATTGCTATACTCAAAGGCCAGGGCAGTCTCCCAGGGTAAATTGCTACATTAGTTTGACATTTCTGGCTCCAATTAACCTTATATTTGAGCTATTTTCCGAGGGTTTTTAAAAAAAAATCTGTGATAAGGTTATGTTTTTCTATTAGAGTTTCAATTGCTTAATGGCCTGTTCCTGATGCCAATCCCTCTTTAAACACACCCTAGGTAAGTAAAATTAGGCCAGAGTTTGACAATACATTGCTTTTGGCAGCAGGACCAGACTTAGGTACTCTGAGCTCTCCCTCCTTGCCCCTGTCCACACAGGACAACACCACCCTGCCCTCTGCACCCCCATGACCACACACTGCACCACCATCCTGGAACCAACCCGGCTTCAAAAGCTTGCCAAAGCCCCTGTCTCATCCAGGGATTGTGAAGAAATCAGAAGAGCACAGAGGATCTCTGATTTCACGGGAGTGGTGCCAGATCCTGCTCTCTTTTCCTCGAACTTCAAGGTGCAACTACACCACACTTGTGCCATGGTACCACGTCACCTTGAGGGAGGAACACTGCCATACTCCTCTCATCCCTAGGGGATCATGCAGGAAAACTTCAGGAAGAATTTCTTCATGGAAAGGGTTGTTAAGCATTGGAACAGAGTGCCCAGGGCAGTGCTGGAGTCCCCATCCCTGGAGGTGTCCAACCTTGGATGTGGCACTCAGTGCTCTGGGCTGGGTGACGAGGTGAGGGCCAGCCACAGGTGGGACTCAATGGTCTTGGAGGTCTTTTCCAACCTCAGTGATTCTGTGAATGGTATAAATTGGATTAGAGAGGTCTTCCATGTGCAAAGCAACCTTGAGAAAGAAGAAACAAGACTTACTTCCCAATGTATGCATTATATCAAAATAACATAGAAAGAAACAATGCAAGCAACTGTCTCCACAAGGACAGAGCAGGACTGAGCTCTTGCTTGCACCTTAAGCACAGAGGAGCAGCACGTTCGCTCTGATGCTCCTTGCAGCTCCTACTGGCCCTTTGAACAGGTAATTCCAAGTCAGAAAACACTGCCAAGAACATGCAAAAATTTGTTGAGAACCAATGAACCCTGCCCACAGCTGCGGATCCAGCCAGATCAGTATCGTCCAGGGACAAGTCAAAGAGAACCAAGAAGAAATTCAAGAAACCTTTTTCTATGGCCTTTTGCCCAAATAATGTGCAGTGAAAGATACCAGTAGTGAAATCAGCTTCCTCCCGTTCCACAGACACAAACATATATTCATTATTTGAGCTGCACCAGAAAGTAATTCTTGGAAGTAAGTCTTGGCCTGTAATTTGCTGGCAAGCAGCTCGCTCCAAGTATGAAATTTTCAAAACATGAAATTCAAGCTCTGTGACCTACAGTCTGGCAGACGAGTCAGTTTTAATGCTTTAATCATGATCCTGCTATAAATGCTTACATTTATGAATGCAAATTCATTAGCTACAAGCACTTGCCAAAAAAAATATGTATTTTTGAAACATTCCCAATGTCAAGTCTGCTTATTTTAATATTTCCGGAACAGAATTACTTGGGAAGTGAAAACATCTTAAATTTTATTTTTATTTTCATATTAATGTATTTCAAATGGAAAGAATAATAGCTAGATTTTGCAGCTCCATCCAGCTCCAGCATTAGGTGAGGGGTAATAATACTGCACAAAGCATCATAGAGACAACTACAGAAGTGGGAGAGCTGAGATATGGTTGGCAAGGAAACCACAACTGACAATAGCCTGGATTTTCACATGCAGAACCTCCAGCTCTGTGATGTTAATTATGTACAGCACAGCTCTGCTGCTGAATTCACCCCATTGCCTGCCACATGAGCCAAACTAAGCAAATACTTCATCACCTCACTGAATTTCTCTGATAGACCCAGTGGAAGTAAATGATAAAATTTTCCTTTACTTTGGTGGATAAAGACCAACACCTTGGGCCCTATTTTATTTATTTCAATCCATTCCTAATATCATTTACCATCCAAACTCAATGGTACGATAAAATCCACACGATGCAATTCAGTACTCTGCTTAAAAAAACAGAAAGATTTTGGACACACAGAGAGTGAGAAAATAATCATGGCTAAGATTTTCAAGATAGATACTTAAGTGAGGCAACTTAGTAAGTCATGGTGTAATCTTTAATAGCACAGCAGCTCTTGAAATTGTGTGACTGAAATGAAGACACTTATTTAGGTGCGTAAAGAAAGTTCAAGTTAGTTTACTTACCATCAAAAAATCCCAACACTAAAATGATGATTCTGAACTGTAAAAATCAATACAGAAAACATGGTCAATATCTTGTTAAAATAGGGCATTTACAGAAATTAATAAACCAGATTAAAGCCACTATTGAAACATAAATCACAAGTGTGACTCGCAGCCTATGTGGAGCTGTGCAGACATAGATCAAACTTCAGGCAAAGCTCAGCTCTAATTTCTCAGAGCAATTGGCTCTCTCCCTTCTTCTCAGGACCTCAGAATCAAAGAATCACAGAATATTCTGAGTTGGAAAGGACCCACAGGGATCAAGGAGATCAATTATTCAGTGAACAGCCCCTACGGGGATCGAACCCACAACCTTGGCATTATCAGCACCACACTCCAACCAAGTGAGCTCATCTCAAAGAGCTCAACCCCAAAATAAATAAGCTCCTATTTGGAGCAACTCTTCCAGAATATAACCCTACACCACCTATTGATGGTGCATTTTGAACCTAGAGGTCTGAGACACAGATCCTGCTGCCAGACCTAAAGCCAGGAGAGGTCCTTGCCCTCCATGCCAGCCTCTCTGCTCTGTAGCTAATCCCAGATGGAGCAAGGCATTCCTGCCAAGGCACGAGGAGTTCACAGGGCTGAGAAGCCCAAAGCTTGACCCAGAACTCCCATCACCCCTCCCTGCTCATCACTGCCCCAAATCAGCAGAGCTGACCATTATGTAATCTTCGGCCAATTTGCATTGGAAATGCTGCCCGAGCAGCACTTTATCCGCAGGGAGATTCCCGGCGTATCATTTATTTATTGTGTTGTCTAAAAATTACCTTTAGAAATATAAATGCTAATTTGACTGGGAAAAGATTGCGTTGACGCAGAGATTCGGGCGGGGGGATGTTTTCTACATTCATTAATGCAAAATAAACTGCTCTGGTTTTCAGGAGCGAAGGATCAATGACTGTCTTTTACATAATTAAAAATCTGAAATTTTCACATTATCTTCCCTGCACAACATTCCGAATTCAGGAAACACCTCTCTGAGCATTAATTGTGCAGAATAATATGGCTGACTGTCTGTATGATCTCTCCATCCTTTGATGTTTAAATTGATCCTGGTATTCTGGACACAGCTTCTGCAGAACCGATTTCCTTGTCTTTATTTTAGCTAGGTTCATTCAAAGGGCAAAATATCTAAGCATTCAGCTTTTGACCCTACTAGCAAATATTTAATGTATGAATTAAACTGGACAGGGCTTTGCCAGAAGCTCTCTTCATGTTTTATTTCTGAAGCTATTTTTACCAACATTTAATCGCTTACATGTAAGGAGATAAAGACATCTCTGACAAACTGTGTTTATTGAGCTAAATGCCATCAAGAAAAGCCCTTTTATTTTTTTATAATGGGTTCAGTGCACTTTGTATCTCTGGCTTTATTCTGAAACACACTGTTACCATCCTGGAGGATGATACAGAACCTAATATACTCCTAAATAAATGCACAAGTGGATGGACACAGGAGGCAGCTTGACAAAGAGACGGATGGATAAACTTGAAACCATCTTTAATAGGCTCCCAGGAAATAAAAGAGTGGTTACAATCTCCAGTTACTCTCCTGCCCTTTCTGTATATATTTACAAGGGACCATTCTGTAACAACTATCAGCAAGCAAACAACAGCCAGACACCTGATTAAAGGTCAGACCAGCAGTGACAAAGCACAAATTAAAAGAGAAAACCCTGATTTTCACACCCCCTCCCCTATCAACCAGGAGGCATTAGAGACCGGATTGCTGGGTGTCAGCAAAAAAAAAAAAAAAGAAAGAAATTGGGTGGCAAAATATACAAATATTTTTGGATATTAATGATGACCCTTGGATGACCAGTAAAGGGAGAAAGGTAGTGAGGAGAGGAGGGTTTTAAGAACAAATAGCCAAGAGGTGGAGAGGGCAACAGCAGAACTGGAGAATGACAAAACCAGGCCACTGCCAGGTGGAAAGGGCTTTGGGAGGGAATGTGACCGAGTAATTAGCAGGTGGAAGGGGAAGTTAAGGGTCAAAATCAATCTGTCAGGGGCAGCAGGGAAGTATTACCTCTGCAACGGGCTCTGGTGCGACCAGCACAGGAGGGTCCACAGGCTGCTGGCAGGAAATTACAGCCAAACCTTTGCCTCAACTCTGCAGTGGCTGCAGCACGTCCCAGAACAGCTCAAACATCCACTGCACACCCACCACCGCTGCTTGTGCTGCACTGGCTCATCTTTGAGGGGAAACAGAACTTCACTTAGCCCCCAGTAGGTTAACCACAAACAGACAATCTGCTATGACAACCAGGTCTTCATTTATCTAAACAGGTGGACAGACATTCCCAAACTAATTCCAGTCTAGAAACTGTTTTAATGGAAGTAATGAAACATAATGGTCCCCTCACTTCCAAGCCATCTTGGACCACAACTTGTTTCTGTTAGATTGTTTATATCAGGACTTTCCATGGCAAAAGGGGCAACACAATATAAACAGCAAATATGAGCTAGACCCATGGGGGAGGTTTTTCCCCCCGAGAGATGAGAGGAATTTATACACTCTTCTGATTTCAAGAGCACAACTACCTCTCTGTCTTTCTGAGCTACCCATCCTTTGATGTTCAAATTCATCCTCAAGGACCGGACAAAGCACTGCAGAACTGATTTACTTGCCTCTATTTTTTGTAAGGTTCATTCAAAGGTCAAAAATCCAACTATTCAGCTTTTGACCCTAACTAATCTGCCGGGCAGTGCCACAGACAGGAAAACTCTGTCTGTAGTAAGAAGACAGAACACCAAGAGCTGAGCCAAATTTCCCCACCACACACCCCACAAAACACACTGTTGACAAATTCCCATTTACTGCCAGGGAGAGAGCAGTGCTGTAGCAGGTGAAGCCCTCCACCACTGCCCAGTCACCCTTTGGTGCCCCTGCAGAGGCCAATAATTGTGCTGATTTTTGTTACGGGGCAGTGATCTGTAATTTAAGAGGAGACATTCATCATTCAGGAGTCACAGTCGAACAAGCTGCTCAATGATGACCCGAGGGCACTCCCAGCCATGAAACCAGACTCAAACAGCAAGTGGGGACATAAACGCTCATGTTTAGGGATGAGTGTTTACATCCTGTCTCTCTCACTACTTCTATTGTTTAATAAATGGCTTCAGCCCTCATATGATATCGTTCAAGAGTCCATCAGGAGCTACACGAATTCCAGCAAACAAAAGAAAAAGGATATTCTGTTAACAGTCCACACCAATGATCCACTCGCATTCATCATAAACGCCAAAAAAATTAAGTGCTCAAAATTCTGAAGACCAAATACACTGCTTTATTGCATATAGGTGCATTAATCAACTGTTCTCCTGCTTCCTTAAATGCCTGTTCCCAAATACTGTTATTTCAACAGCAACTGCAGAAGCGTGTGCTGTCTCCAGGAGGAAAAAAACATAAGGGGAAAAAAAAAAAGGGAGGGGAAGAGTGAAATCTTTTCCCCAAGACCCTCTAAATCCATTTTCAGGCAGGACTCAGCAAGAATGCTGAGATTTTTCAAGGTGAAGGGCTTGAAATCAATAAAATTTGGAGAACATTTCACGGCCAGCACACCATACAAGGGACATTTGTGAGTAGATGATCAGGCATCTTTATGACTGTCTAGTTACCATGCCCATCTAATTACCTTTTGGAAAAATTCTATCCATCATCCCCCGACTACCTTCCGTGAGAACAGCACAACTGCCCGCTCCCTTTTCCCAGTCAGAGCAGAGTGCCAGGAACAGCAGCAATAATGACATCCCCTCCTGTCCTCGCAGGAACTCAGCACAGAAATACAGCTGCTGGGATTCTTCTGCACACTGTTGCCAGCTCTCATGCCAGGATGTAGCTGTAAGACAGACTGGATCCAGAGATGGCTTCGTAAGGTGAAAAACAAACAAACAAACCCACAAGAAAAATCCCCATCGACCAGATGTGGCAGCTAATTAAGAAAAAAGTCCCTTCCTCTCACACAGCTGCATCAACTTGCAGCATCATGCAATAAACAGCTTTAGCTAAAATATAAAATAGGACATCAGAACTCGTAGGATTTTGTTCCTGCCACTGATCCTTGATTCACTTCACTCATCCGTGCCTTGGTATCCCTTGTCTAAATGAGGATGACAGTACTTGCCCATACCTTGGTGGTTTTGTGAGGTTTAACCCTTATTAACATTTGCAAAGCAGATTGGGACCATTGCATGGAAGGGCTGAATGGAATTTTCAAAGCTTTATTACTTGAGAGAAAAATATTGGGGAAAAAAATATCCCTGTTAGAAGCAGAAGACTCTATCCCCCTTCTCAGTGTGGCAGCACTCAACTCTGTGGGACCAGTTTAACCCAGTTCTGTAAGGCTGTTCCCTGGCTCCAAACAATCCTGCTCTGCAGCCACCTCTTTTCATCCCCATTACAAAAGGTGAGCAATATTTATTGGTTCAAGCAGGGCCAAGGGCTGACATTAAGCAAATTTCAAGGGTTATTTGAAGTTAATTGAGTTTAATCATGTAATGATTTTATAATTAGTCATAGTTCCCAGTCTTGTACTGAAAAAGTCACACTTAAGAATTATTTAAAGGAAAATTAAAGCCAATTTAGAACAAGCAGGAGGAAGCTGCATCAGCGACTGGCGGGGCTGGGCGAGGGCTCAGAAAATGCTGGCTAGATGCACTTACTGCTTTCGTGCACTGAACCTCTGCCTTGCAGTGCAGGGAGTTGTCCCAGCTGGGGATGTGCACCAAGGACAGCAGCAAGTTTCCAGTGTTGGTCATGCAGACCCGGTGGTATCCGTCACTGGCAAAGAGTTGAGTGGATCTTGCCCCAGGGCAAAGGAAACTTCAGTTTTTCCACCCCATTGCAGCCAGGTCCACCTAGGTAATTCAAAAGCAGAGATCAGGAAATTGTGTTTATACACCTTTCAGATAGGACATGCCAGTGACAAACTATACTCCTCAGAGGAAGATGTCTTATCATCCTGCACAGAAACATAATTATTATTAAAATTATCCTTCTCATCACCCACTGATAATTCTTCCACAACTGTCTTGCTTGTTCTTACCAAATTACAGAACTGATGTGTTACCAGCCACTTGGCAATGATGAGCCACAAGGAAGACTGACTGGGACAATTTTTTTCTTTCAAATACTCAAACTGTGTGGAAAATTCAGCCAAGGAGAAATAAACAGACAAACAAAAATTCAGAGCAAAAGTAAAGCAGAACACTAACTACAATATATTAAAAATTAAATTGATTTCTCACTTCATCAAGTGACACCTTCCTAACTTTCTTTACATATTATAAATATATAATATATATTCCCATTTCAAATGACTGGTTCTGGTTTTACTGAGGGAGAGATGATCTGAGACAGACAATTTGGTGCTAATTTTTTCAGAGCAAATCATAGAATTACAGAATGGTTTGGGTCAGAAGGAACCTGAAAGATAACCTAGTTCCAATCTTCTGCCATGGGCAGGGATGCCACTCACTACATCAGGTTGCTCAGGGCCCCATCCAACCTGGCCTTGAACACTTCCAGGGATGGGGCATCCAAATCCACCTCCCAGGACAATTTCCAAAAGCTAATGCCGTAATTCCAGAAGGCAGTGTTTGAAATGATGAGCCTCACAAAGGCTCTTTTTCATTTTAAACACAGTCTTATCCACAGTATTCTTACCCTCTCCCTACAGCCATAAATAATACCAGTGTATTACTTAATGATATGACTTATTTATTATTTAAATGATTTATGTAGAGCCTATAACCTTAACAACTATAATGATAACGATTCAAAAACCAGAAGCAACATGAAAAGGAGATGCTTAAATAATTAAAAGGCTCCCTCCTTTCCCGAAACAGAGCTGAGGAGCAGTGTGGTTTTCTTTCTTTAGGTTTCTAGCTCTCCTGCACGTGAAAGAGCACAGTGCCATTGGCTAAATGCTGGCTTAGCAAAGGAAAAGCAATAAATCAGGATACCCAGTGCTACTGCAGTTCTCGTGTAGCCCTTCCCATCCACACACCTCAGAGGAGGGCAAGTAGCACAGGACCCGTTTTACAGAGGGTGAAGCTGAGGACAGCGAGGTGATACAGATGGTCCACAGTCACCCAGAAGTTCACGTGCAAAGCTGGGCATAAATCTCTTCCTCCATCTGCTAGACCAGACTTCATCCACCAAGTCACATTGTTTTCGTATTCCCTCTTCTTAATTTTTTTCCCCCCGTCATGATTCTCTGCCTTTTCAGCATTTACCATGTTTCTTCTCTGTCCTCCAGTGCCTCTATTCTCAACGCCAAGCATTCCCCCTCCCCTGGTAGTCTTTCCCTCCAGGTTTACCCCATCCTGGCATTCACTTTTTACCCACTTTTTTCCAAATGGGTTTTATCCTCTGCAAGTAGGCAAATACTTGGCAACTCACAGCCCAAGTGGGTAATTGAGCACAGTTGTAAGTGGATTATCATGGAAATGACTGATTATGCCCAATGCAGAAAGCTCAAGGCAGCAACAGGGTGCTTTGCAATTTAAACATTGTAAAGAGAGGAAAAATATTTTCAGGTTTCATTTTAAAACTTTCTAAATGCAAAAATGGAAGCTGATTCCCCAATGGCAAGGCATAAATACACATTGTAAACTCAAATCACCAAATGTTTGCCTAGTTCTATTAAGGGGAACAGATGAATTATCAGAATCAGACTTAACAGAGCAGCTGGAGCAATAAAAAATAAAATAAAATTTTAAAATATATTCTGGACTACTCTTCGAACAAGCCAAAAAGACAGAAGTTCCTTGACATCAATCTTGGGGTGCAATGAAAACATTACCAAAGTAGGCAGATAAACACCTCCAAGAGAAAACCCCAAATACTTATTGAGTTCTCAAAGTTTACACCCATCTTGCGGGGCATTCACAAAAAATAGCATTGAGAACTCATAGTCTTGACTGGAAATTCCTAAAGCCAAACCAAGCAGCTCTCTGAACTTGGGATCCTCTCTCTCAATTTGACACTAAGCTAACTCTTTAGCAAAGGGGATTTTTTTCTTTTATTTAATGGGGAGTAGAGAACAATAAAAGCTTATGGATGTTTTAATTTTTTTTTTTTTCTTAAGACAAAAAAAAAAGACCAATTCAATATCCAGCTCTGTCATGGACATTCTGTGTGACCTTGGCAAAATCATTCAGGTCTGCACATCCACATTAGGCAGCTAATCCACCTAGACAATGAAGAGAGACAGAGACAGGCACCAAAAGAGTGGGGATGCAGACCACCTAAATAATACATAAACATATTTTTTTCTTCTACTCTTCATCTGCTCTATTGAGTATTGCTCGTTCGATGCTGCATTATCTTTATGGCAGACTTTTCTCCCACCCCCAACAGGATCCCCATTTCATAAACCATCCTGGAAAATTGCATTAATACAAGTAAAAGTAACAATCTGAATTCCAAATTGTTGTATTTATCTCATCAGAGCTGCTTACATTTAAAAGATGTAACTGTCACAGTGAACAGCTCACAAGCAATCTGCAAGCGAAAAAGGCAAATAAATGTTTTGTTAAAAGTTATTTGAGGAATGATTCTAAAAACCACAATCAACACAAGAAAACCACAGTCTGCTCAGTGACCCATTGAGAACATACAGAGATATGAAGTTTGAATGAAAAAAACCTCACAACTTAATCTGCCAAGCTACCTTCTTTATTCTCAGAAACAGCAAATAAAGGAAAGCATTTGTGAATAAGGACTATTCATGGCTGGAAGCAGGTACATTAGATATGGTGGACTGAGAAAGCAGGCTCAGTCTGCCGGAGACAGACAGTCGCAACAATTTCCAGTGTCAAAGAAAAATCTGGCACCTTGTTAAATATTAATAAGCTGTCGGGGTCAAAATGTTTAGGTCCTCCCGACTCAATCACTTTCATTTCTACTTCTCAGAAGCCATTCAATTGGAAATACCCTTTCCTGTCTTGCCCCTCCTTATCCTGCCTCCTCACCAAGAACCATGCAGAACCAGATGAAAACGGACAGCAAATGAGCTGGCAGCCAAATGAGGTTTTGTCTGCCCTGCCTTTGCTGCTATGAATTCTGTTATTGCTAGCGAGGCACAGAAAACTTCAATACAAAAAAAAGAACAATGTGAAGAGTTGGTTTAGCAAACCTCTGCTGCATTTTCTGCAGGTTAGTGTTATTGATTACTGACACCTAAGGGTCTGACACATAATCAATAGACCCCATGACCCACATATGTGACATGGCCTGTGGGGGCTTTAGAAACAAGAATGAACATGGCAGCTCCATCCAAAGCTTTTCATATTATATTTATTTATTTATTTGCTGGCAAAGCTGTTTCTACTCAAATTACTGTCATGGTGAAAACTGGTGTCAGAGGGGTTTGTTCATATTTTTCTCTGGAACCTGAAGACTTGGAGCGGAAAAAAAAAAACCTGTTAGTGAAACAAAACTCTAACTCCATACCAGCAATCTTAGGAGCTGAACCTCCCCTTCCCTCATGAATTTAGTTCCTCATAGTGAGAACTAGTCATCTGAAAGAGAAATAACTGCTAGAATAAGAGAAAGAGGCAGAAGGTGTCTCACCAGCTTACCTTTATCTTTCTGCAAGGTGCCAGAGGTGCACAGAGCAGCGTGGAAAGCACCAGTTTGCCTTCAAAAGACTGGGTTGGAGGGGCTCTTTCCTGGTGCACAGTCCTCAAAGGCAGGTGGTAAGAAAAGCTTTTGTACTGCGGTTTGCAGACCAGAGTCCTCTCCGGGCGTAACTCCTTGTTTCATTGTGTCTTCTCCCAGTACAAAATGGTCACTCAGGTTCACTGCTGGGACTCAAGGAGCCAGATGTGCTCATTTCCTTGACTGCAGTGTTGTTTTTAGCTGGGATTTTACACTCCCAGAGCTTTCCTTCTTCTCACAGTTCGCTTTGCTGTTTCTGAATGGGTGTTGTCTTTACAAAGCATTGTTCACTTTTAGTTTAAGGAGTCTCAGTGCTGAATTCCTGTCCATGTATTATTCAAACGAAGGCAACCATCTGAAATTCTCCATCTAAATTTTCAGATCTCAGTGAAGATTTTCCTCCAATTTCTCCAGAGTATTCTATCAATTGCCAATTGCCTCTGTAATTTTTCTATTTTGTTTTGCTTTTTAGCCATTAAATTGATAACCCAACATTTTAAGACCAATCCATACGCACAGGCCACATACAGGTTGCTTATGAAGGCACCTGAGATAAAAGCAGGTATGAGCACAATGAACAACTGAAATGACTGTCCGTAGAGTTAGGAGGTCGTGGCTGGAAGAAGGGAAACCAAGGAAAGTTAAGCATGATCAAGTGGTCTGAATCAGGCTCTGGGTATGCATTTTCACCCACAAAAACTGATATTGTCACGCAGCAGGGCTGACAGTGAGGCTGAAGAGCAGCAAGTGTAAGTCCTAGCCTAGCCTGATGTTACTGGAGTGCTCTGCACAAGGGCCATTCCTCGCTGCTTTGGAGACTTCAGTATCCCAGCAGAATAGCTGAGACTTTTCCATCAGCAATGCCTTCTTACAGCAAGCAATACAGCTTGCTTTCAAGCCAGGCCCCAGGACTCACTTGGTGGAGCTGTCTGAGGCCACAGAAGGCATCCTGCTGCTCTCTTCCCTGTAGACTTTTTGCCCTGCTTCTGTCACATTGACGCTTTCTTGGCATATCTTCAAGGAAAATACATTTCTGATGCAAAGCTATGTGGACTTTCAATGCTTCTCTTACATCATAAAGAACCAAACTGCTGGGACCAAAGAGTTCCCACCAATAGCAAAAAACCAGGACAGAAGACCTCACAACAATCCTTTCTTACATTAAATGCCCTACAATAGCATCTAGTCTTGAAACATCAGTCAGCAAAAGTCAATTGAGAGGCTGTTGACAAGTCCCTACACAGTCCTGTTCTCCATGCCAGCTTCTGTGTAATGCTGGAAAGATTCCAGTTCTAATAAACTCTTTGTCGACATGAGCAAAGTTTTTATTAGGCCAGTGAAGCATGAATTTTGTAATGCATGAAGGGTACCCCACTCTGTTGTTGAGGGGCAAATGCAGATTAAGACAGAGGTGGAAATTAGGTGAGAGTGGGGAACACACAACCCAAACTCACCTGATGGCCTTAGAGCCACTTGCTATTTCAACTGGTCACTGCTGAGCTTGGCAATTCAACCCTTTCCACCCAAATAATTTCCTTCCCTCCCTTAATAAAAACATCAATTCCTGATGCTGGGCAGCTTCACCTCAGTGCTGTGCTTCACATCAAATACCGCTGGCTGAATTTAAGGGAAGGTGGCACAGAGCATTCCTGATCTGTAAAGGGTTCTGAATCCTTCAGGACAGAAGACACTACACATTTTAAATACACACACACACACACACTACACAAGTCAACTACTGACATTTTTCTCTAGTTCTCAATCTCTTGCAAGACACTGTTATTTTATGGAGAGCTGAAAAATACCCATAAGTTGCAGACAAATAATAATACCCATTCAGTTCCACACTAGAAACCCTACGAAGATTTTCTCTTTCCAACACACCCAGCAATATCCTGCAGGAGAGATGACCTGCTGCTATCATTTTAGAGGTGCAACCTCTTTTTTTTTTTTTTCATCCTTCCTGCTGCAGAAAATTCTTCATCAGCTCCTGATAAACACTATTTCTGTTCTATCCTGTTGTGCTGCATGGGGAAACGCAGTGCTGGGTGCAGGAACTTCCTGGTATCTATTTTATGCCTCCGGGAGTTTTCTAGCAGCCAGCAATAATATAAAAGATCACCATGGGCTGTGATATGACCAATTACAGCAGACAGCAGTTATTTATAGAAAAGTCAGCAGTACTGAGGCTTTAACACCAGCCAGCACACCCCTCTGCTTCCCATCACTCGGCGTGAGTGCCAGCATCCTGCAACACCCTGCGTGGCGAGGAGTTTTAAGGCAATTACCTTGGTACCTCCCAGGACTGTGGAGACACAAGGCAAATGCCCACGGGACAGGGAAGGAGTAGCACTTTACGTACACCGTGCCTTGGAGCTGCCACAGCATATTTCATTTTCATAAATCCCTGGCCCCAGATGTCACCCGCGTTCTGAAATCCTTGTCTGCCTACTCAGCAGCACAGCACACTGGGGCACGGCACAGCCAGTGTGTGTAAGACCCTGTAACACACACCTTCCTCAATCCTGCCTCTTTGCTAAGCAGCTCTTCTCTTCCTCTCCAGGACCTGTTCTAAGGTCTGGCCAAATATTACAGGGGAAAGGAAGACAACATGCGAGCTACAAATCTTTCTGACCTTCCCCAATTTATGATACAAAGTAAACGAGTTGATTCAGCTTTCACTCCCTTGATGCAAAGATGAAAAATTCCCTGAAAATGTGCAAAATTCACCAAAAAGGAAGAAGCATCACCAAAAAAAAAATTAAAAAAAAATTTAAAAAAAAAAATTAAGAGGTTGAATATTCACCAAAAACCTAGACAAATGACAGCAGCCGAGTGGGAGATGTTACTTCCAGGGGTCAGATACTGCTTCATGGCATCCCTGCCCCAGGACAGACAATGATGATGGTCCCTAACATGCAAATGGCCTATTCTCAGAGCTGACAAGCAGGATCAGGACTGGTTGGGTCCTGCAGTTTGTAGCTCAGGCACTTGACTCCAGTCACTAAAGAAATTTGGGTGCAAAATGGAATTTTGAACCATTTCCCTTCTGGAACACTTAATACAGTCTGTAAGTGCAAACGTGCTCTTGGAAGCTGAGGGGAAAAGTTCATGGCCCCTTTCTGAGGTGAGCATTTCTCCCAGAGCAGCTGCAGAATGAAATGCAATATTGCCATCTACTGCCCTGCCGTGCAGCCAGCCCCTCTCTGGCTGACACAGCCAGCTGGAGATGAGATCAATGTTTCAGGACAAGGAATCTTTTAATCATAATGAAAATGTGATCTTGACTGATCCGAGGTCACATTACATTAATACAGTCTTCAAAGCTTTTTTAATAATACAATTAACGATTTCTGCCATACCATTAAGAGAATTAAAGACCAAAAAGCTTAAGGGGTATTGACCTATTCAGTTTCAGTTTTTAAAATAACCTCAAAGCAACATGGACTTTTTTCTTTTTTTCACTCCCTCTTTTAAATTCCCACATACATAATTCTTGGATGCATTTTTCTATTTGTGCTCATGGATATCACACTTTTAGTAAAGATTTGGATAAGCCAATAGAGGGGATCTCCATTCTGATGAGTTAACCCCTTTTATCTCGTGAACCAACAGGTCAGCCTGGGACCGCTTGAACTGCAGTAAGAAGAAAAACAACAACATTAATTAGGAAGGTCAAAAACTACAGTTTGATGCAGAAGGAGACTTACTTACACAAAAGCACTGTAATTCCTCACCCCCTTTTCTCCAAGCCAACAATCTCATTCTCTTCCTTAACCTACCATCTCACCCACGCCTTTGCAAATGACTTGGAAGCTTTAAAGGAATTTAATAAATACAATTAAAATACATCCTGGCTAATTTTCCCTCCCAGTCAGTTCACTCCTCAGCACCAGAAGCCACAGATTCAACTGGTATTTCTCAGCAAGTGGTGCTATTAGTTGGCCACTCACTGTAGCCTGAGCATCTCTGGGTTCAAACTGCTCTCAGCAGCACCATGGGATGCTCGCTCCCAGGAATTTCCACTGCCAGGACATGGTGGGGCTCAAACTACTCAGAGGCTGTGATCAAGCAGTCAGGGCTGATGTGCCCTGATATGGCTGCTGAACAAGCAAGGTCAGCATCAGAAAGCAGCAACACAGTGACTTTCACACTGGATGAGTTCCAGCATTCAGGAAAAGACTTCAGCCAAACTGGCACTATATTATATGTCCCTGTATCAGCTGGGTTCTCTTCTGTGCTTCCTTGTTTTCTTTTTTTCAGACCTTATATATAAAAGCTGTCAGTCCATGCTTATTTTTTAGGACAAGCGAACCCTGGGTAAGTCGTTTTGAATCGACTGCAGATGCTGGCAGGGTTCTGTGAGGGAGAGCAACCTGCTCTGAGGATCCATGTTACTCCTGAGCAGGATACAAGAGGAGAGAGGCAGAACTGCACCTGAGCAGCAAAAACTGCAGACAAAACCAGGGGGCTGTGAAAAATCTGTAACAACAGAGAAGAACACAGCCCAGCCCATGCCACCACCATATGAGCTCATTGTCCTGGGCAGGGGTTCAACCATGGGATTTAGCAGAGAGGATTCTTTCTGATCAGAGTTACACCAATCCACTGCCACAAATACAGGGAATAATCCAGTTTCGAACCTGCCAGGCTTGTATTTCCCTGCATTTCCAGGTCCTGAGCAGTAGGATGCTGTCTGCCTCCTGGATTTCTAACACCAATGACCTTTTCCGTTGACTAGGACAGGCAATATTGGTTGTCCTGACCCTGCTATGTCGAGAGGTGAACTATCCGAGTATGTGTTACCTCCCCTTCAGATCTCATTGCTGGAATCATCTCTGCCACTGTAATTACACTGCGTCAAAGAGACCAACTGGTCTGAGAGTAAGTCACTGCAAAGCTGCAACCAGGCAAAAATACAGTGGCAAAAATCAAGCACTTCTATTGCTGGGAACTGATGTCAGCTCTATCTTTGGTAGAAACCTGCCTTCCCCTTCCTCTGTAGGCCCACGGCAGCACTCTGTGAGCTTAGGCCTGTAAGTCAAAAGCCAGGCAAGGACAGAGCACAGCATGGAATATCCATCTGTGGAAGCAAAAGCTCTCTGAAGCTCTCAGTCTCAGTTACCTCAATGACTAGAAAGACATAAGGTCCCTCCCTCCCATCCCCAGCATGGCAGAGCAACGTGCTTTGCAATCTATTTGACAACTCTTGAGGATATTACCTATCGAAGTGCTCGTGTCTTTGATGCCTTAACTGTTCAGGCAGGACATGCTAAATATCATCTTGCAGAAACTTCTGATGTCTACAGGGAGCAAGACCCCTTCTTGACCTTTTCTCTTGCTATTTTGCTGGTTTTGTTCTGTGCTTCTCAGAGCTGCTCCTCCATCCCAGATGCACAAAAGGGGTCAAACTAGCAGAGGTGGCTTGTGCCAAAGGCTCTGGCTTCTACCAAGAGACACTTTAAAAGGAAGATATTTGTGCTTGTGACATAGAGCAAAGAGGGACAATGCGTCTTTCACTCCAATTGATTTACCCATCAACCTTCTACGCAAACAAGGATAAAAGCAGCATTTCAGTGTCTATTACAGCAGATGGGCTCTGCATGCAGCACAAGAGAAATAGCTTTAAAAGAGATTGAACCAGCCCCAAGATCTGGAGAGGGCGGGGGAATCAGAAGGCTCTTTTATATCATGAGGCTTGAAGACAGCATTTACCAAAATGCATCTTGGTTAAGACACTTATCAAAGGCTTGGATGAGAGGGGGCATGCCAAGCAAGGAAGAAACTCAGAAAATTAGTCAGTTCAGCTAATCCTTTTAGGAAGGGTTTTTCTCTTCTCCCTCCCCACTCCCAGCAGAAAGCTGGGACAGGATTACTGGTTCCAGGTAGGAGGATTGAAGGTATGCTGCACATCTGTATCTTTTAAAAGCAGCATGAAATTAAAGCCATTAAGCCAAGGCCACTGTGCTGACCAGAGGGCGCACACAGCTCTGAAGTGTTTCTCCTCTCATGGTCACTGACCTTTAACATACCACAGTCCAGAGAGGCTGAGCTATTAATTTACAAATCCAATGTTGGTGAATGAATACTGACATCCCCAAATGCACTCATCATGGTGAATGCAACCTCTGATCTCCTCCCGGAGAATGCAAAAAAACAAAAAAGAAAAAGAAAAAAGTTCAACTTCATCTAAGTGTCAGGTGGCTGGGAGAAAAGAATTCTTCCAGATGGAGTTTATTGATCTTCCAAAAATGGAGCCTTCAGGTTAAATTAAAACCAAAAAGACTTCTTAAAAAAAAAAACACCAAAAAAAAAAATAACAACCTTCAAAATAGAAAAAGTCAATAAAGTCTAATGCAAATAGACGAGATTAAACTGAGACTTCACCATGAAGCTGAGGAAAGAGGAAACAAATTCCAAAGCAGGCTAATTACAAACTCCTAATTTTGTTTCCCATGTACTTAAATTTTATTGCACGCTCATCTGTAACAAGAAATAAATAAAGGAAGGCCTAAGTCAGTGCTTAACAATGAACTACAGCTGGATGCATTCTTCATTTATGCAGTTGAGCAATAAAGTTGACAAAGCAGATATTCAATTTGGACATGTTACTTTCCCCTTTTTCTGCAACATCTTTAATATGCAAATGTTAAGAAGTATCCAAGTAGATGAAGTTTACACTGCTCCCTCCCTTCTTCATCCACAGGGAAGGACACTAAAATGTGAATTTGAACATCCCGGATTCTTTTCTGCTTTGGCACCTACCTGTTCAGCAGACTTTTGGATGGCTCACTTCTCAGAATCAAGTCATACAAGTCAAAAGTGGTTATTGAGTGTTAATTCCTATCCCCAAACATCTAAAAATTTTGCACAACAGAGCCAGAATCATCTGCTGGGAAACAATGAGACACAATATGGAAAGTCATACCCAGGGTTCCTGATGAGACAAGAGTATAAAGGGGCAAAATCTGGGTGCAATTTGCATTTTGTGCTACTCTGACCTCACCTTGACTTCACAAATATTTGAAAAAATCATCCCAGAGCCCACTGGAGACAAACTCCACAGACAAACGAGCCTGAATGACAAACACAAGACAAGCCGTACCACACCCCCATCCTCCTTCCCGAGGAAGCCAAGCCAACCAGCGATGCATTTAAACCCCGGGCACGGTCTCCAGCCCCGAGAGGTGATGACAAAGTTACGCTGTGTAATGGTGCCATCTCGTGGTACTGAGACAGGTGACGCTGCAAAGGCTGCATTTTCAGTGCAGGTACCACACACACATCAAAACAGATTGGTTAGGTTTGAGTTTTATAGGGCATGGTCATCCACAAGCACAAGGCAATTCCGTGATGATTTACAACCACAGGTCACGGCAGCCCCGCACTGCTCAGCGTGACCGGGACCAGGATGGCGGCTCTGATGATGTTTCGGCTTCTAAAAGGAACTTGAAAATTTGAAAATCTCTCTGAAAGGACAAGAGGAATGCAGCAAGGTCAGGAAAAGCTGCCTCACGGAGGCAGATCCAAAAACCACTGCTGTTCACTGATGTCATAATGGACCACAAGGTCTCCATCCCCACACTGAAAGCATCTTGACAGTACCACAGACACAGCTTAGTGTTAAACAGAAAACCAAAATCCATCACAGGAGACTGAAACAAAACTAATTTAGACTAAAGAAACTGGATGCACTTGTAAAGACAAAACTTTAGAACAACTTGCCAACAAACGTGGCAGATTTCCCACTGCCCAACATCTGAAAATCAGAACTGCCAAATCAAAACAATCCCTCTAAAAAATGAGTTGTTTCAACCAAAACCAATGATTTTTTGACACAGCAACCATGCAGGAAATTGTCTGGCTTACATTACGTGAAACATCATGACAGATTAACGTAATGAAATTTCTAGCCTTAAAATCCATATGTTTACTTGTCTTGAGAGCAAATCAAATCCTTTTTTCAGTTGACCCACACCCACCAGATGACTGCTAACACTAATCTTGATGTTTAACATCTTACTTGCAGGCCAGACTTAAGTGTCTCTGCTTGCAAGAACCACAGATACAAACTCCCTCTCAGCAGATCTGCCACCCCTCTCTCACACACACACTCACCTCCTTGTCTCCTAAGCAGAAACATCACAGTGTCTCATCACGACCAACGTGCAGATTCAGAAAGAGATTAAATCTGAGGTTTTGAAAACTTCCCTCCAAAAACTGGAATGCTCTTTCAAGCCTTTGCCAACTTTTTCAGCACTCTGAAACCACCCTATCCCTAAGTAAACGCAGATTTATTTTATATAAAAGAACTTCCACTGAGAGAAAAAATATGTCTGTCCTGTTGGGTGTGTTTTTTCTGCTCTGCTCTATTAAGACAGTGAAAATATTGGATTTGTTTCTGCTTCAGATCCTCTCAGTATTCTTCTGATCTCATTAAGCAGTGCTTCAGACTGTTAAGAATGAGTTGCAGGTCCAAGTTTCTGTATTACTCAAGCTACCTTAAAGCACTAATATAACAAAAAAAAAAAAAACCAAAACAAAACAAAAAAAGGAAACAAAATCAATATTCAGACTAATTGTTCTGTAAGTCAGCATTTCTGAAATAACACGGAGCAAGCCTCTGTCCTCATGGAACCTGTAGCCCTGGAGTTTAGTACAGTTAAGTAGGACCTCAGAATTCCTGGCTCTAATTGTCATAAATTTTGATTAGAAGGATGATCTTTTTGTTTGATTAGAGAGTACCAAGCACCTGCCACCACAACCTCAGCAAACGCACCTTTACTTAACTCTGTGAGATGCCCAGTTGTCATCATGAGAATTTTTGATACTTAGAACACAAAGAGATACTTAGAAAACAAAAACCTAAACAAAATCAAGGAAGGAGATTCATACACAGAGGAAAGAAGCAACTTTTCTGTGAGAACAGCCAGTAAAGTGGCTGTTAATGTAGCTGTGGATCACTGGCTAACAGGTGAAACAGAAATTCATTTTGGGGAATTTGAAAAATTGATGGTTTTATCCTCTAACTTGAAGTGTCTCCAGATATAGAATGAATTTAATCTAATTAGTCATCTGCCCATTCCAGACAGTACCTTATATATCTCCTTTACCCTAATATGAATTCATTTAGAGTTTCCTGGGGCCTCCTTAGATAACATTTTGTTGAAAGAGTTAATTCAGATCAAAATTCTTAATGTTCCTCACTTGCTGGAACAACCCCAGTTCTCCTTACTCTGCTATTATAATATAATGTGCAAACTGGACATGAGGCCACTGCAACTCCAGAATCAGCTTTCATGAGCAGAGATATAATAATTTTCTATCATATTTCAAAGCAACTGGTATTTCAACTCTTCACAATTTTATTTTTTTTTTTTAAGTACGTATTTAACCATACCTTTAACGAGAATATAGGCTGTTCCACAGGAGGACATGGAGTTTCTAGCAGTCTTCACAGCACACTCTTGGTGACTTTTCAACAACCTTAAGATCAACTGACTCTAAAGTTAGTCCTAAATGCACTTTCTTTGCGACAAGAGAACCATAGCAACGTGATTAAGCCTGGCACACGATGCAGTGTTTTAATTCTCTTGGCAAAAACTTGTAAGTTCCAATTATAGCATTTCTTTTATTTTTTTTTAAGAGATGCTTAGGAAGGTCTGATTTCACTGTGTCTCAGGCATATGGTTTACAGAGCAGCTCAACGGGGAAGGAGTTACTTGGATACATGAATAAATGCTACATTAAATCACAACCTTAAACAAAAACAGGGTGATGTGTGAGCAATTATGCTGTACAGGGAGAAAAATATACATCCCTACAGTGTTCCTACAATGCCTGCCTACAGAACTGTCTCCCTGGAAATGCTGGATTCGTTTCTGCAAAGAAACAACTACCTTTCCTTGTTCCAAGGCAGCCACTTAAGAATTACAGGCTGCTGGATCTGTTCAGGGTTATCAAGACCCTCCTGCTATTCACCTCTTTGCAAAGCCTTCTCTGCCACTGGACTAAAGATCTGATCCTTATGAGTTTCACCTGTAATTCATCAACACAACATTCAGGCTTTTGAAATTCCCCACTAAAAAAAAAAAATTAAAATATTCTAACACAAAACCAGCCTGTGGTAAAAGAGCATAATTTCTTTACCAAGCCACAACATGGGTAATCTAGTGAAGTATGTTATATTTCCAAGTTAATTGAATGCAAAACATTAGGAAAGAGCCTACAGGAAATAAAACATGCAATATGGAATCTACATTAAGTTCTACACTCTGAGCTTCCTCACAGAATTAGCACAGTGCCTGAACTGAAAGGCAGTTTAATGCCTGTAGCTTGCTCACTCTTCTTCTCTGTACCAAACTTTTTCTGCATGAATGGCCTTTGTGTGCCATCCTGTCCACCACAGGGTTTAAGGCAAATTTTTCTGCTAGAAAAGCTCAAATGAAAGCAATTCAAGATCAATTGTTCGCTCTGAAAGGAAAGTTACAACTGTCATTCTGATACCAACGCGTGTTGTGGTATCTCTCTTCCATAATGCAGGATGTGGTTTCCATAGAAATATCTTCTTACATCAGTACCTACAAGCCCTCCAATTATTCCCCTTTGGACACCTCATGCAATCCAATAAAATCTTTTCAGAGCAGGGAAATAACTAGGCTCAGCTACCACTTAATTACTTGGTGAGAAGAAAAAGGAAAGGACATTTAGTAAACAAAAGCTTTATTTAAAGCAAAACATAAAATGGAGAACGTGTTCTGCAAAAAAATTTCATCTTACCTGAAGAAATTTCTCCAGTGTTACAAATTAAGAACAGTCAATTACAATTTTTAAGACCACACTGAATTTTGCTGATTTCTGAAATGGCAATTATGGTGTAGTTTTAAATTGTTTGGTGGCCTTGTCACCTACTAAGTCCCCAGGATCTGTTCTTTTTCTGAGTCCTTTATGCTGCCGAGCATTGCCTGCACCTTGTTCCAAGTCCTCTTCTTCAGGACCTTGTGAGTTTAGAGTCCCTGCTGCTGTCGTGTCATCTTTTTTCTCTGTGGCATCTCCTGCCACTTTCCCAACCCCAGGAGAGCAGTCAACACCCTGAAATTAGAGCCAAGACAGAAGGAACAGCAAATTATACACAAGATAAACCGTGACTTTATCCTAATATCAAATGCCTCTGTCAACCACGGCCACCATAAACATGCAAGGCAAGAAACTCAGCTGCATTGTTTGTATAGAACAGCTTCATTCCTGCTGCTCTGCCTGCCTTCCCAGAAGTGTCAGCTTAAGGAAAACTGGGACCACAGGGAGCCTTGATCTGGCTGGGTGGGCTCTGAAGCCGCGGCCACAGCACACAACAAGAGCGTGCACCACAGGGGCCAAAGTCATCACAGCTCCCCTGGGACACTCAGGGCTGAAGAAAACAAACTGATTTAATTGTGTGGCAACCAAAATGGGCTGGGGAAACAACCCCTGCAGCTCTTTGTTTTGCTTCCACTCATCTCTCCTTTTTCTTTATTACTTGAAAAAGCTTCATTCCTGTGATTTGTTTTCTCAGATACATGGCTTAGGTTTAGGCTTCATTCGAACCTCACCGCCTGTTTTAGGCCTCGGTGCTCCAAAAAGCTAAACATGGTCAGATCTACAGCTCAGCAGTGAGATAAAATAATTAGGACCATAAAGAGTTTGGCTTATTCATTCTAAAGTCACACTCAAGCTCCTGCACAGAAAAGACCACAGTGAAGTTCAGAAAGCTATTCCATATGCAAACCTTGGAATTTGCTGTACACCTGATTGGTTATAGCTCCCTTATCTCAGTAAGGATGAAATTAAAGCATTTAGTGAAAACTATTCTGCATTCTTTACCCTCTCAAACTATTACAGCTATATAAATTAGCTATAAATATCATTTATATGTGTGCATGTATATATATATATACAATGTAGCTGTGACTACCTACATAGACATATGAGTCAGTAGTAAAACACACCTGTGGAAATCTCTCATATTTAAACCTCTCTACTTCACTAAAAGAAAGAAGGCCACCAATGGAAACCAAAGTCATAAAATGGCATATTAGTCACTGTACCTTATTCATCTGGTCCATATCTGATTGTCTGGGTTTACTGGTTGGGGTCTTCTCCATACAAGAGCCCACTTCAGCCTCTGGAGAAATGGGGGGAATATTTTGTCCCAGAAGGAGATTAAAAAGGAAAAACATTATCATACTCCCACAGCTATTTCGATTTAAAAAAAAAAAAAAAAACACCAGAAAAAGCCACCTGACTGCTACCTTCAATCCCTCTTGCCTTGTTTTTATTAATTAACCAAACCAGGGTACCCCACGAAACTACCACAGAAAATGAAGGTGAACAACTATACTAGAAACAAAATGTCTGTGGGTCTTGAAAGCTCTGCTAAATAGATAATCTGTTCACCTCTTACACCTGGAAAACCCATATCCCTTTCTCCTTTTCAGAAAATACAGGTATTCTGACCAATTCTGATAAAGGATTATAAGCAATCATTTGAAATTTATTTTAATTCTTCTCAGCCTGCTTGGTTTTGCATTAGCTTCACATTTACATGCTTTATATACATCACTAAACTACTTCAAAACAGCTCCGTTCGCTGCCTGGTAGATTTAGCAACCACGACCAAACCATGTGAAATGATTTCTGTTCCTCCAGTCAGCCCCAGAAGAGAAATGTCACCATGTTCCTGTTGCTGAGACTATTTGCTGAAACTAAATTTCTACATTTTTCAAACAATTAGAATTAATTCAGAATAAACGATGGCAGCTACGTGTGACAACATGCTAAAAAGCTCTATTTTTATAGATATATGTGTATGTGCAGACAGAAATGTGTGTATACATGCCTATGTATCTGTGCACATCCAATCTGAAGTATCAGCTGCAGCAAACAGAGGGCTGCAGTTTAGATGAACTGCCACTAGATGCAGCCACACAACCTTGCAAAATTGAAAATTCTGACCTCAGGATTACAGAAACATGTTTTGGAATATCTGTGATTGTAGAATTCTTACAAGTACATCAATGGTATTCAATCCTGAGTACTGGTGTGGGAAAAAAATACGTAATATGAGCAAGATATTCAATTTTTCTTGTCAGTAATTTTGTTCCAAAACACAGCATTGCAAATGTCAACAGGAATCTAAGAAATCAGAGCAGAATAAGACTTGTCTATTTTCACAGTTGTTGCCATAGATCCTGATTGGAGCTGACAATATTGCATTACATTGTGTTTTGCTTTCTGCATAGCAGAGAAAGTAGGAATGAAGCCCTTGTTCCCAAGAGACCCCTCAAAGATAGAATCATGGAAT
The DNA here is from genome assembly GCA_013397755.1 of Cnemophilus loriae. Lineage (NCBI taxonomy): Eukaryota > Metazoa > Chordata > Aves > Passeriformes > Corvidae > Cnemophilus > Cnemophilus loriae. The sequence continues at coordinate 1,699,548 of VZTF01003047.1, read as the reverse complement.
CACAGAATAGTTTGGATTGGAAGAGACCTTTAAAGGTCATCTACTCCAACCCCCAGCAACGAGCAGGGACATCTTCAACAAGACCAGGTTGTTCCAAGCCCCGCCCAACCTGCCCTTGGACACTTCCAGGGATAAGGCTGCCACAGCTTCTCTGGGCAGCCTGTACCAGGGCCTCAACACCCTCATAGTAAAAAATATTCTTCCTTATATCTAGCCTAAATCTATCCTCTTTTAGTTTAAAATCATTATCCCTCGTCCTATTGCAACAGGTCCAGCTAAAAACTTTATCCCTATCTTTCTTGCTGTCCTCCTTTAGGGAGTGGAAAGCTACAGCCAAGGCAGTTCCCCAGCCTCATGTGTATTTTTAACTGACAACAATTCTGGTGGAATGATATTTCCCCATTCTTTGGGTCATTCATCTGTTTGTTTTTCTACAAGACAGCAAAAAGAAGAAAGAAAAAAGCAAGCATCCTCTCCCCCAGGATCTGCTGGGTTTTGATCTGATCATAGTTCTGTTCAGTTGCCATTAATAAATGCCACTTACCAAGATTAAAGGGAAGAGCAACACCAGGTTTTGCTGGTTTAAAGCATGAGGAACACAGATATAATGGCTTCAGAGGAACCCGGCCTAGGGCTAAAGTCTGACTTAACTCTCCTGTGGGTGCTGCAGACAAGATGAAAAGCGGTGTCTCCACGGAAGGTTCCCGAGCCAAAGCCAGCCAGGATGGATGTGGGAAGGCATGGGAGCAATTTGCTCTGGAGCACTCCTTGCTGCACTTCCAGAAAAAGACAATTTGTGCCCTTCTTTTGGAACCTAGTGCTTATCACAGCTTGTGTGCGTGCAGCAGAGGGGCCTGTCTGGGTCCTCCAACCAGCCGAACTGCTTACATCAACGAGATCCCCATATGAACTGTCAAAAGGTTTCCCTACTCTGTCGCTATCTTTCGTGAAGTAGGCAGAAAATGCTCTCAGCAAAAAGGATTTACCCTGTAGGAGAGTACTTGGAATCTTCCAAAACCCATAATGAAAACCTTTGTGTTTCCATCCAAGAATGGTATTGGCAGCAATTGAAGGTAATTAAACACACTGCCCATTGGCCATACAAATTTCTGCTTTGTAACAATTTCAGAGAAACAAACCCCTGTCTATAACCCAGACCATGTGTTGTGCAACAGGGATTTTTTGGGCTAACTTCTACCCTGCTCTGAGTGCACTGCAACAGGAGTTACAGCCACTTTATGCCAAGGCTGTGCTTTGTTCAGGATCTCTCAGATGCTCTGCGGTTCCATTTCATTACCTCATAATTTCTAAGAATTATCCTGTTTACTGTGAAAAGATGAGGGGACTGGACTGCACACTCAGTAGTTTCTCCATGTGCAAACAACAGAGACACCACCTCTCCATGATCCCTACCTAACCCTTGATTACATTTCTTATCTTTATAGAACTGTAACACAGACAAGTTCACACTGTTTGTTTTAACTCACTTCCTGAAGGGGATGACTCCATCTGAATTTTTAACCAGATATTCACTCGCTGGCTCCAATCTCCTGGTGCTTCCACCTCCCACAGTCGCTTCTGCTCCTCGGGATGAGCCTGCAAGAATTTCTGGCATACTGAAGGGAGAAACCAAGGGGTAAAAGTATGAATGAGGGAAAGTACAGTGGAAGATGGAGTTTGTTGTATCTCAGAAATTCTCTCAGACCTACTTTCATTAGTTCCTTTGGAAATCTTTCTTCTCCCTTCTCATTTTCCTCCTCTTTGTTTTAGCTGGGACTTTTAGTAAAAGTCTATGTGGAATGGCCTAAACAGTCACGAGTGAATCCTGTCCATCTGCTTCAGTCTAGATTATTTCCTTGTGAGTGCAGAAATAAAGGACTTGAAATGATTTGCTGAGCACCTTCTTCCGGCACTGCAGAACAGAACAATGTCCAGACACTCAGTAGGTTTCAGACTAACAGCAGTGCGGGGTTTTTCACCCTCACTACTCTGAAAGGAAAGATGTTCCTCTATCTTCCAGCTTTAACCATTCAGAATGCTACTTTAATTTCTGTTTATACAGAAAAGCTCTACTTCAGCTTGGTTTTGGGCCAAAACCACTCTCCTTCTCCATTACTGCTACCCTATGCCCCATTGCTAGGTTCATTTATTTCTTTGGATGCGGAAAAAAAGAAATGGGAAGAACCAACAGAAAAATTACAGGATACCTATGACAGATGTACAGTCACCTTTAAAAAACATATTGCCACAGATTCCTATCACTGTCAGTACATACTGACTATCCATATAATTTGGATAAACAATCAAATCCAGGTCTGCTTATGTTATCAAACTGAAGTACGTTCTATTTAGTGGTATCCTTAGGATGTGTGCAGTGTCAAGAGGAGGCACACGCTGTAGAACAAACAGTTCAAAACATTTAAAGGGGATTTTCAAACTTCCCTTAACCACCATCCTATCAGTTGTGTCAACTGCACTAAGATAGCAATCTGTAAACAACAAAATTACTGTCATACTCTGTCCACTGTAGTTCCTCATACTACAGAATGGGTAATTCATCTTCAACATTCAGTGGAGTTTAACAATGGGAGGTCAAAACAAAAACCCTAATTCTGGAATGTAAACATTTGCCTTACAATAATGAGCAGATCGCGGACATTCATTTTATCCAAGGATATCCAGACTAAATTAATCATTCCAATAAAAGCTACCAAAACTAACATATAAACCAGAATATATATACATAATACCAACATATATCAGAATCCAGGTATCTGCTAAACAGCTTTTTCCTTCCTTTTAGGCCTCTACAGCAGCTTAAATACCATGTCCATGTTAAATAAACTGTCCACAGCTTCAGAGATTTCAGTACAGAGATTTAAAGGTTGCATTCATTTGTCAAAGTATGCAAACGTGGCTCCAGTGGAATTAAAAAAAGACAGTGACTTCAATACGCTCAAAATTTAACTTACAGTATTCATATTTTTATAAAAGAAAAATCTAATTAAAACATGATGCAAGTCAAATTTATTCACTATTAGCTCTAAACTTAACTGAGACAAAAGCACAGTCTTCCAATACATTGCTAGTGTTAACACATAAGAAATGCAGCTTTCTCACCCAGAGTGTCTAAAGTCCTGAGGTCTGCCAAAGGAAAAATGGATATTACTGGGAGAAGAGAAGGAATGCTGTCAATACTACTCCCTCCTGAATTTAGAAGTAGCAGTACCTGCTGTGGTACCTTTGTATACACTGGGGTACCTTTGTATACACTCAATGGCACACCATAACCAAGAGAAAGAATAAACATGGCCAAAATTTCGTTGACACTTATTAGGAAAGAGCTGGAAAGCTGTGAGTCAATCAAAACATCTCCCCAAAAATGATGGTAAAGACTGCACCATACAGAGAGCAACCCCAGAAAAAAATACTTTTCTAAAGAAGACAATTTTATAAATAATGTGAGCACAGATATCTTCTGTGAATTTTACTAGCAAAACCAGAGCTTTGACCTGAAGACAGAGAAGATATATGACTACTTTGTGATCTTTTAAAAGTGACAAATGTTCAAAGACAGTTGAAACAAAACAAGTGCTAATGTAACTGGATGACTGAGTAGAGCCTGGGTATTTGGCTTATTAAATGTAATTTCTTAAAAATGCAAGATCTACCAGAGAATTATGTGCATAGTGTGGGCTTGACAAGATCTTATGATTCTTTTCCTTGTGATGTCAAATAAAATGTGTAAATCCCTGTCTAGGGCAATGACATAATTCTAAGAGAGAATAGTTCTACGAACACAAAATGTCAAAGAGGCACCGTGAGTTTTGTGCTTCTCGTTGTCTTAGATAAATATTGGCCTACCTTTCCACAGGAAATTCCAGATGTCTCTGGAAAAGTATCCAGTTGCACGCTAACAACGGTTCGGTTCAGACAAGGGCACTGAACTCTTACACAGTGAAGACAATCTTACCAAGACCATATTGAAAATTATACATTATACATGACCCTTACCTAACGTGTCCACATCAAAGGATTTACCTTGATCCATGGCAGCAGAAATAGGGCAGCTGATCCCCAAGGCATCCTCAGCCAGGAAAGACTGACAGAAATCATGCAACATTTTCATCCCTAGGCCACCTCTTCTGTACTTTCTCCGGACAAATATAGTATCCAAAACTGGCAGCAGGTAACACTGACTGGTTGTGCCATCACACAGGCTCCCTGAAAACAGACAGGGAAAAACACATCAATTTGCAAACAAAACTGGTATTGCTGCACTAACTGCTGTGTGATTTCAGCCACACACACTGCCCTGGTACCTTTCCACAGGCTGTGAGGATTGTCCCAGCAGAAGTGTATTTGCACAGACAGTAAAACACTTTCCAGGAGGATGATTTGTGCCATGAAATGGAGAGGACCTGCCTAAGATGTGGCTGACAAGTCTCACCAGAGTCTTTTCCAGACTGATTCTTCCTAATCACAACATCTTGGTACACAGGCAATGTATATAGGAAAGTTCACTGAAAAGACATAACTGGTCTATAACCAAAGAAATACAAACATTCTGAATGTAATGTCAATATACTCCTTTTAATAAACAACTGAGCGGTGCATTTTAAGAAAGCATTGTAAGAGCTCCTTTGTAAGTCGCTCAATTTCTACTGAGTGATAATTTATCACACACGTACGTGCTTCTAGTCCATCACTTGAACTGCCACTATCAGTCTTAAACCAGGGGTTTCACTCAAGGACAGTCCTTGCAACAAACACATTAAGTCAGATAACTGAAATCACGGGGTCTTGACATAATGCTCTACATGTGGACAAAATACAGACTCAAGTATAAGCCTCCAAACTACTAAAACTAGTTCTCAGTGAAAATTGTCCAAAAAAACCCCAAAACACAGAACCAAGGGATTTATTTTGCAATCACAAACGGTAAACTCAAACTTGAGTCAAGAGAGAATTATTAAGAACAGATATTCAGAATCCAAAATTTTGATGTTCACCCTAAGCAACCTAGGGTCCTATTGTTGCACTTCCATTCAGTGCAGAATACCATAAAAACAGAACTTCAAACTTCTTTACAACATAAGCACTCAGTCCTGAAATGAATGACCAACACCAGTTCACCAGCCACCTACATATAGGAGAAGGTCCCCACAGAAAAATCTCGCTGATTTATTCTAAGTTTTAGAAAGTATTTATGAAGATTTTATGCTGCTTCTGAGTACACGGCAGGTTAAATACCAATCAATAGCCAGGCCTTTATAACAGAAAAAGGTTACATTTTCATACTTTGTTCCTTAAAGCTCATCAAGACCTTCTTGGTTTTCTTTTTTACTACTTCCTAGTGGACCTGATTCAGTCTAGTTTCTAGTGTCTTGAGACATGAAGCTTTCATCACTTCACTAAGACCTATTTCACAGTTTCACCTATCTCCTGTTGAATGGCTGTTCCTAAACTCCAATGTAAGACTTTTATTTACCAGATCCATTTTTCCTTTGTCACATTCCCACAACTGTCTTAAACTGGGGTCTGTTTCTCCTCCTTCAGTTGGTGTCCAGCACCTTTTGCCGATACTGGACAGGCCTGACTTTCATTACTCTCCTTTCTAGGATGCCAATTCAGCACAGCATACATGACTATTTTTAATTCTAGACCCTGATTTGTCAAGGTTGTAGCTCAGCATTTAGCAAGAACCCACATCACAGACTGAGCCATACAATAAGAGTGTGTAGCTACATAACCATCCATTCACATCTTGATTAAGCTTGGTTCACTCCTGCTTAATCAAAGTGCATGCTTAACTTCAAACACATGTTCCAGCACATTGTTGGAAAAGGGTGGGTTGTGGTGGTATTTATAACCTTTCAATATTTGTAACACATGATGGGTAGTTACTCTTTTTGTCACAAGCCAAAAAATTGAGTATATCCCCGGTCCCATTGTTAGCTGCCAACCCAACAGAGATGTCAGATTCCAGCAGAATTGCACCATACATTCTAAGGGACAAACTTTTCCTCATGAAGTCTTTAAGAATTCCTGCATGTTGCAAGTGTTCTTTTAAGTTTATTATTATCTCATATAGTCTGTCTCCTATAAATCCTGATGAGAGTGCTGTGCAGCAATCCCAGGAGCTGAGTGATTTATGTTTGAGCTCCTAATTTTGTGTTGAGAAGATGACAAAAACTTGTCATGTCTAAAGGCATTGTAAATAAAGAAACCATGAAGCCATTCTTCACCTTGTCCCTGGGAAACGCATTAGGAGAGTCACAGCCCACAGGCATTTGAAATAAAATAAATAAGCAAACCAACCTTCAGAACAAAGGCCACTCTGTCCCTGTTTCCCATCAAATGGCACAAGGTTACCGTAAGCTAATGGTGGCCCGGAGGTGGCCACTGGGCTCTCACACATTTGGTTGAGAGGTTTGTTTCATTGTTGGAACACACAGACAGAGTTTTGAGGTGAGGGAGGAGACAGGGAAAATAAGGGCATTGGTGATGGAGAGGGAAGCATTCATGCAGTCTGCCCTTTGAAAGCCTTTGATCTGCTTGGTTAAGTCACGAGTGCCAAATGACCAACTTAGGAGCCAGCAAAATGGCAAACAGATATTACAAGGGCAGGAAAGCAGACAGCCATTAGCATTCCCAAAAAGCCACAAACCAGAAAAAAAAACAATCCGGTCCCCACATCCAACAGACCCAAACAAAACAAGGTTATGCACATGGACTATTTCCCTGCTGAACAAGTTGGCTTGGCACACACATGTTTGGACAGGCCTCGAGCAGGCTGAGTGCTTGTGTAAAGGGTGGGGAATATTTCTGCAGAGCAGAACCCAAGGTCAACCCATTGTGTGAGTCCATATGTGAGAAGGGGAACAAAGGTTCTGGCTTCAATAAAATTAAATGAATTCATGTCTGGACTGGTATGTAGTCATTTCGTTTTCATTACAGCCAGAACCTTCAATCTGCCTCAGAAATGCACATTAAAAATATTATTGCTAGCAAACAGAGGGAGACAAAAGCAATTATTCAACAAGATTTCAGCTAATTGTCTGTCAGGTTAACTTCAATGCTGATTTTTTTTTCCTAAAAGAAACGTATGTAATCAATGAAAAAATAAAATCCTGTTATCTTTTTAAGGATCTCTTTCTACGGAATAGCACGTGGGCCACAAGTATCAAAAGATATTTCCAAAGGCTTGTATGAAGAAAGGTGTGAAATGAATTTCAGCTCAGGAAGCCACTTCCAAAGACCATCTCTAAGGCTCTGGTGTAGGAAAAAAGCAGAGATTGGGCCAGAGTTGCTTTTTTGCCTACTCCATGTCAGCTGAAAGAGTTTCTGCAATAAGGTGTTCCCAAACTGTGGCTGGTGGGGCATCTCTAAAGAATGAATGAGAAGCCAACAATGCATTTACTCCTGATACACCTGCATGTTTTACAGCCTTCTCAGAGGACTCAGTTTGGTTAAGGCTGGTTTGATTCGCATCACTCCACACTTTTACTACTAAGATTTGTCAGGAGGGAAGGGACAAGCTTTGACAATCTGACTCTTTTGTTTTGCATACCACAGACAGCTTGGTCTGCAGCTGGGCAGCTCATGTGTGTTACAGAGACAGTAATACATAACAGTAGGGGGAAAAAAACATGTCCATAAAAAAGAGATTTTGTTCTGGTTTGTTCTTAACAGCACTAAGATACTCCTGGCTCATTGCATCCTCCAAGTTCCTTATTGATTTATTTGCTTCATGAATCTTCTGCATTCTCCTGGCATTTATGTGAAGGTGTTAGAAGTCCATTTTCAGTAATTACTAGTCCTTCAGTAAATAAAAAAAAGAAAAACTTTCAGGGAATTACATGGTCTCACTGCACAAGAAACAAGAGTCAGTAACCGCGGTAATTAATCCTACATCACTACACAGAACACATGCTTTCTGAGGTTTTCACACACAGCATGAAATAAATACTTTAAACAATATAAAACAGATCCCAAACCCCAAGTATCTACATGAAGGCTTTCTGCAAAATATTTCATTTTCAGGTTGCTGCCTGCAGAGAAAGGTACAGGAAGAGGGTACTGTCATTTCCTATTGTACCTTTAAGTAGCTCCATTTAGTGAGGTCTAACTGCTCAGCTGTCTGATACAGAAGCCGCTGACATAGATAAAATTGGAGACATTTATCTTGGCACGTGACAAAGTGTCTTATCAGCCTCATTAGTGGCTTAGTACATCTCATCAATCTTTAGTATACCCAGTGGTAAACGCTGCACGCCTGTCATTGGACAGGAATAGGCACATTCCAGAGAGGCCAAGTTGATGATCTGTGTAGTTATGAATAAATTTTGCTTTAATAAAGGTGTCTAATGCTCACGAAAAGTGATAGCCTTGAAGAATGAGACTTCTGTTTATCTACACAACAGGTGCAGGGTGGCCAGTGCCAGAAGTGGCCAAACTGTCTAAAAACCTTGACTTGCAGTAGTTACTGCATCTCTGAGCAAGGCAGGTGCTCGAGACCATCTGTCCCTCCTTAGCTGGACTATTAAAAGAGATCCAGTTAAGGATGGTCATAAGATGGATGGAAGCATGGAACTGGACCAATATTACCGAGTTCACTTTGTACAGGCCACCTAGGAACTGGCAAATGGAAATGACATTACAATATTGCCAAGATAGTTAATTGGAATCACTGAAGTCTGTTGAAAATTTAGTTTGCATAATGATACATTAAATGTGTAGCAAAGATAGAACAGACTCTCTGTTCCTTGGTCACCTCTTCTGTGATTCAGCCAGAAGACTTATGTTTGAAACAGCCACGCTCCACAGACCTTTTCTGGCTTATTTGCCTCCACTGAAGCATGTTTTTTGTCATGCTGTAGATAATGGAAAATTCACAGATGAGAAATACAGCTGAATACAACATCAGTATGAGAATCTCAATTACCCAGTGAAGAAAATAAAACCGGAAAGAATGGTCAGGTAATTGCAGAGCATGGGAATAAAGGGAATCAGAATCACATGGTGGGCACAAAGGAAAACAGTTTTTTCCTAGGACTAGAAGCTGTAACAGAGATCCAGCACAATATAAAGTTCTGCAGTTAAAGCTGCCTCTACTAAATGTTCAGACCGGGACAACAAAAGAAAAAAGAACTTACATTACGATTTCAAAAATAAATTATAAAAAATATCTAAAACAACCATGTGAAATACAGCTTCTAAGTGAAGATATTTATCTTAGTCTGTTTTGGGCCTAATAAATCCAGAGCTCTTCTAAAAAGTAGAGAGAATAGGATCAGCCACAGCATGGCTGGTATGAAATTGAAATCACAGAACTTCAAAAAGAAGAATTATTTTCTAAATGCGTACATCAAATAGCAAAAAGCAGCAAAAACAATCAGTTTCAAGCTTCCCGAAAAGGCTTTGGCAAAAGACTGCAGTAATTTGTGACACAGGCCAAAAACTAACAAATATAGCTGCCCAGAGAAAAAAAAACACTGGCAAGAAGAGGCAGATGCTGACAAAGCTGGACTTGAAGGATTTGTATTTTATGTGGACCTGGTTTAAAACCAAACTGTGACTCTCAACTTACTCAGAAACAGTTTCAACTTGGCTAATACTCCACCCATAACAGACTACTGTGCACATTTATTTTACTGAAGCATGAATCATTACAGCCCCTACAAGCGTTTCTTTCCAAAAGCTTTGCTCAGGAATATTTATGGACTTGAAGGAAAACATACTATGTGTTTGCCATTACAAATCAGTTCATCAGCATAATCAGAGATACAGACAAGGCTCCTTGATCAGAGGCTGAGTCCTGACTCATCACTGATGGTGCAGCATCACCAGCACGGTGCTGTACAAGCTACACCTCCGTGTGTATTAGGATTTTTCCATCTCAAGGAGCAGAACGTCTTATTGTTGCTGGCCTTTAGAACTGCAGCAGAGAAGGCACCTTCAGACTGTCCTCTGGAATCCAAAACAACCCATCTCTGTATAGCTCTCAAGCTGTTTCTTATTCTGCCAGTTTGGATGGATGGCTGTTGAGTGCTGACCTGGACAATGGATTTTACTTCCAAAGACCCCACCTTCTCTGTGTTTAAGCTGCTGGTATCAAGGTGATTCCCAGGAATCTTAAACACAGACTGGTAACCAGCTCCTACGTGGGGACACAGGCTCAACTGCATACCTGGAGTTATTCCAATTAAGCCTCTTCCACTCGAGACTGGCTAACAGCAATTATTTGCATTAATACAGACTCTGTGTTTAATAAAAGACCTTTACTAAAGCTAATCAAGTATCCCTAAAGAATTAAAACACATTTTGTTTCTTTTCTATGCTAGTTAATCAATTAATTATTAAATCAATTAATCATCATCCTTTAAACTGGGAGTATCACAACTGCACAAAGCATTCCAGGACTGATCTAGTACACACACCTTCCTCCACACAACCCAGCCACTGCTCCCTCCCTACACATCCAAGGATCCTTCCTCTTCTTGCCACCACCAACTCCCAACACAATATTTTTCCACTGGGAACTGCACTACTTTTTCAGGCATCATTCTTTCCAGGATGCAGTCCTCCATCCTGTGGATAGGGCCTACATTCTTTATTCCTAGATGTACGACCTCCTACTTGGCTGCATTAAAGCACATTTTATTGGAGTAAGCCAGTACCTCAGATCAGAATAGGGTTTGGAACTATCATTTTTAAATGAAAGTAACATGGATGGCTTCCAAATTCTGGGAAGGTTTATTCCCCAGATTAATTCTGAGGGAGATTTCATATAAAAATGTAAATGAGAGCCAGGATTATTTATACGGAAAGATAAACAAAAGGATTACATTTCCAGCTATTAGGAACCAGTGGAAATGTGTCTCTAAAACGACCTTACCTTTCATCTTGACTGAGTAAAAGGCAGCAGCCTCGCCGTTTCTCCAGAGTATCTTGGCACGCTCGGTGGCAGAGTGAGGTAGAAAGAATGCATCATTAGCTGAACTCCCTTCCAGCATTCCAAAAATAATGCAGTTCAGAACAAAGAGGACAATCCTTTCTCCAAATGTCTGGACCTTAGAGAACAAACAAAAACAGACCAAAGAAAAATGAGGCAGAGAATAGTATTTTGCATCTCATAAAAGGTTTCAAAATCAAAAGAGGCTGGGAAGGAGGAGGTCAGGAAACATGTACACTTAATTTCAGGAAAATACCTCCTGAGTTGGTTCAGCTAGAATAACAAAAACAATTTTTCCTAGTGTTTCACCCTCTATCCAGAAGGCACAGAATAATTTAGTAACTATTTATAAAGCTTGACATATCTCCTGGTGTCACAGAGAGACATTCTAAAGCAGCAGAAGTACCTTGATTGCAGTCACAGTGAACTAGGCACAGATTTGGAACCAGGATCAAGGCAATCTAATCCCACTCAAAAGTGAAATGAAGATGGGATTCGCTGTGTTGGCCTGGGCACCTCTCCTCGATTACCTGTGTTGCCACAGCATCAGAGAATTTAGTGGGTCAGGACCTTACTGAGATAGACACTATACAAAACAGAAAATAGTCTGTCCCAACCAGCTATAACCTGGGTAGGTGTAACATAAACAATTATTCTGTGTTGGCTTCTTAGGGAGACAACTGACAGGAGAGGGAGATGGAGGAACATAAAGGAACAAGATTATATTGGCCATCAAGGTGAAAACTGGTGCCAACAAGCTTCACACGAATGCTGAAAAAGAAATGAGAGTTTCCACAAATCATGGCAATTTACCTCTTAGCAGTGAGCTAGAGGGGGCAAGACTTCTATTTTCAGACATTATTTTCATTCTCTGTCAATACAGAGATGCTTGAAAGCCTGAAGGTCTGTGTTCCTGCTCCAAGTTCTGTCTTGCAAGGATTGGTATCTCAAAATCCCTCCAGCTCAGTTACTCATAAAAAGCCTACTTAATTCTGCAAATAATTAAACTCTATGTGTGACAGCAAAAGACGATAAAGGAATGGAATCATTAAGGACCAAAGATACAGAGGGTTGGGTAGGAAACAAAACTGACTTAAAAACCTCATGGCAACACAAAGCTCACGTGCAGCGGGCATCTGACTTTTTAGTTGCAAACAGACTGCAGGCTACCCAAATCTTTCAAATTATGAAAAAGTAGTTCTATCTTACCAAAATAATTTATTTGGAAAAAGAATTACAGCTATAGAAACCAATAAATAGCAACCCTTTCATAAAATGAACACAATATAAACATTATCCAAGGAAAAAAAAATCATAACTAGCTGGATAAGACATTGTTCCAAAGGGTAGTAACACCTCCCACCAGACAGTCAGCCAAGCAACACTTAATGCGAGAAATTATTGCTAATGTAGTAATTGAATTTGTGATTATTCCTTTAGTAGGCAGTAAGGGTAAACTAAAAACCAAAAGCAAATAAATCCCACAGATGAATCATAAACTGCATGCACAAAACTGTTTAGAGAGGGGTAATGTGTATGTCACTGTCATGGAGACGTGAAGCACTCGGTGCACCACAGAGCCCAGATCCCACAGGTTACAGAGCAGGAGCTGTAGGAGAGCAGAGGCAATTATATATGATTGTTCTGGCTGGGAAGCTCCAGGGTAAAGGCAACTGTTCAAAATAGCATCCTCACCAAAACGAGCCCATCTCTAGCAGGATCAGCCGTCTTCACAACATCTTCCACAGGCCACCAACGCTGGCTCAAATAAACTGCCAAAACTACAAAAACAAAAACAGGAGAACATGTTACCCCCAAATACAAAGTAGGTTCTGAATTTTTTCCACAGGCAGCCTCAGATCTACTTCTCCCTCCAGCTGACTCCAGTCTGTTCTGCTATGAGACAGCAGAACAACAACTGTATTTCAACTTCACCTCCACGTCCCTTGGTATCCAATTCTCAGTACTGCACGAGGCATCAAGTGAAGGTAATTCTTCTCAGGAATTGATGTGACTTTGGTGTGACAGCCTGTGTTCCATATGAATAAAGCACTTCCGGCATAATACTAAGTTCAGTCGCAGAGTAGGTTTGAGTGGCATTTGGGACAGAGGAGCTACCTGGATAAAGGTTACAGTTTTCAAGCTTCTTTCAAACTTTCCCCTGCCCACACACACATATTTGCATATATCTGAATGCACATGTTTGCACTCATGCAAGTCAAACACAGAAATTCTCATATCTGTTTTATCGAACAGCTTTTCAGCTCTCTCTGTGATTCCATTTCTACCTATGAGTACCTTTAGAGTACAGAGTCCTAAATCTCTGCATGGACAGATATTCTCCAAGGTTCAAACGCACGCAGAGAGGTTTCTATCAACAAAAGACAGACATAGACACACATAATAAGATACACTTTGCCCTGAAGCAAAAGTGTATCAGCAACCCACAAAAGTCGAGTCCTCACGTAGGCGTGATGCAAAACTTGCACCCCACTTCTTCCCATCCTTCCTCAATTTTTCACATATGCAGGAACAAGTATTTAAACCCTACTCCTACATGTTCATCTACAGAATTCATTGCCTGCCAATAGATTTACAAGAAAAAGACTTGAAGCAGCAACAGTGACACCGAAATTACTTCCAAGCCTTGCTCAGAAAGAAAAGTTTTGACACGGGGTCATTTCAAAGGACAGGGAATAAATTTTAAGGTTTTAGATGAGGTTTTGGAATAAACACAGAAATCTGATCATTTATAACCACAAACACATCAAACAGCAAATATTTCAGCAAAAAGAACTTTTAATATCTGTACAGTGCTGACATTCACCTAAAGTACACGGCCATGATTTCAGGATTGCTCAAGAACACCAGTATCTTTAAAATCTTCAAATAGGGCAGCTACCATGTCCGTTTTTATACAGAAAGATAAAATACAATATAGGAAGAATGTTGCAAAGAACAGCACAGAGTTCACACACCTTGAGTCCTAAGAGAGTGCTCCAACAACCAGCTCTAACCTAGCCAGCTAGGGACAAATACAAGAAAGTTCAAAACCATCTGTGAGTTAGAAACAAATTCACACACGAGGAAATGAAATTACTTTAAGGACAAGATTCATCATTTGCCTGTTTTAGCCTCAGGTTATACAAATGCCACTGATGCATACAGGTTAATTTCCCTTTTTGCTTCAGACTCTAGCACTCCTGCTGGCTTTAAGGCTGGAGATTCCGCTTAGCTAACTTATATTTCCAATAAATTATTAAAACATGTGCCAGAAAGCATTACACTTTGTGTGCTGGGTTAACAAGGAAGAAGTATTGCACGCAAGGGCAGATGCCTGTTTATAGCACCAGACTCAATTCATTAAATATTATGCACTTACTTGCATGGGAGTTTCATACTCTTTCTGTGATGGATTCAATCTGTTCCCTCAAACCCTTCCCTCCGCTTTCAAATGCAGCAGCCACTGCTCCATTACACATCCATGAAACATGCAGCTACAAAGGGAGCTGAGTCACACAAAGGGGACATAATGGGCCAAATGCTGACTTTAATAAGAGCTGCAAAGAGGTTTGGCACACAGTTCAGACATACAAGACACATAATAAAGGTCAGAGAAGTTTCTAAAAGCTTTGAGGAAAATAGGAAGATGCATAACCATGTTGGAAGGAGTCGCTTTTATAGAACATTTACTGTCCTATTCAATAATTTAAATGTGTGGAAGGGAACACTAGTTGACATAGCAACTGTCACATCACATTACTTGAGCAACCTTATCTATATGGATGCCTTCCTTGAAGGAAAAACATTTCTCCAGATTTCACACAAACATATGTACTTTGTTTTTTGTTATCATTTTTCAAGTCAACATCTGGTCCGCAGTTAAATCTGTCCATGCTGCCCCATACTCTCATTTTCATTTTATAATCAACTTTGAGGAACACCATTTCAAATGCAAGCATGATTTGTGAGACCACATGTTCCCTCTCTCTCCCTTCTCAGTCTTGATGTTCTTTCCAAGACATTCAGTTAAGTTCACCTGATCATGAGAGACGGAGTTACTGCCAACACACATCACCTGAACCCTGTGAATCACGATGTGTGTGACTACAATGACCTTGCAACTGCAAGACTTGATGTGCTTGATCTTGCAGTTTCAGGACTAGGTGAAATGTATTTCAGGTCACAATTAATGGGGTTTAACAGGCTTAGGTGGGTGGCTTGCCCTGTGAGCATCAGCTTGCTAAACCTCAGTACTTTCATCACCTGCAGTCAGACAAACACAGAGGGTTGCAAGAAGCTGACAGGCAGTGGAGCACAGGATTCCACAGCACAGGGTGTTTGGAATCCAGGACTGAGCTGAATTAAGCACTAAGCATAATGCAATTGTGATTATGAAACGTCTACTTTTGCTGGGCAAACATGGATCTCTTCCCAGCTCAGGCCTGGATTATATTTTTACTTCCTAGGCTATGCTTGCCAGATGTTCCCACAATGGTGTGCAACTATTTAAATGAAATGTGCACATCAGGACTCTACACACAGAGCAAAGAAGAAAAAATAAAGCAACATCCAGCTTGGTCCTTCTTTTTGCCCTGCCTTATCTGAATTGCTAAAACATATCCCTCAGTCGCAAACTAAATAAAGGTGATGTTACATATGAGAGATGTAATTAGAGTTTGTTTAATAAATATCTGAGATAAAGAAGGGGTACATTCTGAAAAGTCATCTTTACCTTAATTCTGTCACTATTTCAGATTGATGACATACTTAAAGAGGTTGCTTTTGCAAGACTTCCACTGTGGAAATACTCTGATACTGGAGCAAGCTCAGAAATCCCACTTTGAACTGCATCCTGCAGCATCGACATACCCTGAACTAGGGTCCCCCAGTTCCCTGTCTTTAAAAAGGAATAAGAGCATTTCTCAGTCTATTCTAAGAATTTTATCAAAGCTTGGGAGGCAGGCGGATTCCTGCTGGAATGGCAGGCATTCAAGTATCTCAGATAGATCTTTCCTGCAACCAGTTACATTTTCTTCTACAATTCAAGCTTCACTCAGTGATTTGTTGCAAATGTCTTGTGATAAATGTTCCAAGGCATCTCACAGTTATTGTGAATTATTATATGCAGCATACAGAAAATGCCACAATAAGGTATCTTTATTTAGTGTTATAAAGATGTTAATCACCCATGTCATGCTCCGTAAGCCCTTACAATGCAATTTACATTCTCATAAAAATATCTGTACAGATATACTAACAGAACACAACACTCAGCCCATCAAAAATAAATTAAAAATGCTTCCAACCAAGACCAAGTCCTACAGAAAAGCTGCCCCACCTGTTTTCTCTTTGAAATATGCAGATCATTTCAAACCACAAGCTACACATCACTTCTGGACAACCCATCTTATCAAGATGATCAGAAATAAATCTCAGTGGTGGAATCCACCCCTCTTTAAACCAATTTTCAAGAATTAAATGCCATCAAACTGAAACACAGTATGTGGGGACAACCAGGAAATTTGCTTCTAATAGCGCTCCTGCTGTGGAGGAAAACTAAAATGCAGATGCAGTGGACAGGTAGAGGAAGAGATCAACTACAGCAAGATTGTTTGCCTCTTCCATCTGGATGAAACTTGTTTCGCAAGAAAAGTGTAAAGCTCAAGTGAGGAAAAGAAAATTATGTAACTTGCTAAATGTTTTCATTTTCTGCCCTTAAAGTAACAAAGACTAAGTCAAAATATATCGTCTTTCTCTGAAGGAATTGGGTTTGAATCAATTTGATCTGTTCACACTGGTCAGAACAAAAGGTCATGTAGGTGAGCAAATCCAGGTGGAGTTGCCATATTAGCCCAGCCTGCTGCTTTGGAAGTCAATTCCAAATCCGCTGAGCTGTGGGAAAAATTTTAGGACAAAATACTTCAAATGTATATACCCATATGTATAGGTATGCACACACACCCCAGCAGGCTTTAAAGAACTAATGAAAATTTATTCAAACTCATCTAAAGAAAAAAAGAATCACATCAGTCAAATGTGATGTGTACAGGAAGACTGGCCACATGTTTATAGTATAGAAAATCCAGAAACAAAAACTTCCAGTAAAATCCTTTCAATCATACTTTTGGAAGGACATATCAAAAGCCACGCGATGTAGGCCTTATTTAAATAACCAGACTCAGTGATCTCTCTGTTCCTCTGACTCTAGACTGGTAACTTAAGCTGAAATTTTGCAAGGGTGGGTCACAGCAGTCAGTCAGGCTGTTGTTTATAATTTAATAAGGTGTTTATTCTGCTAGGTTTAAGCTTTTAATGAAGATAGTTATCATGTAATTTAGGCTCCAACTGGACTTGTTTGACTTGTTCCTGTGAGAAATCATTTTTCCTTGTGTGCATGTATCTCATTAATACTTCTTGTTCCTAATACTATGAGATCATTTAACTGAAGAGCTGTGCTAAATGCACTTTCACCTGCATCTATTTAATAATTCTTTATTTCTGCACTGTAGTTACAGATCCAAATTCCTCTTGTGCAGCCTAAACTAACTCAGTGCTGTTTTCAGCTACGTTCCTTTGAACGTGAGTCAGGAGGCGAGCACACCTGCACTCTGAGCAAGTCCGGCCTCTGGTGCAGATGCTTCTCTCCTTTATCACATCTGTGCCTACCTCTCTTCAGAAAAACATTAATGGAATATATAAATTAGTGTCAGAAAAGTAATTCTACATCAATAGTTTTAGAGGGACCAGAAGGTCTTTGACTACACTTGGAACTTGGAAAGGTCTCCCACCTTCTCTCCTGTGAATCACAGCCCATTAGCAAAGGTCCAATTGAAAGACCGTGTAGAAGGAGCTGGAAAACTGCAGAGTTCACCTCTAACCACAGGTGATTTTAATCTGCTTTTTGTTCTTCTGAAGAAATTTCCTGGTTACAGGGTAGGACTGAACAATGAACACTTACACTAACAGAACCTGTTCTAGGAGTGCAAGATCATTATCTGCCACACTTAACTGAACAGAGAATTTTCTTTGCTTTTGCTTTATTATTAAGAATACTGGCTATTAAAGCCTTTCAGGCACAATTTATAGCTTATCCTTTTTTAAAAAGTACACTTTTAATGACAGATGTCATTAGTTTGCTGCCACATTTGGAAGCTGGAAGTTTAAGAGGTTTCATGTGTTCTGTATTTCCTAAGTGACACAGTGAGTCAATGCAAAAGTTCATGTCCTCGCTGCAGATATTCCGAAAATTCTACAGTCCATTACTTCACAACAACACCAACACCCTTCATTTAATCTACACACCAGAAGATACTCCTCACACACCACTACTGAAAATGAAAGGCAATTAAACCTAGGACTGAAAAAAAATCATAAATCTAAAAAAAGAATATTAATAGGAATCAGTAACAAGCAATACAATTCCATTCCTGTATTTTATTGTTTAAAGAATTCAGGATTCTATCCAAACTATAATGTGCTAAATTTCACATCATTCTGAATTAGAAAAGTATTATCTTGTTGAATAAAGTCGGAAAGAATAACAGATTTACCCAAGGTGATTTTTCAGCTACCAGCAGAAAATTAATGCATAGGATTTAAAAGCCCTGATTGTCAATTCTTCCATCTAATCAGCAGCCCACTGACACAAATCCTTGACAGATAAACTGAAACCACTTCATAGTCAAAACAAAACCCAGAATATTTAAATACATAAACAAGCAGACCATCTTAAAGGTAAAGAGATTACAACTACTCAAATTTCAAAATATTTTGACCGATTCTAACCTGTCTCTTTATCCTTTGGATCAGTTAACAGCAACAGTTTGCAAGTAGGATTATTTCGGTAGAGAGGGACAAAACACACACAGGAATCTTCAAGTTTAACCTAAAAAACAAACAAGCCCTGTAGCTCTTTGTACAGCAAAGCTCACAAGAAGTACTGCACGTATCAGATGCACTTATGACATGTTTTATTGACATGCTTTGCTGACATGCATGGTACAAGCTTAGCACAACACCCTCTCAATCATCAGCTTCAAGGCACTGAAATATACATAATATTCTGATATTATCCATAAGGAAAGTTAATTTTTAAAAAAATCAAGCTACTGAAGTTAGTGAAGACCTTAATGCTGACTTGCCCTGGTTAGTACATAACCTGGCTTTGAACACTGTCACACTCAGACAAATGGTGTTATGAAAGACCAGACACATCAAATGAAAACAAATACAACTTGCACTTCTAACAGCATCCTCCAGCTGAGTACTTGTGGTGTTTTGCAAACAATTAATTAAGCCTCAGGGTACAGGGAGTATCAAAGCATTAGGGCAGTGCCTGGGCAGTTTATCTTCGAGGCTCAGCGAGAGTAGATAATTGGCACAAGGTGGTTAAGTTGAAGGCAAAGCTAAAATCAAAACGCAGCTCTCAAGCTTTTGCTCTTAGACTAAACTTCTAAATGATGTGACACATAAACACAAAATTACTGTGCTCAAACAGCTCTATATGCATAGGAATGACGATTTCCATATGAATATTGCAAACGCTGTCATGTAAGTTTAGGTACAGGCAAAGAGCGTGCATGACTTAGCACAGTATGTACTGTACTTTCCAAAATCTGGTCCATTGTGTATGTGTGGGTGTGCCTCTCTCTCTAATTGCACCCATTTGTCAGTTTGCTATGAAACTCAAATCAGTCACGTGTTACATTTAATATTTCTTGGTACGTGGAAGAAGTATGAATATGGATTATTCAGGATAACAACTCTAGGCTGAAACCAGTGTTCACTAGTTGATGAGTGCCAGAATCCTGGAAGCATCTATGCAAACACCGGACTCCAGGAAAAAAAAAAAAACTTGAAAACTGCTTGAAATCTGTATTCATGAGCTTGCCTAAACCTGGGGATTCAGCTGTTCTTTGCATGCTTCAAACACAACAGCATCGATGTCATTGTGGCACCTGGAAGCACTTCCACAATGAAAAGGCCAGGACTACTTCCAATACTGCCATGATTGTTATTTTGTTTGATAAGGTAATGTGCATTTTCACAGGTGTTAACAAGAGCAGCACGAGCCAAGCATAGCTTTGTGTGTGGCCGCTGCCAACGAGCTTCCATCCTGACTCGCAGTAATCCTTGCTATTTGTGTCCTGGATGCTTGACCAAGCCATACCAAAAAGAAGTTCTGTGACCCCAGCAAGCAGGCTGACAGCCACTTAACTCCTGCTAAATAATTATTCACTGTTGCCAGCCCTGCCACTTGCAACCTGCTTTAATTCAGATGCAGAAGGGGGAAAAGATGCTTGGTAATGCAGCCATTATTCAAACACCAAACCCCTCATCCTTCAGGTTGTAGGTATATAACAGAGATTGTTAGCTGGGATGTTCACTGGGAATGGGGGTTTTGCCTTATTGCATTTAAATTATTTTTAATTACAAAACATCAACATTCTTTGAACCATTTATTATAGAGTATAAGGAAAAAGACAATACGGCAAGAACACTACCATTACTTATGCCCTTGACTGGCTGTCTGACTGCAGATTAGATTAGACCTGAATTAAATGAATGCAAAGAGAAATGTGTTGCTATGAGACTCAAATCAGTCATGTGATATATTTGAGGGCTGGTGACAAGCCACAAAACCAAGACAGTTGTGAATCAAAAGCCAGAAGTCCACCTTTAACTGATCTCTGTGTGTGTGGCTATCATAGGAATACACTCAGCACTGCCCGGGATTTTACCCTCCCCTCCTACTGGAACAGCAAATGAACCTTTGAAAGTACAAGCAGGCATGAAAGGTAAGGACACAGAAGCCCTGAACTGGGGGATCTTTGCATGTTCAGTCTGTTTGTATTTAGCCCTACAGGCTCCACTAGAGGGCATTAAAAGAGTATTTAAACTCCGTTTAACATTCCCAGCTCAAAGCCGAAGCCGAACCCACCTGGAACAGCATTTTTCTGGAAACTACTGCATATTTTTTTCCTAAACTGCAGAAGAGCTACCGCATTCCAAATATTCACTTTAACTAATCCAATTTTTGCTTTGATAGTACAATAACAGGTACCTCAGCACACCTTTTATGGTGTACAAAATGCCAGAATTAAAGGTTTCATAGGTTGACTGAAGTAAAAATTTTTAATAGGCCTGTTCAGTCATCTCTATTCCACCCAGGTGTCTTAGGAACAGAATTCCTTTGGGAGAATCCACACTCGAAATTACCAATAGAAGTGGTGGAAAGAATGGAAACAAAAGACAGACTGTATCACAATGCCCGTGTAAACTGCACAGGAGAGGCAGAATACAGAGCAGCACCGTGGTACAAATCTCTATAAAATTCGGTTTTGATTCAGTCCTGTAAGGAGGCAGGTCAAGATGCAAAGTTCACCAAAGTACTTCAAACCCTCTTCCACACTCGCAGGGTTTTAGACTTGGAGTTTAAGCTTATCTCTCATTTACAGCATGCAAACCACTTGAAATAATGCAGGATCTGCTGATTTTAAGAGATCTGCAATCCAGCCACACTAGTTTACCCCTATTAACAGATCACGTGCACAACCAACAAGCTAATTTGCAAGTATCTAACTTGCTACATGAAAAACATCAGCCTACTACCTACCTCTCCTCCTCCAGAGATGGCAAAAACATCAGGAGTGGACAATGATTTCTTCAGGAGTTTTTCATAGTATGTTTCAGCATCTGCTTGCAGAGCCTCTGGATCTCCTGCTATTGTATCAACCAAGTAAAGTCGACCTGTGATTAAAATAAAACACAAGATATTTTTACTTTTTAAATTAACTAAGGAACGTAAATCTTAAAACCTCAGTTTCCCCAGCAGCTGCTTGGTGTGGCTGGGCCCTTAATGACCTCATTAGAGCCTTTTGTATAATCCTAGTCTAAAAGAGTAAGGCTGGTAAAAACCTGTCTGTATGTTATTTTTCTATGTTATTTACCTCTTGGCACGCAATTTTACAAAGCAGAACCATGAGAGCATCAAGTCACACGTCTCCTTTGAATTCAACAAGCATAGTGTCAAATTTCTCTAGGTGTAAGTAAATTCCTTTAAAGCTGGAAGAGAAAAAAAAATTCTTCAAAACACAGCCTGAGTTTAGCACTGTCCAAAAATATAACAGGGAAAGAATTCCAAAGCTTCCACTCTTTCTTGGAAGACTGCCCCTTTTTGGGTCAGTCTATGATCTGTTGTTTGCCATTAACTTTTTCCTTCTCTTTTTCGAGTAACATCAGTTGGGCACTTTCACAACAATGAAATAATGTCAAAAATTTACCTACACAAGACTTTCCAAAGCAGTAACATCATCTTTTATGCAACATAACTTTGAATCCATGTGACTCAATGCTGGAGGGTATTTGTTAATTGCACGCGAACAAAAATTACATATATCTGATGCCTGTTACCTAAACACGAAGTCCAACTTGGTGTTGTTCCTGAAGAAGCAATAACCTCCTTCTGATATAACAAACCAGACTGTCTGGTAGCTCATCACCAGCCCAAGAAAAAGAATATGAGAGGAAACGTGTTAGCAGCCCAAATGGTGCCCTGCCACTCCTCTATCACAGCAAGGAAATAGCTTCCATTTAAGGGGCTTTCAAACAAGCTACACCCACAACTCTTGTAAGCCCCAAAGTGAGGACCAAATCTCCTACCACACAGCTGTAGTTGGTATCTTAGCTCTGAATCCTCCCTTTTTAATCATGGTTTGGTCTCGCATGGCAGCTCTCTTGGTAAGCTAAATGTGAAATAACTGCACTGATAGTAAAGTAAATGGCTGAGACAATGAAGAGTCTTTAAAGGACCAGTGCAAGACCTGTCTATACTAAGATTAACAAACTATGAATCATATAGGTACCATTTTGAAAATTATCCCTTTCCACATAAAAGTAGGAGCATGGGATTTGTAGTACCAGGTCAGACTATTCACCCATGGTCCCACCACACTCCCTCCAGCAGCGATCAGTATCTGATTCTTCAGCAAAAGGATAAGAAAATTAAAATGCTTAAAATGCTTTAAACACTGTTTTCCTGCCCTTTGCAGGCAACCAGCTTCCATCCCGAGGCTTGGCAGCAAAGCTGTGTACTCAGAATGCTGAAGAGAAGATACTCTGTAAATGGGTTTCATAGCATGTTTGTATGTGACAAAATGGGAGAGAAAAGAGCATTGCAACACTGGCAAGTCGAGTCACATTATAAAATCCCAGGCAGTACTTAAACACCATTGAGCAAAGAAGTTATGTCAGGAGAGAAATTAAAGATTATTATTCAAAACTTTGGTAATTCACAAAAGCAAATTTACTAGTAAATTAATCCTTTACAAAAGAGCAGCATGTAAGACTTGAGTTTAGCACAAAGAAAAATATTTGCCATGCTAATAAATACTGTTCATGAGGTGCTGCTTACAAGGCTCCCTCCTGCCACGGCGCAGCCAATGCAACTTAACAGCACAGTCATGTTTTCTCCTCACTGAACAAAGCAATTAACTTTCTGCTACATAATATGCTTGTACTCTAAGGTAACAAGGACCACTTGAAGGACAAAATAAGGTCATGGATTAAATAATGAGGCATCAGAGGAAACTTCTGATCAACTTTCTATCAATACAGCTTTGCACAGAAGTAATCTTTTCCTTTAAAAAATGCTTTTAGATTTCCAGTGAATTTGTCTTGCCTGCACAATACACTGAAAAGGCCCAAGTGAGTTAGGAGCACGTGTTCCAATAAAAACAGAATCAAAATATTTCTCGTGAAGAAAAAAAAAATGCCGAGCGGGGAGAGAGAGTGAGGTTCCTTTAGGAACAATATGGAACAGAAGTGTCACTTTAGGTACGCTGGAATGGCCTCAAGAAGTCTGTGATGCTAAGGCTGGCTTTTGTGAACATCCCCTCAAAATGTGCACACACATGCACATATCACTCATACTGCTCAGCTGCCATAGGCAGAGCAAAACCCACTTGTCTGAATTTCTTTTTACGTTAACTAATGTGTTTCCCAGTTTTTCCCAGTACAAAGTGACAAAATAATATTTGCCCTGCTGTATCTGTCTCTTTTACACTTCTTTTGTATACAGGCACAAGAAAAAAACCCTCCAAGTCTATCCATAACTATTGTTACTAGCCATTCAACTAAATCCATAATTATTGCTGGCTAACAGGATGTTATAACATGTTGCTAAATCAAATGCAAAATAATCTAACTTTGCTTTAGAGTAAAAGCAGTGCTGTTCTCCCAGGAGTACTTCAGTCCAAGGCCCTATCAGTATCTTGGGATATCAAAATTACGACGTTCCAAGGACAGCCTTTTGACCTAATTGGAATTACAGGATTTTATTTGAATTTGCTCATACCTAGCAGCAACAAAAGAGCACATGGTGGCAGCCAGTCTGCCAGGACCCTGCCAGCAGCTCCTGTGAGGGGCTCTGTGCACAAAGGGTTATCCGAGTCACAAAAGGGGCCTCCTGCTGCAGCCACAGAGGAGAGACCATAAACCAGGAGAGTAAATTTAGAAAGGGAGGCCTCCTGCACCAGAGGGATTCCTGACATTGGGGCTGACATCTTAAACAGCCAAAGCTGCTAAACAAGGTCAAGGCATCCTCGAGGTGGATGGTGCAGCAGCAGTGACAGGGAGAGGGTAACAAACAGGTACCAGCCTTTGTCTTCCGCAGGGCAGAGGCATTCAGGGCAAAGGACACGGAAGCTTTGCAATTCCACAGGGAAAAACTTATCTAGAGACAAATAAATGAGAAACCCAAAGAGCACATTTCCATTTCAGGCATGCAGAATAGATTTTAAAGCAAAAACTAGCAGCGCATCTGCTTCTCTCTTTTGTTTCCATGGAGCAGTCTGGGCCACATTCTCAAGCGAGGATGTGCAAGTACATCTCCTCTCACTCTGGTGATCTGTCATCAATTTGCACTAAGAATCTCATTTTTTAAAGTGAAAACCTACAGCTAAAACCAGCTATAAATACCAGCAGGCACTGCCCATACAGCTCAGTATCTCTTTAGGAGATTCTATTCTCCAGAACCTCAACCTAAAACATTCTCCAACTCTGCCAAAAAGGAATAAACCAAGGCCCCTGTTTCAGTCTAGACCTCTAAACTCAGCTTTTTCTACTCCCACTGCTATTCCACCCCTTGTCTGCTCCAGAAGAGAGAACTGAATTTCATGCGGGTTTCATCAAATGGACAAATATCCTCCTTGAAAGGTAAAAGTCAGACAAATTTTACTTCACTTAGGACCCAAAAAGATCAATATGTGGGAATCCAGACATATCTCATCAGCACACACATGTTCTGCATCAGGTAGATAAATGCAATCACAAAACAGGAGACAATACTCTAGCCTAAACTAGAATTAATTTCTATGAATTAGAGACAGACCCCCATCATTACAGATTCAGCAAGAATTTAATTCTATCAGTTAAAGTAAGCAGGAAATATTTTTCCATGGGCAAAAGAATTTATTTTCAATACAACAGAAAACACATGGTGCATGCAGTTGTATGTGAAATTCCAGAAGTGAAACTACAGACTGTTGCAATGTCCAAAGCTAAAGGACATACTTCCTCTTACTCATACTTCTAATCAGATATTCTGAAGCTTCATTGCAAAGTTATTTTTGACCATGAAGCCAATACACAATTTACTAAACAAGAGATATTTCCTAGAACCATGGAATGGTTGGGTAGAAAGTGACTGTAAAGATCATCTCGTTCCAACCCCTGCCATGGGCAGGGACACTTCCACTAGACCAGGTTGCTCCAAGCCCCATCCAGCCTGGCCTTGAACACTTCCAGGGAAGGGTGATATTTGCTTTCATTGTTAAGAATCTTTTATTCCTGCATTCTCTTGTAGCTAATTAATACTCTTCCCTTAAGCCAGCGAAGTTGGTGATACAGGTTTTTCCCAGACTAGACACACCACTGGCTTGATTAAGATGCATTGAGGTATTGCTGGTCCCTCCAGGAAAGTCAGACTTGTTGAAATGCCCATTTCAGAGATTTGTAAGGGCATTTAGGATGCAGACAGATTGTAAAGCAAAATACATCAACCTCACTGTAGATGAAGCGTGAAAAGTGTTATGTCTGAAGTGAATTAATCATTTATCCTACAACTACTTTTTCATGTTCTACAAACACAGAGAAGGATACTACACGCATCCATTAAGAACTGTATGTTTACACAAGAGCCATCAGTCACCACAGGACTTGTATCTGGATTTTGTACATTTGCGCAAATCTGTGCATAATTTTACATGTAAAAATATGAAAAATACCTCAGTCAGATTTCCAGTGGTGTAGGAACAAGAGAGATAAAAAGAACTTAACGTTTCTAATTTTCAAGTTTCATTATTTTTTAATTCAGTTTTGCTATTTCTAATGCTTGCAATAGCAGCACTGGCTTTGTTTATTGGCTTTATTTTCATGCCAATATATTTCACAATAACAACAACAACAAAAAATACAACCACCAAAAAAACAACTTCAGCAGGTTTAATTGTTTCTGACAATATTCTGAGGGGTTTTATCCAAGAAGTATTTTCCTTTTTTTCTTTTTAAATCAAAAACCATTTTGCAATATGAGACAAACATGCACCAAAACAAAATAACAGTAGATCATGTCAATATTTAGGAGGGAGTGTTGTCATAATTAAACCATGCAACTGAGACTAGAACTCCTAAGATTTATTCTTAACACAGGTGTGGTTTTGTGGCCCCTAACAAATCACTGCATCTTCCGACTGGTTTCTTATCAGTTAAGTGTATGTCTTATCTACCACTTCAAAAGGGTGTGATGCTTTCCTTATCAGTGCCTCCGAAGCCACTATGGAAAAAGACCAAGAAGTCACATAACATAAATTGTTCCGAGTTCTCCGTGCACTGTCACTGTCATACTATGGAAGCACAGCCAGGACAGTGTCTAGGACTAAATAACTATTTTTTTTGCCCTTCTAAACCATACACACATGATTGAAGTGCTGTTCCTCACACTCTCACGGGAGCAGGAGCTCTGTGATAAACAGCAGGGCTTCACATCAACCCTTCTCCTTCCCTTCCCATGAGCCTGAACAACTCCAGGCATGTGGTTATCGTTAGACAACCATATTTGTTTAACCTTTCAAAGGAAGGAAGAGGTCTTTGGCACGTTCCCGGGAGTACACGCAGAACCTGACTCTCACATCCTGAATTTAATTGAGCAAATACATGTCAAAAACCCAAATTCTGGTGGAAGTGGAACTGCAGTATCATAACAACGTGTGGTGGCAGCGGAGCCAGCGGGCGAACGCCGTGGTGTGGTATCTGTCCAGCACAGCAAGGCAGCTCTGCACCATGTGCTGCACATCATCCATGAAAACAACGTCCTTCCCACTGCACTGCTTTACCCCACTGCTAACAGAACAAGAACTCTTGGAATATTCAGGATGTATGTTTCAGGTTTGTATGTTTCAATCCCAAAATTCCATTCATGTATCACTTATTAGTCTATCACATGGCAAGAAGGGCTTCAGGTGACCAACTAAATAAAAGTTTCTGTCTGTAAATAATCTTCAACTGTGGAATCCATAACTGAAGGCAGAGAGGAAAAAATAATCCTAACCTCACTCCCAGTCAAGAAACCTGTTTGATTAAATAGATGAGTTCAGCTACATAGGTCATTACGACAAATTTTGTCACTGAAATGGCGGGCAGACCAAACGTTCAGTATTCCAAACACAGCCTGCTATCCTGGTAGCCGTGCCATTCCCACAAACATAGTTTTACTACTGATTTCAGAAAAGAGAAGAAAAAAGCTTTAGGTATACACATATATGTAGCAGGACATAGAGAAAAGGCTCTGAAAAATGTTGAATACCTTCAATTTTTACACACTTCCATGAGCTCTGAAGGCCTTCAGAACCTTCTCTTACCAGGTCTATAAAACACGTGTTATTCATCTTCCAAAACTCAAAATAATCCACAATTTTTGAAATGGAAAAAAAAAACAGACAAGGAAATGAAATAAGTGATTTAATTATTTAGCTTATTTTATAAAAATACTTAGCTGAAACCACATTAATTAAAATGTTTTGAAGGCTAGAAGAGGGCATATTGAGGGGGAAATCACATAATGGTGAGTGCATACTGAAGGGATATTTCCTCCACTCTAACATGCACTACTCCCATAACGAAAGTTCCAGCAAATAGGTTCCAACTGTACCTATTTTTCCTCAGATGGATCTTTAGCAGTGTTACACTTACAAATATAAAGCCACATCCAACTCACAGTACAAATAAACTGAAATACATCTGTGTAAACAGGCTACCCCTGTCCTATTACACACACAATGCACATCTGGACTGGCATGTTTAGCACAAAGTTTTAACCTAATGTAATTGAAAAAAGCTGAGGTATTACAGCCCAGAAACAGACTCTACAAATAAAAACTGCAGCATTCTGTTAAACCATGGAAGTGCTACCAGCTGTAGCTATGACATATCAAAATTCATACTTCTGCACATTTAACTTTGTTTTTCACAGAGCTTAGATGCAAAAAAGAAAGAGGCAGCTTACAGAATAATTCAGGAAAAAATGCAGTGCTGGAGAAAAGGGAGAT
Organism: Cnemophilus loriae; assembly: GCA_013397755.1. Classification (NCBI taxonomy): domain Eukaryota; kingdom Metazoa; phylum Chordata; class Aves; order Passeriformes; family Corvidae; genus Cnemophilus; species Cnemophilus loriae. The sequence goes on along the minus strand of VZTF01003047.1, from coordinate 1,670,985 downwards.
TCAGGATTGTCATTATTTAAGGCTTTAAGGTTCATGTTCACGTCAGGTTTTCCAAGGAAATTCTATCGATTCGGTGGGATTGCTGCTAATACCTCTGAGCTTGTGAGCATCAGCATCAAGTTCTTAAAAAATACTGGTTTTCACACAATCAAGAAATGGGCAGAAGTGTTCCTGGAAAAGTCTGACTTTGACTACTGAAGGCACAGGTATGGATTTTGGAATCATAAAATGGTTCAGGTGGGAAGGGACCTTAAAGATCATCAATTCCCTGCCATGTGCACCTTCCACTAGCCCAGGTTCCTCCAAGCCTCATCCAACCTGGCCTTGGACGCTGCCAGGGATGGGGCAGCCACAGCTTCTCTGGCTTCAAACTTGTCTTTTCTTGCATATGGAAGCAAATATTCGATTGGCAAGAATTTGTCGATTCTTTGCCTATCCCCTAAACAAAATAAAATACACAAGTTTTCCAGAACAAATGGAAAGAGGCTGATTTGAAAGGAAAACGACAGGAAAGATCCTGTGAACAGCAGTAGAGCTTTTATGAAGCACAAGTGCAAATGCCAATAGTGGCAATTCAATCCTCTACAGAGATGGAAGGTAGAAAGGAGGATGCACTGGTCCAAAGTCATCCTGTAACTCAAGGAGGAAACAATGACTCCCATGGCGATAAACAAGGAATAGTGAAATGGCAGGAAATGACAACTGAGTTTGACAAATGGTCTAGCACGAAGATGAATTCATCCCATGGGGAAAAGCCAGGCAGACTGACAGGCCACTTTCAGAAAATGGCTGTGTTTGAATAATTAAAAGTTATTACTGAAACACACACAGCTACAACCTGGCACCAGGGCGCGGATTTAAGTACCACATCAAATACATTTCCCCATTACTACCATCATCCAAAGGAAGTGTGAGAAACCTAAAGTCACACCACACACAGCCCTTACCATCACCTCATACAAACTACAGCAGCATGTGGCACACCGGGAGTACCTGAAAGCCCTGCTCTGCTATCAGAAAGGACAATATTCCCCAAACAAACAAGGTAGCGGTGAAAATATGAGACAACCGTCTGGATTTTCAGAGATACCAGCTTCAAACACCACATAATTTGAGTTGCAAATGCTTTACATGTGACAGGCCTACTGCTCCCACCAGCAGAGAGCATAAGTCTGCCTAAGAAAGCCCAGCAGCCTTTCTCCAAATTACTTGCAAGGAGCAATTTGCACAGCCAGAATAATCCCAAAATAAAGCAATTAATTTGAGGGGGGGAGGGGGTGGGGAAGGAAAGAAACAAAAAAAAATATCCCTTCCCCCAGAAATTTCCACTTTGCTAAATTTATTACATGGCTGCAAATTAATACGTCACCTGCACCAGCTATCACAAGGCCATCTCAGAACTCGCTTGAATAAACAGCTGCCAGTAGTGGAGGAAATATGTAAACATCGCTCTTGCTTCTCTGTGCCATTGTGTCAGCTATTCTACATGTCTTTGAAGGTGCTCCAAAATCAGCATGGCTCTGCTTTTCCCTTTTTCTCCTTTTGGGAGGAAGAAAAAGCAGAGAAGGAAAGACAGGCTGGCAACAGAGGGCTAACTCTGTGCTTGCTGTGCTCTTGACAGTGAGGCTGAGTGTGTTCAAATTCAGTTTACACAGGCTCTTCTGTAAGGACAAAAGAAACCACTGCTGGTGGTTAAAAATGCAAAAGGTTTTGATTGCAATTGCTTGACAATCAGCCAAAGATATGACTAGGAGGAAAAACACAGCAAGGCAGCTATGACCAGAATGGAAGAAACAAGGAAAAACACATGGCTCAACTTCAGAGCAGAAAATTGACTTAGGCTTTACATAAACGACAGCATACCTCCAAGCCTGCCTGATCCACAGTCTGCCTGGAATGGGAACATGTAGGCTAAAAGCAGAGCCTATTAAAAGGCATAATGTTTCTAAACGGCATCTGTTACGTACTAATAAGCATTACTTAAAGGACACAGGCCTTAAAATTGCTACCAAACGTGCACTTATCTGAAACTGCTGCAAGGCAATCGCTACCACAATGTCACATGACACCATGGGAATCTGAATAATAGAAAATGTTTTTATTTCATTTGGCTTGAAATCATTATGCAGGAAAAATATGGAGGCACTTTCTGAGATTTTGAAACTGTGCAACTTCACAGGAATGAAACACCAGCAAGAATTACATCAGCGGAGCCATTTGCCATCTGTTGTCAGTAATACTATAAAGCCCAGCCACCAGACAGCAGTTTCAAAGGTTACAAACACAACGTTTTTAAGCATCCACAGACCTCTGGGTAACTGAGCAGGACACAGTTTCCTTCAGATATGTGTGACCTGAGGGTCTGCCAATCATTTTGCAAAGACAACATGCCAGAGCTGGGAATTGCCAGGCGAGGCGTTTGGAAGTCTCTCAGTATGCAACCTTTACACAACGTGGCAAATACATACCAGCCTCATCACGTAGGTTCCTATAACACACTCACAGCCATAATGCCTGCACACCTCCCACTTGCAAACTGAAACCGGCTAGACTTTCTCCTGTACTGTTTGTTTTCCCAAACTTTCCCTCAAGGGAAGGAGTGTGTTCACTGAAATGCTACGAGCGAAAGAGACTCTGGTTTGCTTCCTGGGGTCTGGGCTGTAGTTTTCCTTTGAGGGAATTATTTAGGATTTTGTTTCCTGATTTCTTTTCTTTCTAGACCGTAACTACATATTTATGTTACAGAAAGCAAGGTTTCAACAACTTGCCTTAGCTGTGGCAATGTTATGACTCTTATCTCTTACATACACACAGTCTGAGTAAAATTCTACCTGTTCTACACAGGAGATTTTAGTTCCACTGTAGGAGTTTGGTTGTTAATCAGTCTCATCTTAGAGCTCTGAGAAGCTTTTTTAGATGCACAGGCCACAATCCTGACAGTGCCTATACGCTACCTGAATTTTGTGGTTCCACCTTCCAGGCTGTTGACCTCCTTCCTATAAACTGATTAACACGGATTTCATGGAGGGCAGGGAGATTTCCATCTTCCTGGAGAGACAGATGGAAATGTAAGGCTTCATTAATGCAATTGCCAAACTAGATATACAGGTTTCTCATCCAGTAACTATTTCTCAGGCTCCAGAGCTGCATAGACGTGGTTGCTCACTGTTTCTGTTAGGTGGTTAATGGATATAAATCTGACTTTCAAGGTGTTCTATGATCAAAATGAATTTGCAAGAAGGCTGAATTTAAAACAAGAACCTCAAGTTCTAGGTCAACAGCTGGCCTGCTTCTCAACAGCGAGGTTTGCCTGGGACCCGTAAAGGGGCTTAGAAACCTGGAAGTGTAAACAATCTTTCCCTGTGAAAAACAGTTACGGGAACAGCCCTCAGGACCGAGTTGTAGCATCTCAATTACAACACAACATGAACTGAAAAGCACCATTTGCACAAGAGCTAATGGCTGACTCTATGTCCTCTTAAAGCACGCTGTATACTCAACTTGCTTATTGCCAACCGCTCCATAATTATTTTTACTTCTATGCAATTAAATAACTACGCCAACTCTCAGACAATACCTAAAAACAACATCAGCTGTCCCAAAAGAGGAAGGGGATGGAAGAACAACTGTTCTAAACATTCAATCTGAGGGTGATGAAAAACTAAGAGGAAAAATGCAGACATTAATTGAAGTGCCCAACACCACAATACTTCCTTGGACATGAAAACCCAAGTTCTATTCATCTAGAGACATTTTATTTAAGAACGTCAGTAGAACTGAGAGTCTTCCCAAAAAAAAATAAAATACCAACCAGCATTATTACAAATGTTTGACTTCCGTAAGTGGTTGATAGGAGGGGAAAAATAGAGCAATCTGACTGCAGTGCATTTAGCCATGAGCAGCTAGAGGAACTAATGAACAATATCATTATTTTACTGAAGGGGATGAAGTAGGTGCTTTAGATAAATGGCAGCAACTTAAAATGTGTTTCAGAAGATAAATTCACTTTCTCTCCATTTACCTGCTAGCGTGACAAATTAAGAAACAAGAGTATGAAAACAGAGCAGGCAGGAGGGAAAGCAGTGCAAAAGCTAACTGAGGTGATGCAATGGGCCCTTATCCAAACAAGTGCGTGAACAGAGATTCTTGGAAGTCCTCCTAGTCAAACACAAACCCAGAACACTGCACATGCCTGACTCCTCTGGAAATCCATGGCGGAGCATGTGCAGAAGATCCACCTATGCTAAAATCACGTTCCTTACCAAGCGTGCTGGGAGCTTGGTCATTTGGGAACTGACACAATGTCTGTTCATTTCAAAGCACTGAAAGTCCACCAGGTACTGAAGGGCTGAGTTCTGCTGGGCAGAGCAGCTCTTCACCCACTGCAGAAACACCAGCAAATCAACTCCTGCTGAAAGGAGATGAGGGGAGAGTAGCTTTTCCACTAAGTTCATCCTCTATTTCTATGTGCTTCTCGTTCTACAGTCATCTTGTCAATAGCAACGCTTTACTGAATACTTTTTAAAGGAAGGGCACTATATAGTATATGTATACAGTAATATATTTGTGTAATGTACTTTGTACACGACTCTACAGTATACAAAGCCTTTTATATCTCATCTCAACACCAAAACAGTCCAACTAATTATTTTTGTGTGGTCAAGAACCAACGTGTTTACTGCTCCTTTTGTCCCTGTTGAAGCCTGCTGCTTTTGTTAAACCGTGGGTTTCGCTCAGTTTGGGTAAACAACTGCCGATGGTGCCTTTGAAAATGGGTATTTTTATGCAGTGTTCTCAATGCTCTTTAATGGCTGAGTGCTTGAGATCTACTGAAGTCTTGACTCATCCACCTGTGCTGAGACCCCAAACACACACTGCAAACAGGAGTCTGGGGATCAGCCTCGCCCCGGCATCACCTGCCGAACCACAGCGGACAGCAGTCACCAGGCCGGCTCTCTCTGGACAGGCTTGGACTAGCCGAACACCTGGAAAAGTTACCTGTACGCTGGGCAATGGGAAAATAAACCCCGCAGCACCTGCTGTGGGCGGCTCTGTGCCCAGGGGTCGGGCTGCCCGCCTCCCTCCGGCGCTGCCGGGAGCGCGGCCGTGAGGGGCCCGGGCCCGCCGGGGCACGGCCGCAGGCGACCGGGCAGAGGTGCCGTGGAAAGCCCCGAGCGTTTCGCGGCGTCTCGGCCGCCCGCGGCCACCCCGAGCCGCCTCCTCCCTCTTACCCGCGGCGGCTCTTCCTCCTCCCTGGGCCGCCATCACTTCCTGCGGGGCGGGCGGGTAGCCCTGAGGGCGGGCCGGGCCCGGGATGGCGGCTGAGGGGGGCAGAGGACGGCGAAAGGCGGGGAGCAGCGGGGGTCGTGCCCGGAGAGGCGAGGGGCGGCTGCCGAGGCCGGCTGCGGGCTCAGGGAATGCCCTCAGCCCCCGCCATCAAGGCACGGCCTTGGGAGAGGGCCGGCCCACGCTGCGTCTGAACTCACAAAACTCCGACACAAATCTCAAGTTATTCATTTAAAAGGCACAGAATGACAAACCATAAACCTAGCGCCAGTTTGTGTTAACGCGGGCGGCATGAGGCAGAAGGCTTACGAGGGAAGATGAGTACAAAAAATGACATTTTTATAGCATTCTGCAGTGACCACTCTTAATCTAAAAGAGGCTTTTGGAAAACCTAGGCAGCTGCCTGCTGTTCATTACCACAAACCATAAAACTGAGGTACAGGGGCTAAAACCAACACACAATCGTCAAAAGTAGAATTCAGGAGGTGACTCAGGGCAGCCTTCACACCCCCATATCACTCAATTGTATTTAAAATAACAGATACAAGTTTCAAAGTCATAGAGGTCTAAAGTACATGGAAACAACTACGTTTGCAAAGAAATAAACTCATCTTTGCACTTCGAGCAGCCAGGTACGCTGCTGTGACCTAGAGACCCGACTCATTAGAGACTCCATTGCCTGTCAGCACAGCAACCAAAAACTCCTTAGCATTGCTCCTCCTTTCAAACGGTTTAAAACGCACAGTAAATTCATATTTATTTTTTTGTTCCTGTACAGGACGAAGCGATTTCAGGCCATACGCTGACGCTCCAAAGAGCAGATGTCACATCACCACGGCTTAGAGATCCACAGTGGACTTCAGCACATGCTCATGATCCCTTGAAGCTTTGTACCTTCCAGCCGCCCCCGTGTCACCCACAGCCCAGAGGTTTGGCCCTGCTATGGTCCAAGGTCTGGTTTGATGCAGCAGGAAGGACAGGAAGCTGAAATCACACAAGTGCTGTCAGTGGGATGACAGTGGTTAGCTGGTAAAAGATTCAAGAGAAAAGATACAGAAGAGAAAAAAAAAAAAGGCAGAAAACACGGCGTAAACTCAGTAATGCTAAGGATCAGCCCATGCTGATAAATGTCAGAGACTGACTTTCCCCAGCTTATTAGAAACTTCCTGCCCAGCTAAAACTCATCCATTTTCTTTTCAGCAGTGGTAAGCATGTTGCTGTTCAGCCCAGTAATGTGTTAAGTCTAGCTATCTATTTTGCCTATTAGCTGATAAATAATTACTTAAATTGTGTGTATCACGCTTGCAGAGTCTCTTTGTGCTGGTAAATGACACCTGAAAAAAGCAACCTGTTAGTCATGGGTTGCATGTGCTCTGCAAAGTCCTTTCTCCACATTATAAACAAAACTAAAATTGAAAAAACCTCTCTATACACAGCCATTAGTTTTTGATAATACTGCAGGATGACAAGAACTGATATTGTAGCAGCCACCCAGCAGCCTGGCTACATTCCACTCATATACTGTTGCAGTTTTTTCAATTATTGCTGAGCAGTGGGTATATACCGATGGATTCAATTGCAGAAGAACTAAAATAAATAAGCAAACAAAATATGTGACAATTTCTGTCTGAAACCAGACACTGCTGGCACAGGTGAGAAGCTGTGGCTGCCCCATCCCTGGAAGTGTTCAGGGCCAGGTTGGACAGGGCGTGGAGCAACTTGGGATAGTGGAAGGTGTCTCTGCCAAAAAAACCCTAAGTGAAACTGCCATTATAGTTTTCCATTTACCATTTCTATGGATTTTGTTATAGAAGAGGCCCTGTTCCACAGGGAATAGTGAGCTTTACACTGAAATGTTTGTCTCCTCTCTTTTTGTGACATTGCTTTCCATCTATATAAAGACCAGCCTCAGTCTTTTCTGAGGGTCATTTATTTTTATCAGAATGGAAAAGAAATATGGAGTGTTAGATCCTGAAGTCTCTATTTAAAGTCTCATTATAGTTTGGTGTTAAAAAGCATAACAGCTTGATTTCTCCCTCCTCTCATTAAGTGTTGAACAGCTGAGATAAAAATTGAAATATATTAAACACTTCCACTTCACAGTTTAAAACACTGGTCAGTGCCTGCCAATAACAAGAAATAAAAGAAATATATATAAGTAATAATAAAAGAGATAAAAATTAAAGAGCTGTTTCTAAATAAAGGGCCATATTCTGTTCTTCTTGCCATCTACTAAAAAGCTACTTGAGCAGTGTGCTGGCAACTCTGCAGTGTGGTCAGAATGCATTTGCAGAAAATATATTTTTCTCTTACTCAGTGGTTCAAATAACTTTTGAAAGTATCAGACAACTGTGCAGAAAAATATTCAAGGTGATAACCGGGATTTTCATAGTTGAGTTGCTTCCATTTCTTCTCCACCTCAAGATGAGTGCCGTGCCAATCACGTGTGTGTAGCAAGAAGAAAAACAACCAGTGTTTAGCTGAGTCAGCTGTGTCTGTGACTTGCCTTCAAATAGCAAGGGCTTGGATTCTTAATTATGGATGGGGAGATTAATTTGCACAGACCTCAGACATCCAGTGACCCTCAAATCCATTGTTTTGCGCACAGATACACATGGGAGTGCTAATGTTAAAGCTACAATCATACTTTAACAAAAACTTCACGCGTAGCTTCAACTTCAGTGTAGAAATGTTAGAGCAAAGAAAAGGTTTAATTTCTGAATAATTTCTGAGCAAGGCCTAATTCAAATTTTTCAATTCTTTTTTGAGCTATGTGGCACAGCTGCAATATATGCATTATTCCTTCAAGTATACTACCACGCACACAAATCTTGGGAACATGAGCAATCAATTAAATCAGTGCAAAAATTAATTTCAGTGGTCTCTGTCAAATTCCTGGTTTATTTAAACCACTAGCATTCCTCCCACACTTGCACAAGCATTTACCAACACTGGAAAGGTCTCAGAATCTTTACTTCCAATTCAGCAAACATCTGCTTATGAAAAGGGACTAACTTAACTATTGAAGACAGTACTTCTCCCCTCCTCCAAAATTCTAACAGCTTCTTCATAAAGGCTTAGTGAATTAATCTTTACTACTCTGGTTTTTTTTTTTCTACTCCCTTTTGCCAGCTGTAAAAACTTTAAAAACTAGTACTACATTCCAAACAGATCATATCAGTTGTTTCAGACTGCGTGGAACTCATAGACTTACATCTCCCCTCTGGAAGAATATCTAATGAAATACCTAATATTTTACAGCATTCAAGCAATACCCTTCATATATATATGTATAAAGCAGCTATCATGTCCCAAAGAAAACAGAAATTGTCATTCAGGAAATTAATTAAGCAACTATAGACCTTAAATCTTGCCTTATTCCTTACAAATTCTTTGTTCATTTGACCACCCTGTACTTAGATTTAAAAAAAAAGAAAAAAACAGCACAAATCAAAAATAACTATGAGAAAACTGGTGTGTCATTGCCCTGTTCAGAATCATAGGAAGTGTTTTAATGGCTGGTCAAGCAGAAGAATTAATGGATAAAAATCTTGATTGACATAGGACTATGAAGGACTGTAGGATTTTAAAAGTAATTCAGTGCTGCCAGTGGCAGATTTCGCCTTATTTAAGGCTGCAGAAAGCTCTGTTTCCTGTATTAGAAGCTCCTTCAGCCCCAGCAGCCGGCAAAAGTTAATTCTGAAAGTTGTGTTAGGAGAAGAATGGATGATGGAATCAGAGTCTTTTAAATAAAGAGAATCCACAATTTTTTTGTGTGTGTCTCAGCACAGGACGATTGAAATGACAGACACAGGTCATAGCTCCAAACCTCATTCAGCCACCACCCAGCCCAAGAGATTTCTTCAGAGGTTTTTCTTTTTTCCCTAAGGTCTCACAATTACCAGCTCTCTTGAGATAATATAGTGGCTTTCTATTCTTAGCTTGTTTCTCCCCTCCCTCTCTCTCTCTCTCACACACACACACATACACTTCCTACTCAAAACAAGACCCAGTGGAACCCTCTGCCCACATAGTTACAATTCCCAAGAGAACTTGCATATGCTTTTGTTTTGGGCAGTGACAATGTGCATATGTTTTGATTTCAGGCGCCCCCCTCCACTGGCTCTCAGGCTCCACTTTAATGAAGACAGACCAGCTATTAAACTCACCAGTTTCAGCAAGCTATAACCCAGCTTCTAGAGTTCCTCTGACCTTGCAAGTTGGAGTGAGATTTTCTAACATGTTGCCTGTTAAAGGATATTACCGAGTAAATGTTTTGAGTTAGCAAATACGCACATTTTCCTGTTGGTGTTTGGTTTGAAAAGTGTACAGTGCTTGGACTCTTTCATAACACGTGTGAGATAAAGATCAAGAGTAGTAAATCAGATAAGTGCTATGAAGAGGAACAGCAAAGTTACCCCTGAGCTTAAGTCAGTAAGAAAAAGTCCAAGAACAGTGGAAATGGACAGATAAGTTTTTGTAGTTGTCATTCCTCACCATTAAAGTGAATTACAACTGCTAAAAACAGAATACTCACAGAGATATAATAAAACGGATTCAATTACTTTTCTGTTTACTTGCACATAAACAAGTGATGAAAAGTATTGCTGGATATTTTGCAAGAAATTTCTTTAAGCTTTTTCTCTTCTTCCTAAGTACTCCATTCCTGGGAGAGGAAGGAGTCTGGGGCAGTCCCAGTCAGCCAGTCAGTCAGACTTCTATCTTTAATAGAGACGTAATAATTTGTGCTTTAAAAGTTACATGAGTCACAAATCATGCCTGTCATGTGAAGCCAGACCCATCACAGCTGGAAGAAAAAAGGTGCCCCAAATGAAGTTTGCCACCTGACTTATAATACTGTTTGGAACTGAAAGACGAGGAGATTCCACCTTCTGGAGCATAGATTTCATGGATTCAAATTCCGACACTGTGGTGGTGACTGGTAAGATTTTTATTTTATTCTTTGAGCCAGAGATGGTATGCATGCATGCTTGGTCTTTGTCATAAACAGGTTCCTGGAGGGAAAAAGAGTAGCAAATGGAACCAACATACCAACATTACCAAATGGAAAATAACTTGCTGTGCCTTCCTAATCAGATGCAAAATGAGAAATCAGAAAAATCAGATGCATGTCAGAGGAAACAGACTGCAGTCTGCCCTCTTTACTGCCATCCACTTTGGTTTGTTGTTCATTCTCTCTACGTTTTAATCTTTGTTGACATTCTCTCTGATCCAAACCACATAGCTCAAGGCAGTGCAGGCTACTATTAGATAAAGCTTACCCAAAAGAAGCTCTGAAGCAAGAAAACCAGGTTGGATCACAATGTCGTGCAGTCAGTGCCCAGAATTAGAGCAGCACATGGCAACTTTCAGGGGCTCAGTTTCATGGCAAGGTAAGGGAGTTTTAAAGAGGAGATGCTGCCTCATCACTGCTAACCTAAACCATGCCATTTAAATATACCAAAGGAACATGCCTGAACATGCAGCACAAGGGACCAAATTTGGAGTTTCTCTTGCTGGCTCCAACTAGTGCAGCATCACAGAGGCAGAACCACCAGCTCAGAGAGTGCTGAGCTTTAAAAGGTTAAAACTCCTAAGGAATGCCGCTGCTCACTGTTCCTCTTGTTGCCACTGGCTCATCTAGGGGCAATCATTACACATATCTTGACATGTGAGTTGCTGAATAATTTTCCACTGCAGGTCATCTGAGGACATAGGAACGAGGGTGAAGCTACATCAAAGAGATTTGCATCTTGCTGTTTTCAATTAAACACTTTTTTTTTGTTTTAATAGCTGCAAGATGGGCAGAACTAGTCTGGCTTGCTCCAGACATAACTGCAGATGAGCTGGATGGGAGTGCAGGAGAGGGCAAGAGGTATTTGCTAACCTCCTAAAAGGCTGACAGTCTGGTTCTCTCCTATGATATTTATGGCACATACCCTTGTTGGGAACACTTCTGAGCACCCTGTTAGTTTTTTGCTCCCTTTAGGTCACCATTTATGTCCAGAAATCTCCTTGGTCAAAAAGTTTTAGACTAGTTAAGACACAAGTGCATCTTTAATCTACTACAGAGATTATCACACCATGTCTCTGTCACATTTTCACCTGCTCAGAATATCAACCTGCTGGCAGGGAGCCCAGTTTATTATATGGTGCCCAATAACATTCAGCCAGTTACCTCTCCACACTGCTGCAGGAACTGCAGTAAAACTTGTGTACATTTAGTCATTTTTCATAGAACAATTTTATTCTAAGCAGTAGTTTCTTAGGGCCACCATTGACACACGTGTTTCATTGTGAGCTACTTAATAACTTCATTATAATTCTGCAGTTCTGCACACACAGGTACAGAAACTTATACAATTACAGCTCCAAAATGGAGCAGGTGCCACCCTAAATTTGCTCTCAAAGCAGACTGGGACTAATGGGGTTTTATGTTCCCTGTAAATGTGAAATGAGCATCATTTTCTTTGTTCCTTCCGCACAGCAGAAACTCAAACCTGGAGAAAACATTGTCAAAAATATTAGCACCATCAAGCTTTTCATAACATTAAAGAGAAAAGATGGAGCAGTTATGAAATAAATATTAACAAATTAAGAAATGCTTAAAGTCTAGCACTAATTAAGCTGTCACAAGCCTGCATTTAGGCTTAATTGTCTCCACATACAAGTAGCTTTCACTGTGCAAAATAGCAATCATATGCTGTCAAGTATTTATTTGTCCATTTAAGGATTTTAAATATTTAAGAGTTATAGCATTAAAACCATTTCACAAACTCATTTTCCTGACACCCAGTATCTAGGACTTGGCAACACTCTGGATGGAGAACATTAATTGAGATTAATGAAGATAGTGGGAGTGTTCCATCAAACTTTTTAATGACAAAATGCCCATCTGCTCAAAATTAGGTCTTTTCCCTTTTTATTAAAAAAAAAAAACCACAAAACCTTTTCACCAAAAAAAAAAAGCATAAAATTGAATGTAATACTTTGGAGTCAAAGTGTTCTTTCCCCTTTTCTCCTCTCTTTCCTGGGGGAAAAAGTGAAATAAGACGTTTTTCCCAGCACCACGAAAAAGCACATTTTCCCAGATAGAAAACAGTAAATTTTCATTACTTGAGATTAAAATAAATCAAAAATTAAATAAATTTTACTCTTTCAAACATTTTCATTAAATATGCATATCTTCATCTTCATGAGCTTTAACAATAAGAATGATACATTAATTGTGACCTGGGAGTGTTTAATACCATAACTTTTAGTAGTGGTGTTTGTATGGATGATGATCCTTCCCCAAAATCATTATTTACATGATCTGTCCTATTGGTTCCACTACATTTAACCAGCTCCAGTTAAGGCTCTCTCATAAGAAAGCCTTGACATGAGTGAAGATTGCAGGATTAGTCCTTTTATCAGTGAATATACAAAATGAAAATACTATTCCCTTAAGTGTTATAAAAGCTAAATCCTATCTAAAAACCTCAACCTCCATAACCAAAAATAGGAAGATAAAGAACAAATATGTGTGTGCACACATGTCAGCACCTAATCTGCAATTGCAGAGCAAGCACAGGTTAAAACCACCTTTCTCTCTTTTCAGGTTTTGGTCCCTTCAGACAATACCTGGTTAATTCTAGCTGGGAAGCAGTGAAGGTAGGCATAAAACAAAAAGAAGGAAGGCATTTTGTTTTTTAGACATCCCAACACAAACTGGTTTTAGGCTTGCCATTCCCTTTTCATGACTCATTAAACAGAATTGTGCCTCATGGAGCAGACACCCAACATGGAGCAAAGAGGATAATGAAGAAGCGAAATATTATTTTACTTGCATTATTTTTTGGTGCTATTTAAGCATTTCAAAATAGTATTCTTTATTTTAAAAATTTATTTTTACCCAAGGTGCCTTCTGTACAACAATTGCATATGCCACAGGTCCTGTCTGTCTTCAGTAAACCGATCATCTCTCCTACCACAGTTCATTTTATCCTGTCTGTGCGAGCTGATTTCCTTCTCACACAAGTGTAGCCCATTGGGTTCTCACTGCCTGCTTCAGGAACACAGAACCTAAACTGTGCCAGTTCTAAGTGTGAGTTCACCTTTCAGCTTTGGCTTCCACTTTCAAATGACGCTGAAGTCTACAGTTAAATTGAAAACAAGGTCATTCAGAGGTTTTTTCCCTTCCATACACCTTGACTGGCAGTAACAAGTCTCAGATGCAGTCTGGAAAATTCCTGCTTGTTTCCTAAGTCTGTGTATTAGAACAAATTTAGCTGGGGGATACAAAGACACGGTTTGGATACCTGGCTTTCAGCATCGACTGATTCATTCTCCCTGCCACAGACAATGGCCTTTCCTGGAGTTCAGTTACTCTCACAAGGTACCTATGAACAGAGTTATTGTGAGAGGATCTTCCACATAAGTTTTTAGCTATCCCAAGGTAGAAAGAAGGTTACACAATGAAATCTGAAACTGTGGGGGAACAGTCAAAGTAGTAAAATTGAATTGGAGCATTGGTCCAAAATGTGCAAGAAATGACAGATAATACTGGTAAAATGGAAAGCAGGACATGTGAAACAAACCAAGGGGAATATGTTCTGTTATGAAGTCTGAAACAAATCCATACATTTTTTAATTCTTTTTGACACTGAAATGAGAAAGGCAGCTATAGGAAATTATTAGTAATGACAGAAAGGTGATGGCTCTACAGGACTATAACCGTAGTACAAATTTTGGTGACAGCTAGTGAATATCTGTTTTGAAAATGAAGTGCACTCGAGCCAAGGTGATGGAAAAACAAGGAGCCAGTATGTTTTTCCAAAGACCAAAGCTACAGCAATTCCACCAAAACATACATCTTTTCTATTCTAGCTTTCTTGGGTGAAGAATGCTGAGTGCAGCTTGGTGTTTGGTAGAATAAATCTATTGCCCCCTCCAAGTCACGAGGGATGTTATCCCTGTAGGCTAACAAGAAACAAAAATACTTCTGTGATACCTTTCCACACCCCAGTCATGACAGGGGACCCATAAATTATCTTAACTCCAACTAGACATGTGCCCTAAACCACAAATATTTGTCAGTTGACTGTGTTCTTGCTCATTATTTCCTGATTCCTATTGGTTCTAATTTTGGGTGCAAGATCATCCTCTTCTGGCTGAAAATAGAGCATGTTCTTTATCTGCAAGCAAAACAGCCTCAAGCGAGAACACACCGATGGGGTGAGTTTTCTGTAACAATGCCATGAGCTGGCTACGCCAGGGAGTTACATAACAAGGGCCACAGCATTCCATAACAAAACAGATGTCAGTCCTTGTGCATGGAGGAGAACAAATCCATTTCCCTCTGATGTGGCACCCTCTATGTGGAATTAATTTGTATTCAGACTGGGGATGCTGCTTTGGTTTCCTATTCCTTGGCAAAGGTGGTTAATTCAGGCAATTCAGAGAAATCTGCTGCAAATCTGGAAGTACTTTGAATTTCGATAGGCTCCTCCACACTAAGTAGCAATCTCATAGTATTGTTCCATTGGCTTCATTCATAGGAGTAGCCCTATGATCTTCAGGAAGCTTATGCACATATATTAAAGATAGCAAAATTTAGTATTTACATCTGGAAGTAATCCTGTCTTGGCTTGGGGTACCTGTGTGGATCACTGGAGTGACATAAAACCCTCCTGCCAAGTCTCTTTGCTGTGAACCACGCAAGTGTGCACTCAAATTCATCCTCAGGAACATGCTGAGCAGCCAGAACAGACCTGCTAAATATGACTGGTCAGGCTTAATGCCTTTGTAGCATTACCCAGAACTATCCTAATTATTACCTCAGAATGAAGTAGGTGCTTATCAAAAGCCTGGAAACCACAGCACCCTCAGTGATGATGTAATGCTGATACATGCAGTCTTAAAAGTTCACATCCTGGAAGGGTCCTCATACCAAAAGCATCTGAAATCCTGTAAAAATACATTTAACAGTTCCAGTGTCCTAATTCCAAAGCATAGCCTCACTCTCCATGCTTTTGAAATTGATCCTTTGCCAAAAGGCCATGGCTGTCCTTTTGTGAGCAATACTTGCTCTTTCTCACAACTGCTTCCTTAAAATCTCTGTTATCAGCTCCTCCACAAGATGCTGCTGATGGGATCAGCTGTTCTCCTGAACCTCTCTTCTTGCTGTAGGGAGGATGAGAGATTGATCCACTGAGCACACAGCCCATTCCAATAGCTACAACCCTTCTATGTCCTCATTGGGCACTCAGGAAAATACTATTTCTCTTACAAATTAACCACTTACTACTACTACCCTTTTGGTAAGTCAATTTCCCTTGAAGTCCTCTGGAATCCAATGATAAATGTTAGTAAAACTCTGCAAATCTCTGTATCTGCTGGTTTAAAAGAGTATTTGTCCTGAATTGCCTTTTTTATAATATGAAGATATAATTTCTCAACAATGTGAGGAATACCCTGTTGTTTTTGCAGGGACCCAAGTTCTTATCACAGCACAAGACTCTCACACAAGGCATTCATCAGCAATGCATTCAGCATCCATGGAGTTTTTGTTCCTCAGCAGGTACCCCTCCAGTGTTCAGGGAAAAGGGGATCAAATGGATCTGATGGTACAGACAAACCTGTCAATTCAGGGTCATGGAGAAAAGCTTCAGCACTCTTACAGACACCATCACATGGCCCAGCATGGTTGTCTAGCACTAGAAAGACAGCTTCTCTTTTAGAAACCTGTCTCACTAAGTTTTTCATGGTTCTCGTAACTTCATTCACCTGAAATACCCTCCTAAAATATGCACGAAAGCTCTGCCAGCAACACTTTTAACTCTGGAAGTGCAGGACATTCTTACTAAAGGAAAACACCACCAGGTATTTACTCTGCATTTGCTGACAGATCACACTGAGTTACCACGATGTGTTGGTGCTGCAGCACCACATGGGACCTCGAGAATCCCAGATCCCCTGATTTATTTATTCCATACTACAGATTGATGGTCCCACCTAATAACCTTTGATCCGACCCTGTTTCTGTGTCTCCTCCAGAAAGTCCTGTCTGCAGCTTGGCAGCAAAATAACCTCTCAGGGCAGTCCACCATCAAGGTCAAAGTCCCCAGTTAATAGGGCACAAATGTAAGCTGAGTGACAACATTCACAGTAATTAAAATGTTAGTGCAGAGAACAGGTCACATTTCCAACTGCTTCTGGGAACTATGTCTGCTATCGGGAGATGAGGATCAGATCTCCCAGTGCAGTTTTTCATCCTGCCACTGACCATGTGGTCTTTGGAAATCTGTCATTTAATCTGTCTCTCTCCCTCTCTGTTTTAGTTTCATCATCTGTGAAACTAAGACATTGCTGTTTAGTGCCTTCATTTCTGTTTTGGAACTTTCTTACATCCCTGAAGCTTTAAGAAGGTTATCTACAGGATTAGAAAAAACCCAACAACTTAAAACAACCAAAAACCCAAACCAAACACATAAACAAAACCCCACTAACCAGCCACACAAAACACCTTTGTTTGCAATGTACTTGCAGTCTGGCTGGGGCAACTGAAAACTTCTGGTTTCCTTTCTGCACCAACACAAACAGTTCACAAAATTAACACATGCAACCGCCTTCCCAGCAACCCAAATCAGTGAGAACTCAGGCAAAATCATGTTTTCTGGAGTTTTCTAGAAGTTCAAGCTGTTTCCAACACGCAGTGTGACACCCAGCACCAACCTGAGCACAGTGCTGTGCAAATCACTTCTGTTTGGGCCAGAACACCAGTGGCCCAGGACTATGACCACAACTCAGCAACAGCTCAAGGTCAGCAGCTGATGATGCTGGATTTCTTCTCCCTTCTAGAAGAACTTCCCAAAAAAGAATCTTCGTATTTTCTTTCGAACCACTTTTCCCACAAAACAGTTCTCCAAAACTTTTCTCCTCCTTTGAAATTTCCTTTCCTGTTTCAACTACAAAAGACAGGCACTTGTTTACTGAATTCACTCACCAGTGTGAGCTCTAGTTTCCAGGTGCAGTTACCCTCCTCTAACCATCTTCAGTCTCCCACCTTAAAAGCAAAACTGGTTCTTGTTAAGACTGAGACAAGGAACAACCTTTTTTTATTTTGCTCCATGTTTACCCAGCATCTGATCTAACAGGGTGTAAGCCCATGGCTGAGATTCTTAGACAACACAGTAATACACATTACTGACAACACGCTGAAATTGCTTAGGACATAGAGAACCATCTTCCTTTGACACAAATCCTCAGCCCTTTGCTATTGGCCAGCTTCAGTTTTGTCCTGCACAAAAGTATTTCTGTTTCTGCCATGCCAACTGGTGACAACAGAATGTCTCGACCCAGAGAGCACGAGAGGAGAACAGCAACAAAGCTGGCTTTGGGTCTCCACGTTCTGCACCAAAGTTAGGGGTAGTCGAGTCCTCTAAGCCTCACAGTTAAAAAGAAAGAATCTCATTAAATGTAAAAATTAGAAATGCTTTGGAAAAGCAAATGCTAATTGTGAACCAGCTGGGATTTTCTTGTGTGGAGGCTCAGGCACAGTACAGCATTCTTCAGCGAGATGATGCAATGGGCTCTCAAAGACTGTCAGCGCCCACAGGAAGAAAGGCTGGCACTGTTCTCCAAATGTGTTTACTTCCCTGCAGGCATTGTTTCCTTGCTTGTGTCAAATAGTTTATTGAGCACAGCTAATCAATGCTTCCGCTGACAAGAAAATTGGAACAGTTTATATAGGAAGCAAGTGTTGAAGGGCAAATTTCCCAGAACTGTGGGCCTCATCTGCCCCAGTATCCTGAGTGAGAAACGAAAACCTGAGAAGACAGTGACACTGAGTACAGTTACAGGTTACTTGGACTAATCAGACACCTCCACTTTTGCCTGTGCCCCCTTAAAAACTTCACCTGTACCATCCTTTGGTAGTGGTTTACTCAAATGGGACAGGGATTTTCAACCACCATTTTACTTTTCCGGGACAAAGCTTTCCACCTCAGATGAATTCCTTCTGCATCCTGCCACTGCAGCTGCTTACCTTCTGCTGAGGCCTATGCCTTGTTTGTTAGCCCTGTTCCACTGACAAAATCATTTCAAGTCACTTCCGTGTGACATTTATTCTCCAGACTATCTTCCAACCATCTGGCCAACCTGCTGCTTTGAAGGGTGCCTTTGTTCCATTCACCTCAATTCTGGGCATAATTTTTAATTTGGGAAAATTAGTCCTGTGTGGAAATTCTACTGTACATAACTGACTGAGAAGTAACATCTCACTGACATTTCCTTTTATTAGAGAAACATTCTAGACCAAAAAAAGAAATTAAACTCATTCTAAATATGAATTCCTTGTGTTGACAGTGACCTTCAGCACAGCTTACCTGAACCTGGTCAAGCTAGCAGATCTAGTGCCCCTGAAGTGAAGAAGTCACACGTAAGGTGAATTCTCCCTGGTTTTGTCTCTTGGCAGTGCACTTTTTCTACCAAATTATTCAGAGAAACAGCTCTTACCTACAGCAAAGCCTATTTAGATGCTTTCAAGTGTGGAGCTTTTCTGAGAGACGCTGTCTCATGGTTCCCCAGGGAGCAGTCCCTAAGCAATAACCACTCCCACCCACTGGAGACCGAGCATCTCTTTGGAAAGCACAACAATGGCTCCACACGGACAGACGTGACATTAGGAAACTGTTCAGCACATTTCAGTCTCTTCCAGTTAAAAGAGAGGGAGCAACCACAAAACAAATCTCCTTGCAGACTAATGTTCAGGAACCATGGGCTTAGGTGCTGCTCTTTCAGGTGTTTTCTCAGTTGAATCGGCCCAGTTTCTTTATCACAGTCAGAAATCCAATGCTCCTTCAAGTCCTTGGTGGCTTTTTGTAAACACAGGAGCTGTCCAAGAGAGGCCTCGGTGAAAACATCAATCTCCAGATCATGCAGCTGCCAGTGGTTTACCAAAAAGCAAAGGAGCAAGTCTGCAAGATATGGACAACTCTTCAGCCACTGGTGGGTAATGACAGAGTTACGCAATTTCCTCCCCTCCCCTGAATACAATGCAAGAATCTCCAAGAGAGTATTGCAAAACATCAAACAACTCTGGAAAGTGACTATTGAAACTGTGATCAAGGTTCCAAGCTGAAATTTGGAGCACACACTAATTGGCATGCTGGTTTAACCCTGTGCCAGTTAAACAGCATAACTGATGCTCAACAAAGGAAAGGAAAAAATCTACCGTAAACTGCAAAAAAGGTACTGCAGCTCTGCAGTCCTGACCAGACACAACAAAAACTACAGCCTAATTTGGTTCTCATTTATAATCCCTTATCGAAGTTTTCTTTAGACATGAGCAAGACTCGCCACCTTGAAGCCAGTAATTCACATAACGCTCGGCACTTTCGCATGACATGTTTTTAAAAAAACAAGTCTCATTTTTAATTTCCTGTTATTCACTCTGGTGGGAAAAACCAGCTTACGGTTCACGTTGGGCTGGCTTCATCCGCCACAGCGCTCATCATCCTGGAGCAGTGTGGGAAGAACAAAGGCTACCAGGAGAGGGATGCTTGTGGTTTTCACCCAGAAGGTGCCTGCTGCGTGCTAGATGGCCCAGAAAAGATTGAATCGACAATTAATATGAAGACTCTCTGGAAAAACATCTCAGTGGAAGGGATTGATATCACCCTGTCCAGAGACGCGGGAAGGTAAACGTCGCGTATCAGGGGCTCACAGAAACAACTCGATCAGCTCCTTTAACCTTGGGGAACCTTTGCCATGACCTCTCCTCCAACCAAAATCACTCTGAAGCAAAGTCTTCAGAGGGGCACACGTATGAAACTAGGATGAATTTAAATTTTATGCAAAGCAGCCTTCATGAAAAACTACAGCCGGTAGATATTTTTCCATAGATTTGTAAATTCCAAAAGAAACAAGTTCCAACATAGCACACCCTGTGATGAACAACCCCAGTAAACCTCAGCTATTAAGAGAGTCTGAAAGCAATACCAACCAGTAGCAGATTTTAATCTATTTTTCTCAACTGGAGGGATACAAAATGTAAATAGATACACTGGAGAACAGCAATTACAGGTACTGTTAGAACCAGGTCTGTGATCTCATTATGTGTTCCAGTAGCACTGAAGCAATTTTCTACTATGCTAGTCTTCACTGGAAAGGAAAACAAAACAGGAATTTTTATTTTAAATAAAAATCAGCTCATCTTGTCCCTGGAATTCAAGATTTGCACCTGAATTTTAACAGGTGGAATGGTAAGAAGAAGTCCCTCCCGAAAGGGAGATTTTATGACTTAGACAAAAACTGTGCTGCATGGTTGAAGTTTCCAGCAGGGTGTGTTACCTTTCCCACCCCACAACAATGCCTGTCTTGTGATTTTTTTTTTTTATTTAAAGTTCTTTGTGGGTGGGTGTCTGAGAAGCCAAACCATCAGATAAGCAACATTTGTTTCTCAAACTTGGTTTATTGCAGCATTTCCTTTATTCACTAAGCAAATATGTTCTTAATAATTTCATAAACCAGATCTGGTTTGGCTACTTAGAATATTTAAATTTAATCAAAGTTTACTGAGCCTTAATTCAGCTTTCTGGCTTTGTTTTGTTCTTAATATTGCAGGTACATCTGTGATTACACCTACTACACTTCTCTGTATTATGGCAATAGAAGAGCTGCTTTCATCCACGTCCCTCCATTATCTGAGTCAGTAACAGCAGAATTTCTAGGAAAAGCATTACAGACCATTATCTTAGCAATGTTAGAACAGTGTGGGGAACAAAGAGAGATGGATCATATAGGGAAAAAATGATGATTTCTTAGAATGCAATTGCTTACCTCTTAAATGAAGCAGATCTAAAGATTATTTAAAACCCACGCATAAAGGATTTTATAGCCCGTGTTATTTTCAGTGAAATTTCCTTGCAAAACCCAACCAACCGTTTGCATCTCTTAGAAAAGGCTTGAGGGGAAAAAACCAAATGATTGGCGGTTCATATTTCTAACAATAAAGTTGTTCAGACTTCAGAAAGTGTGAAACTGGATTTTAAACATTTTAGATGCTTAACCCTGGTTCTGTTGGTTAGAAAGACGTGAATAAAGAGTTGCTGACTCCAGATGGGTGCTCACAGCTCTAAGGACTCAGCACGGGATGGATGTAACAGAGATCCCCCTCAGCCCCTGTCTGAGTCCAGAGTTCAGCCCACAAAAAACGTGGGTATGGGAGAAACCAAAACACTCTTGGGGATTCTGGTATGTGAAGTTTTACAGTTCTCCCTTATTGACCTGCTGTAGATGCTGCTTTCCACATCAGCAACGGGCTCTGACCCAGAGTGGCTTCAGAGTACAGAGAAAACTGGAAACCAGGAGGATCTGTAATGCCCTTGGTAACTTGGGTTTCAATCCGAAACCACCACTTTCCCCAAATTCTCAGTGCCTGTCCCAAGGGAAAACCCCGTAGCCCTGCCACAGAGCACAGGCCAAAGGCAAATCCAACAGCTAACCTGTCCCAAGAGAGGCAATCCTGAAGCACTGTGCTGTGGGGAGGGTTAGGGCACGTGATGTTACCTACAAACAGGCACCAAAGGAGATCCCACACTGTAAAACGTGGGATCAGACTCCTCCACATCCCAAACAGCTCCGTACAGAAGCGCTGGGTACCACAGAAGGTCACAGCACTGCCCTGCAGCACACAGGGAATGTCCACGCTCTCCTCTGTAATCAGGAATCTGTAAATGGAATCAGTCAGTAGAACAGCACGGCAGCAGCTTAATCTGGACACCTGGGATTTCTTGAAAGAAACAAAAGCCCGGTTCCTCAAGCACCATCAGTAAAAAGGACAAGAGACAAACATAACACAGATAGCTGGTGGGGCTTCGGGCCACCACTGAGCCTTGTTTTAGTCAACACGTTGATGACAAGAGTCTGAGGAACTGGAAATGCCAAGATAATGCTGGTTTTCTTGCCACTGTCTTTTCCAGTGTTACAGAAAGCTGATAACCAGGTGCTGGCTGGCTGAATGCCTCACATGGAGCTTGCTCTGCAGGTAAATAAGTAACTAACAATGCTCACCTTATTCACAGGAACAGCCTTGTGCAAAACTGCTCAAATCTCAGCCAGAAAGGATCCAAAAGCTCGCTGTCTCTAGATGAAAATGCTTTTGATTTCAACCACACAATGGCAGTACTGACCCCTATGAAGAGTAGCTCAATTAAATGCAGCCAGAAAGGGCAGAGGAAAACCAGAGCAGCTTTACTCTGAGTTTTCTAACCCATACTTGCTTTGCATAAGAGCAACAAAATCAAAAACAGGCAAATGCATACAGAATTCTTTTATTTAACTTAAATCATGTAGTACTGAAACTACTAGAAAAAAGCAGAGTAAGAGAAACTAAAGGAGCCTTAGCTTCAGCCATTCAAAATAGACAAAGTTTCTTCTTTTCATAATGTAAAGAATCCCGAGTATATCGCAATAACAGGAATAAATTCTTACAACAGAATATACAAAAACATTTTGAAATTTTTTTTTATCTACTGATTCATTTTAATATAAACACAGGAATTTCTTTAGGAATAATTTATACACAGCAAGTCTTTTTATGTAATAAATTGGCCATGTTATTGTTTAATTTTCTCTTAAAAAAATTTAAACAAGAAAAATTGGAAAATGTATTTGCAACTGCATCCATTCCTTAGCACTTTCTAGTTTTTTGTCCCAGAGGTAGACAAACTCTGGCCAATCCTTTCATCTCAAACCTCACTGGTTCAGAAAACAGAAGAAGTGAAAGGTGTCCCTATCCACAGCAGAGGGGTTGGATCTTCAATATTCTTAAATAACAATAAATAGGAACCCTGCCTTGCTCATTTCAACAAAGCTTCCGATGGTGCTCAACAGCTTTAGAGGCTGCATACAAACATTTAAAGTGATAAGAAATTTGCAAAGAGTTCTTCAATAGTAATTAGGAAAGCCACCTTTCCTCTCTCCCTTACGCAGTCGCATCCTTCAAAGCACGAGGCCCCCGTGGCACAGGGGCTGAGCGGCCCCGGGAGCAGCAAACCCCGCTCTGTTTCCCCACCAGTGAGGTTCCTGTAATCCATGAAGGTAACTGCCCTAGACAGCAAAGTGACATGACCAGGCAAGATGATCCCACCCCAACCAGAGGGCTCTGGAAGACCAGGATACTGAAGATACAGAACATTTTCCCAACTCCTTTACTCACTCGCTGTATACTGGGTCACAAAGCTTGGGCGGGACGGGGGAGAGGGACAAGCCATGAATTGGACAAGTCAGCGATTCCTTTTTGGCATATTGTAAAGCTAACTAGTAACTGGTACCATGGAAAAACTGATCACAGACAGACACACCCACACACAGACACAGAAAAGTGCCCTTAAATTATATTTTAGGCATTTATAAACTACAAACATTTTATAAAATTATTCTATGTACTTACAAAATGCAATGAAACATTTAATTAGTTCTTGTAAACCAGATCTTCGTCAACTGACTACCCGTAATCTACTGGACTTAAAGCCCTATTGAAAATGCTAATTAATGGTTACTAATCAACGGAACGCATACCCAAAAAAATATATGAGCACGCACGCATATGCACACACACAGACTAGTGAAGTCCTACGGTACTTGCAAAACAGGCTGACTGTAGGTGAGACATCCATACGGGCCAATGACCAACCACTGTCACGCTCCTGGTAAGGAATTTACTGCTCCAGCTGCGAAGTCCAGAAGTTTATTTATTTACAAGTACCAACGATCAGAATTGTGACACCTGAGCACTGATGCTGTCCCACAGATTAAGCTCAGGGTACTACCTCAAACTTCTGCCAAGCCCTGTGGCTCTGTAAATCCCCATTGCTGCGCCCTTTGTTTTCAGGTGTCTCCCCACAAACTCCTCCGTGCTGACTGACCCGGCTGCTCCACGCCAGAGGCCGTTCAGCACCTCTGAGCAACCAGTTCTGAACTGAGGTGTCCTTTGAAGCCCTCCTGCCTACTTGAGTTCTGTATCTTCAGCACCCCTGGCCACTTGTGTTGTTTCTACACATCATTCTTCAATCCTTGTCTGCACCTCTACTCATGGGTTAAGTTGCAATATCTGGCTTTATCACTGGTTAGTAAGGAGTGGATCCCTTGCACCTTCCTCCACTGTTGTTCAGCCCAGTGATTGAATACACGGTTAACAAACAAAATAAGAATAACAGGAAACAAGTGTTACTTGTACTAATGGAATGAAAAGGGTTTAAATATATATATATCTATATTATAGATATACATATGCAGATATATATATATGTATATATAGATATATATGGATGGAGTCACACCAACAATAGGAGCGTTGTTCACTTAGACTCGGATTGCACCGAACACCCCTCAGCAGCTCCCAGAGGGCCTGACAGCAGCTCCCTCTGGTCACCAGTCGTCCTGGGCAAACTGGGCCTTCTTTCCTTTGTTTTAAGAGACCAAGAGGAGCATCCGTGCGGCCGCACCTGGAACCACACAGCACTTGGCACCAGCTGGGAGGAGCACGGCCATCACACAGGGTGGCTCCACACCTTGCACCGCGCTCGGCTGCTGCCTCTGGTTTATCATCCCCCCAGGGAGCTCCTGTTTTAGTGCCACGGCTCTGTTTGCACAGGAATCGTGTTCCCTGCAACCAAACCACCTCCTCTGCCACGGGCACTCTGCGATGCCAGTCAGGAGAGACCCACGGCCGAGCCCTGCAGTCCCAGCCGCCTGCTCCCCTCGGCGACGCCAACTCGTTATCCCACTGCATCGAAACATCTTGGTGCCATTCGTCAAAATGCTGGTTTTCTGGGCTGGGTGGGCTTTTATGTTTAATTTATAAACAAACTGGATTACTTTAACTTTATTCAAACATAGCTGAAGTTCTAAATAAATTTTCCATACCAGACAAGCCAGTGGTCTCAGGGAAGAACAACATTACAAACCATATTATGACTCTATCAAGCCAACATTAATTCTCAGTTGTTCACATGCACAAACAACTCGATTTACTGTCCAAGGGAAATCTGCATGAAAAACCCATGTGAATAAAGCTATTCAAAATGCACAAAACACAACAAAAAAAGCTATGGAAACAAACAGAACAAAAAAGGAATTAAGCTTGAGTTGCAAACACAGAACGCAATGATATCATGAAGGTGGTTTGGTCCAGGAGAGCTGACTGCCATCACGCACACGGACGCGAGGCCTCGTGGCTGTCTTCTACTGAAGTGCTTTTTGAAATGCTTCTCGTGATGCTACGTCATTAGTGTTTCTTCCTAATGCATTGTAAAACCACCTACGTACAATTCTACAAACCAGTAACTCGGACAGTTTTAACAAAACCCTCCTAGCCAGCTGAAAGATCTGAGGATCTCCAGTTGTGGTAATCAATATGTGCAAGGGAGGGGAACAGCCACTGCACCCAAAGGTCACTACAACATCATCAAACACGGAAAACCAAACCAATCTAGTGAAAACTTCCAATTTTGCTGGTTTCTCAGGGAGAAACACTCCCTCCAAAGACAAACTGTAGTAATTAACCACAGCGCTGTGTATCCAAGAGGCTGTGTACAACTCCAAGTAGCCAAGCACCACGTTACTCAGATACCACAACCAACACCTGCACGAACAGCTGCCAGAGCTGGAAAAAAGGAAACATTATACATCAATTTGATGGCAAGCTCGTGTTAGTCCTGTGTGCTTGTAAACCAGTTACACGCTGTCAGAGGGCAGTTCAAATTTGATGGATGGTCCATCAGAATCCACAGTTATAATGCATATAAACAGGGGAAGAAAAGGGAACTGACTTTTTACTGGCACATTAAAAGAACTCAATTCGATGTTAGTTTTGAAAAAAAAAAAATCAAAAAAAGAAATAAAAAAAAAAATCAGTGCTCTCATCAAACAGAAGCAGCAAAGACCAAAGCTGTAAATTTGATGTAGAATTATCATCAGGCAGCCTGTGACAGGTTTTGGTCAAGCAAGTGATGCCATCGCATATGCAGCAATTTATTTTTGGGTTCTGATTCAGCCAAATACCTTTTTGATGCTTGTGACATCTGAGCAAGAACTGGCAGGAATGACTTAGCCCATTCTACAGGACAAACAGAAAGACCATTCCCTTTAGTATTTCTTCTGGACCTTCAAACATTGTAAACATTTGATTTCTGTAACAGATTTCAGGAAATACTCAGAATTTGAAATTCCCATATCAGGTCAGCTGCGTTTCCACTCATCCAAACACGCAGCATTTTGCTGCTGACCCAAAGACAGCACATTAAAAAACCTCTGTGTTTCCTTAAAGAACGGTCACCTTAAGTCAGACAACTCTTGGATTTCTCCTCACAACAAATCTAAACAAACTGGAGAAATCCCTTGGAATTGAGGCAAATATTCTGAGGTGACCCTCTGTGACAAGCAGTGACTGTTCCCCTCCAGAACCTAGAGCATGTGGTATATGGAGTGAGAGGTTACCAGTATCAATGGCATTTATTGGCTGCTGAGAAATGTGAGATGTATTTTTTTTTTTATATACACACATATAAAAAAATAAGAGTGAGGTAGATAAATGTTTGAAAAAAAAAAAATCAAAAACTGTCCCCCTGTCATACTCTAAAACCCTTATCTCAGTATTTAAATTCATTATGGGGCATCTCTACAGTGATTTAAACTGATATCACAAAAATAAATAAAAAGTCCTACATAGAATACCTTCTTAATTAACTTTTTTGTCTTTTTCATTTTTAAAAGGGAAAAGTAACTATGGGACAGAGGCAAGAGAAGATAATGGGACCTGAACTACACAAGCAAAATGCACTACAAACTTTTAAAAATCTCCAGTCAAAACTAGCAATCAGTATATTTTAACTCATTGTTCTTACTGAAAAGATTTGAACGTTTCCATCCCAGAACCACCTCTTCCTGCCATCGTTTGGTTGGATCAGTGCTAAACAAAGGCCTAGACTGGAACTAAGGTAAGATGAGCAACTGGTCCGACTCCTTGGGTGTCGACTTCCTGACGGCCCCTCCTTCCCCTCTCACCAAGGCTTCTGCAACTGAACAAACAAGCTCACTCGTCTTCTTTTGTTCTGAGGTTTGGTCTGTGATTTAAGCCACAAGCTCGGACTTGTACAGGTCTCCATAGCTGCCAACGCTTCACTGTTTGCCAGCCAAGCCGCCGGCCCCAGCTCCGAGCTTCCCACCGGCCCCACGGAAACGGCGCGGGGGCTTCCCTTTGCTTGGGGGTGGTTTTCTTCAGGGGGAATGAAGTGCAGCCCAGGTGCCCTCGACCAGGGGTTCCCTCCACGAGGGCTTCCCCATCAGCAAGGTGAAGAGCTGGGGTTGGCTGGAGCCAGGTGATCGATGGCCACCCTAGGAATGGCTGGCAGCGCCAGCTGCACCTGGCACAGCTCTTGTTCACAGGGTGGAAGGGTTAAAAGAGTCTTTTTAAGGATCAGTGATCCAAAAGCCTGGTGTCTGCTGTTGTACCCAACGAATAATTTAAAAAGAATACGTGTGTGTGTGTGTGTCTGTGTGGGGATGGGCAGGTGGATGTGTGCCACGACCAGAACAAGCGGGGAGGGCAGGAGGGGTAGGACCCTTGTACAACAATGAATATAAACACTGAACAAGAATGTACTAAATAGTTAACCTTTTGTTTCTGACCTGAGTTTGTATCACGCCTTGCACTGTAAGAGACTCACGTGCTGTCTGGGCAGAGGTTAGTGGGAAGGAAGGAAAACTGGGGCTTAAAAACACCACACCACAGCACTGCCAGAGTGTTCCCGTGCAGGGTGTCCCTTCTTTCTCCTTGTCCCCCTCCAAAGCCCTGTAGCCCACACAGCCAAGATGTTGTAAAACAACTAATGGGAAGGAGGAAAAAAAAAAAAAAAAAAGAAAAAAAAAAAAAAAAAAGAAGGAGGAAATGTATTTATAAAAAGGCATTAAACAGTTCATGGCAAATCATACGAAAGGTATCAGTTACTGGGAAGGAGGAAGTAAAAGTTACACACTATAGTACAAAGCATAAGAAAATTTGGTGAAGTGGAAGGGAAGGGAAGGAGGGCAGACCTGAAGGTTTTCATAGATTAAATCCACAAAGATAAAGAACAAAAAAAATAGCAGCTTTTTTCTGTACAGACATATAGATGAGTATCTGAACCGTAAAAAAGTTATAAAAGTGACACAAAAGACAATGTGTATGCAAATGATCCATGGTCTAACATAGAACTGCAAGACCCTTCGAGAAGTCTTAATAATAAAGAGAAAAGGTCAACAAAGCATCATATACTTGAATCCGGTTACTGCTTTTTTTTGTCTTCTCCAATTTATGTTTCTAGGTGTTTTTTCCTTGCAAGCCTGTGAAGGAAGGCAGGCTGCAACGATGGAGATCTCGGCCGCTTATTTTCAGGTTTTTCGTAACTCATTTTTGGCGGGCGGTTGACTTTTTTTTTGTACGAAATGCACGTGTTTCTTTAGCTCACCACTGCCAGTTTTGTCCAGAATTCACTGGGATGGGGACAGGGGTGGAAGGAGGGCTGGTTCTTTACCCCATCCCTTTTATCTTCTCCATCACAAGAAAAAAAAAAGAAAAATCACATTTCATCCAGTTTTGAAAAAAAGATCTAGACAATTTGACTTTTTTTGAATTTTTTTTTTTTTTAAATACCAGTGCATGACTGAATAGAACATATTGGTCAGGATCTGTTTTGAACAGAGCAGTTGATTACTGTGCTCCTTCCATGACTACAAAAAAAAAAAAAGAAAGAAATTAAAGAAACAAACAAAAACAAAAAACAAAGAGTTCATTTTTTTTGGCAAAATTTGGCAGCGTTGAAAATGGTAACAGCCTTGGACAAATGATGGCCCTTTTTTATTCTTTTACATGTTCCTAAAAAGATTAAAGAGCAACATTAAAAATCCAGTCTTTTTTAGTTTAGGGTTTTTTTGTGTGTGGTTTCTTTTTTTTTTGTTTGTTTGTGTTTTTTTGTTTGTTTGTGGTTTTTTTTGTAAAGACCTACAGTGTTAGGCAGGTGCTTGCAGGGGTACCAGGAACCACCTGGCCTGCGATATCTTTGATCTCATAAAAGTGCTGTACGGTTGAACTTGCACGCAGATATGTTTCCCATTATGAAGCAAAAAGAGAGACAGAAAGAAAGAGAAAGAAGAGAGAGGAGAGAGGAGAGAGGAGAGAGAGAGACATCAGATCTCAAGTTTTCTGTTGCTATTAAGTGTTAACATTAAGAGTTTTAAAAGGCCAACTGTGTGCCCCATGACTGGAGTCCTTGACTGAAACAAACATCTGCTTGCATATTGAAAAAAAAAAGAAAAATACGGCAACTTGTTTACTGAAAAAAGGGTTCTCCCAAGTGCAGCTATGGCAGTTCTGAAGATCCACTGAGGTACAGTAGGCTTTTGAATATATTGTGACTTTCTTTCTTTCTTCCCCCAATGCCTGTGTTTGTGTGTGTTCTGTCTCGGCGAGGCTCTGGCTCCGAGCATCAGCAGGCCGAGGACTGGGGCAGCGGCAGGGCCCTCTCGTTCTTGCGGCCCCCGTTCATGTGCGCGTACGGCTGGCGCTCCTCGAAGCTGGCCCGCAGCACCACCACGCCGGGGCCGTTCTCGGCCTTGTGTCCTGAGTGCTTGTCAGTGGGTTGGAGGGTGGAGGAGGGGTCTAAAGGAATGCTCTCCATGTTTTCAGTCTCCAGGTCAAGCTCCTCTGTGTCCGGAGGCTTGTTCTCTTCACTGTAGAAGAAGGAGACCTCTTTGAAGGCTGGGTCCAGCTCGTCTTTGATGCTACCGATGATTTCCAGGAAGGAGGGTCTCATTTTCGGGTTGTACTGCCAGCACATGCGCATCAGTTCAAACCTGGGCAGGGAACACACAGCAGAAACATTTACTGAGGTGTTTTAGAGCCACGACTGGGTCGGACCACGCGTTTTAGAGAATCATTCCATTCCGAGGGAAGCCAAAGGGACAGAACTTGCACAGAGATCCCCAGGGCTGCGGGTTCAAGACCCGTAACCGGCCATTTACTTAAGAGTTGGACTTGATGATCCTGGTGGGTCCCCTCCAACTCAGAATATGTTGTGAATCCCCGTGTCACAGTTCAACCTTCCTTCTCATCACCCGTTTACTCCCATATCTCCTGCCTCACCTTTTCCACTCCCTCCCACCCACCTGCCCACACCTCGTGTCTCATGGGTACCTGACATCCAGAACTACTTCATACTTTTATTCTAACTTAGTATTTCTCTTTTTCCTCTAAATTACCCTGCATTTAGCCATAAGCTACATGATTGCACTTCTTGGAGCATCTTTTTCAAACAACCCATCCCACCCCATCAATACAGACTTGGAAAAAAATTAAAATAGGAAACACACGCAAGGTAAAGCACCGCCTTTTTCCCCTGAAAGAGGAAAATTACATTAAAATTAATTGTAATCCCCAGCGGACGTTTGCCAATCTCAAAGACATTCTCTAATCTTTTTATTTTAAAATTAGGTTGTTTTCATTTACGGCCAGGGATGCATTAATATTTTAACGGAGTGTGAGATCATCTGTTTAAGCACATCCATGATTAGATCTGTACAATGTCCCATGCTGGCAAAACAAAACCACAAAATGAAACAGTAATACAGACATAATGAAAACAGCATTTTCATGACACAGCAAAATTGGATATTCCCAGGAGATCGCCCTGAGCTTTAAACATAACACAAGAAAGGATTTCACCGTCTGTGAAGGTGGAATAGGGATGTCTTCTATTAACACAGCACAGTAATAGGACAAATTTAAATAAGAAAAGGAAGATTAGCATTAATTCTTCGAGCCAGTCCTCTGTGTACACAGTGCTAAGAGGAACACGCTGTGTGGAGGAAGTCACTGCTGGCCAAAACTACTACTCTGTGCTAGAGTAAGAATGGAGCTAAAAATAAAATAAAGCCAAGAAAGATCTCTCAGTTAAGGTAATGCACTGGAGAATCCTTCACATCTCTGACTCACCTGCACTGGGACCTGCAGCCCCAGTCAGACCCCCTTGGCTTGCTGGGGTTTATTTCCCACCTCTGCCAGCCTTTCCCTAAAGCCAGGTCACCTAAACTTTTAGCTTCAATTCTAGAGAACAACAATACTGTATTCCCAACTTCCACAGATTTTCAGAGCTCAAATGAGCAATTCTATTTCATCTTTTCATTAGCTCTCACTGCCTTGTGCCCTCAGTTTACCAGATCTCTGCATCAGTGCAGAAAAATTTTATTTTTAAATTAGAAAGACAAAAACAAACGAAAAAAAAAATTCGCTCTCATTTTGAATAGGATCTAAGTCCATCCCAGAGTAATGTCCCTGCTCTAGAACAAACCTTCCAACAGGACTGACACTGAGCTGGTCTAGAACCCTGGGCTCTGCAGCCCATGGTGGGGTCTGGAGAGAGTCCAGGAGCCCTGGCCTGAAACAAAACCCCAGCAAAGAAAGCCCCTGCACAGAAACTCGGCAAATTGGGAAATACTGTTGTAGCTCCACTGTGTTCTCAGCTGACGTGAACCAGCAGAGAGGGCAAGTGGCTGTGTTTGGGCTGCAAACACTGCTGAGTGCTTCAACCAAACCCCAAGCAATCTTCACTGAAGTGCATCTGAAGTGCCCAATATCCCTGCCAGAGCTCCCCTGGCACCGCTCCGCGTGAACAAACGTCAGCCACCTGAGAATGGCCTTGTGACACCCAACAAGAGCTGGCAAAACCAGTCTGTGCTGGGAGAACTCCCCGGGTACTCAATGCTGCATTGTAACCGCACGTAGACACGTAAACACTGCCCAGCTCCTGCTTGTTTTCCAGTCTGTAAGAAGCCTTTCAGAGCAAAAGCGAAGCCAGACTATAAAACTGCACCGTACCCTCACCCACAAGCGGGGAGGAAAGCTTGAGACATAAATATATAAAATCCATTTCTGTTACTTCATTGCTGTTTCCCTTCCAGCTGACTGCTGTGTCCCTGAATAGAAGCTTGGCTGGAGCCAGGAACTCTGGATATTCGCTGGCGCTGCGCCCCGAGGCCTAAGGGCAATGCTAAGGAGATACCACAAGCAGCGGAGTAATGCATGTGACATCAGCACAAACAAGGACATGTGATGTTTCTTTTAAGCCATTCCAGATTTAAAAACCCTACAGAGTTCCCATAAAAGGATTTTTTTTTTTCCTTTTTAACTCCGTGTGTTCGCAGACCTTGTTTACATTATCTTAAACAAAATAAAAACCTTTCCAACAGACAACGGAGGAATTCACAGGCCGTTCATACAACCTGAGCAGATTTATAAAGTACGTTCCTGACTGGTGGCAAGTGAGCTCCAGGGAGCTGGAGGCACCACCATGGGTTAGGGGAATAGCCAGCATCCCTCTGTGCATCTTTTGCTCAAGAAACTGAGCAGACACTGAGTTCTGTTTTACACCAAGACAATAAAAAAACCCAGAAAATGGAAGTTCCTATAGAAGCTGCATTCCATCTGTGCTTTGCAGTACACTTGATTTGGTGGGGAAAAGCAAAAGGACCTCTCCTCCCCTGCTGGTGCCGTGTGCTGCCAGTGCCTCTGCAGAGCAGACCCCGGGTCTTAAGCAGGAACAAAAGGAAATCAGCACTGCGTAAATAGTCTACAATGCATGTGGGGGAAGCAATCCTGCTTCAAAAACAGAGTGGAATTCCAGCCTCCACAACTTTTAAAAGCCCCATGGGAACACACTGTCTGAGAGCTTCAGCTGTACCAAAGCTCGGTGCCACGCAGCCGTCACCTGATGAGCAGTGCCATAACAATGGGAGGACATAAAAACATCACTGAGTGCACAGGAAGAGGAGAAAAACAGCAAAGCTTCTCCTGGCACCGTCTTACTGAACCATCTGTCTTACTGCATGGTTCTGTCTGCAGAGCCACGCGAACTATGCCAAGGGGGTGTAGCATAAACACAACCGAGGCTTGTTTCACCCTGTGCAAGAGCAAAGAGCCTCCAGAAATACCCTCCCCTCTGTGCTTCGCCCTTTCACAGGGATTCACCACCTCGGAGGCACAGGACAACCCCCTGTAAAATCCCCCTTTGCCCGAGCATCCGACACAGCCACGCTGCAGAACAGAACCTCTGCAGCTCCACCCAAAAGCTACTGACCCCACTGCTAGCAGGGTCAGGGGAGCACAGGCACTGACAAGCACGACCAGCACGGAAGGGATGGAGGCATGGAGTGTCCCAGCCTGCCTGCAGCATGCAGAATTCACGGGGGGGAACACGAGGTCCTGAGGGGAGCTCCTGCTCCGTGGCTGGAGGGTGCAGGGCTGTGTCAACATCGCATCACCCGCACGGCTAAAAATAGCAGATTTGGTGACAGCAAGATTCTTCTCTCTGTTCTCATCTACAGTTCCCCACAGCAGTTACCTCCTCCACCTGCTCTGGAGGTTCCTCTGTCAGCACACTCCCCTCTCTCCACGGACAGGTCCACTGATGTTCTAACCAGAATTTCAGCTGCTTCCAAGTCAAACTAATTTAAAGAATAAAGTCCCTGTGCATTTGTAGCTACCAAGTGAAACACAGGAGCTCAGAGCTCCCCTTCTCACCTGCTTCCAGGCAGCACCAAGCCCAAGTGACCTCCCTGAAGCAGGGCTTTCCTTTTGGGACATCTAGAGTTAATATTAAGAGTCAATGCTAAAGTATCACAGACCAGTCTCCACCAGCAAGAATTTGTGCTGCCTTAAAAATACCTCCCACTAGCACAGACATGCCAAGAAACCTGTCTTTAAACACAATCTTTTAGCAATCTCCACAAAAAAAGAGGATCCCTTGGTTTACAAAGGGTTTCATAAAGCACTGGAGAAAGCAGTGGCCTGGGACATGCTGGGATGCAGGGTAAGATCCATGTGCAATTTCAGGGCTCTTGGAAACTGTTAGAGACACTCTTCTGCCCATGTCCTAATCTTCCTGTAGGTCCCCAGCTGAGAAGGAGGTTGCTGGGCCCTGGAGAGGACCTGTGCCTACAGACCAGGTCTCTGATCCTGCCACCAGCAACAGTGTGTGGGTGAGGACTGGGAGCAGTGGGGAGGTCACCGAGGGTGGCACAGCACTGTCACAGCATCCTGGGCAGGGAAAGAAGCGAGAACACGCAAAGAATAAAGCACCACAGGAACATAAGAGGTTTTTTGATTGCCAAGTGCATGTGCAGGGAACAAAGGTGAAGGTTATTCCCGAGGCTCCCAACTGTTACTCCTACAACTGCCTATTTGAATTTTAGCAGACTTGGGTGTCTGTACTAAAACAAAGACAAAACAAGCTGAAAGGGAGCAAAAGCAAGTCACAATAAGGTCAATACATTCTTTTTTTTTTTTTTAAATTTGGGATAAAGCCAGGATGTTTTATACTCGACTTTATCACTTAAAAAAAACCAAACCGAAAAATCACCACTGAAGTGAATTGTGCCTTAGCTCTGAGTTCAGCCTCATTCCTTTTTCTGATAGAACAAAGTAGCACAATTCAAAGGCAGATTTTTTTTATTCGGCACCTCTGCACTGTCAGGCTGAATCCTGCTGGGCAGAACCAACGTGTGAACAGCTTCTCCATGAGAAGCAGCACAAGAAAGGCCTTGGCTGTTACACACCAGTGCAAAGGTTTGCTCTGCCAGACTTTAACCAAGTTCTCCCAGCTCACAAGCCAGGACCTTGAAAGTGGATTCATCCAGTAGCAAGAGCCCTGGAGCAGAGGAGATTCCCCGAGGAGGGAGAGGAAGGAGAACTGGGTGGGCTTCAGCAGAGAGAACTTCTGGCCATAACTCCCCTCCCACCCCTGCTCATACCACACATGCCCCAGCTTAACGGGGAATTTCTAATGCTGGATCTCTCCCCAGTGAGTTTGTTCTCACTGCAAAGGTGCTTTTCTCCTGTGAACTCAGGGAGCTGAAACCATCACATCCCCGTTCTTCCCCATTTGTGCCCACCCCCATTACACAGCTCTGACCGTGTTAAACAGTGTCCAGTCAATCCGACTGCCAGGAATTCTCCACAGCATCTCGAAAGGGAAGGAATGTGAAACCAAGGAATCACATGGCAGCTACACCTCCCCCTGCATATACCACCCACCCCCCTCAAACAACAAAACAACACTGCCTGTCATCTGAAACCACAGCCAGGCTCCAGCCAAAAAAGCTATTTTCCTAAGAATCCCAAGCAGCTGAGGCCCTTAAGTGATTATATCCCTTCCGTGGGCCTCCAACAAATTTCAATAACTGCAAGACGCAGTATTTCCTTCCCAAAAGTCAGTTTGGGAAGTATATCAAAGCAATAAAGTCTGAACAACTGAAACTGCTGTACACAAAGGCCAGCAAAAGTATTTCAGCAATGTAAAGCTGAAAACTGAAGTTGCTGTACTGCACACCCTCTGCTGCTGCGAGGCTTTGGGTCGACCCTGGGGCAGGGAGATGTTTTTCGGTGGAAAACCTCTCCTGTGCTTGCAAGGAAGGAAACTGTTAGCAGGGGGGATTTGTTTATCTCAGTGGGATGAGTGCTGTGACTGAAACAGAAGATCCAACCCAGCTTCAGATACATTGATTTATCTGTATGCTGATCTAAAAGGCTGAATTCCAGTGTTTACACACATTTCAGCTTGTCCCATGCTCTTTTTTTCTCTTTATGCTCAACAGAATTACTTTAAGCAGAAGAGACGTGATTTAGGCACAGAGCTTCCTGATGTAGCAAATGTCACTTACAGGTTTTTATTAAGTCTAGTTTTATTCAGGAACGCAAAGATTGGGTGTTGTTTCCTTATTGAAGGAGATAGCCCAAGGTGAGATTCTGGCCACAAGCGAAGCTGTTTTCTGGAATGTCTCACCACCATAAAATACTGGATTGACAGAGACTGTTTGAGCAGCCCCTCCCACGGCTGTCACTCTCTAACAGCCCCTCCTGTGGTAGCTGGCAAGAGCAGACACTGCAGGGCTCAGGAGGCACGAGCTGTGCCCGCAGGGCAGCGGGGGCACTTACAGCATGTCGGGACAATTGTCTGGCTTTTCCAGCAGCCCCCCTTCCATGACGAAGCGCAGCACCTGCTCGTTGGTCATGCCCTGGTACGGCTGCTCCGCCAGCGTCGCGATCTCCCACAGCACCACTCCGAAGGACCTGCAGGGAAGAGCACAGCTTTAGGGGTCCCAGCCATCTCGACAAGGGTGTGTTTCTCACAAGATGCTGAGTGCTAAACACAATACATTCTTTTCTAGGTGTCCATGAGTATTTTCTTGTAACAAAGAATTCCAGTTGCTCAAAAAACATGTGCCTGTGGTGACAGCCACAACCCCTCCCTCAAGAGACTGCCGACTTCGAACGCCTCTGTTCTGGTGAGAAAAGGTGAGAAAAACTCCATTACCCCTTTGCAACATGCATATAACTATGTTCTTGAAACAGAGCTTCCAGCTCCTTCCAGATAACTACAAAGGACAGCAGAAGTGAAAAAAGCAGTTTGGCTAATAATAGGAATTGATTACTGGCGAAGATAAGCATAGTTATGTAATTGGGTAGTTTGGACGTAAGTATTGACACTTTCTAAAAATATCTCCATTTAAAATTAGTTTATTGAGCAGACACAGCTCAAATTGTCTGCCCTGCGCTGAAGAGTCATCTACTTTTAGAGCTGCTGGGCAAAGAAGGAAAATCTCGATGCTGTGTGACTTGTGTGGTAAAATGCTGAGTCAAGCTGAGTGAAAAACACGCAGTTCCACTGGGGGGGTGTTATGAAAACAGAAGTCCAGTGCCATTAGCCAGTTATGGCCAAGTGGTTTTATCTTTCAGCTATCCCTGGGATCTAAACTGGTTTGCATCTGGAGCCAGAAGCCACAAACTGCCTTGCAATTGTTTTCCTTTCAGGAGAGGGAGAGACAGGGGGTCAACTCAATATTTGGGTGCCTTTGAAGCTTCTTTGATCACCGCAGGGATAACGAGGACAAGTCTTACACACCTATTTGTCAGATTATCCTAACAAACTCAGGTTGCTCCTCCCAGGCAACTACCAGCCCTGAAAGAATGCAAGATGCTGAGGACTTATTTATAGAAATCCACCCTCACCCTGAACAGTATTACATTAATTTTAAAATGTCCTCCTTCCCTAACTACAACAAAAACAGCCCTGTCTAATTACCTCATTCTTCAGCCTGAAAAGCAATAAAAGAATGAGTTGCTAAAATAAAGCTCCACCCTTCAAACCTCCAGACACTCTTCCTGCAGTTGCCATTTCACCTTACAGCTTATAAATCCCGGGCTCCGACCACTCAACAGGGTTTTGTCTTTTTGACGTCTTGGCTTCTGAAACTGATCTCGAAGAACATGGAGCTACATGTCACAATATGTGACCAGAAAGGCAGGAAAAACAATCTCAACCTTTTGTTTACTGCTTGGTGCAAATAAATGGCCCCCAAAACAGCCAAGCTCCACATTTACACTGAGCAACTTCGAATCTGAACCAACGGAAGGATTCACGGAATTTTTCCTGGCAGGAAGAGACCTTCAATGTATAGTGCCTGGTGTAAAAGTTACTGAGAAGGAATTATCCTTTTAGCCATAAGCAGATCAAGTAAACAGACAGTATTTCATGACAGTGTTAAGTCAAGCTCCACTACATTTGGAATTTAGATTGAAATTTATCCGTAGCTGTGGATACATGTTCTAAACAAACAGCAAATTTGTCACGTTGAGCCCATTTTCTTGTGCCTCCAGACAAGTACACCCCTGTGAACCAAATTTCAGAGTAAATCACTTCTAACAATTAAGATGCCAAACTACCCCAAGGAGAAACTCTCTGAAATACCCATGGGTGCTGTGGGTCCCCTCTCCATAAAACAATTTTTTTCCTCACTATGCTTTCAAGTAAAAATCTGTCAAGATTTTACTGCTCCTCCTCTTCAGCTTTTCAATCCTGTAATCAGTAAACTACTTTCCAGGCCAGGATATTCAGTCAGACTGTCCCACTGATGAACTGCAATATTGTTTGCACAATCCTGCTTTGGACTGATGGACAAATGAATGCCAAATCATGGAATCCCAGGATGGTTTGGGCTGGAAGGGACCTTCCAGACCATCTTGTTCCACCCCCTGCCATGGGCAGGGACACCTTCAACTACCCCAGGTTGCTCCAAGCCCCGTCCAACCTGGCCTTGGACACTTCCAAGGATGAGGCAGCCACAGCTTCTCTGGGCAACTGTGCCAGGGCCTCACCACCCTCATAGGGAAGAAATTCTTCCCAATATTCAATCTAAACCTCTTCTCTTTGTTGTTAGGGAAACACTCACATACTTCCTGCAACAACTACAGCACTAATTTACTTCTGACGCTTGATTTGGTGTCACACCTGGGCATTTTTTGTTTGGAATTTGAGTTATGTTTAAAGAATAACGTCACTTAACAGTCCCAGGCTAAAGGAAAGCAGGTGTGGAGCACACATGGGATATCCCCACTGCTCACCCCGAGCTGCTGCTGAACCCTTCCGAGGCAATGGCTGGACCTGAAAATTCCTGTTGTGTGGTAAGAACAGGCAGCTCTGCCAGCTCTTCACTCCAGGCTTGGTCAGTTCTGCATCTGGGGATTTTCAAGTGATACAGTCCAAACTCCTGTCTGCTTTGTGAAGCCATTACAAGTCCCAAATTCTTTTACTGGGGGGACTGCCAAAAGCATGCCTGCACTGTTCCATCAGATAAATGGCTGATACAGGGCTTCCCTTCAACTCGACGCGGTTGTTTTCATCTGCTTCCAAGTCTGAGGGTTACTGGATTCAAAGGTAAGTTACTAGCCAGATGTAAAATAAAATTTAAGCATCATTCTGGTGCTTTGCTTTTTCACTTGAATTCCTCTTAGGAACTTTTCGTTCAGAGCTGGTGCTGTGAACTACAGACCACTGACTCCAAACTCCTCAAGCTGCTCAAGGAAAATGCAGTTTACTCCTAAAACACCATTCCTACTGACTTCTAGACATTTGGAGGCAATCAGCTGCCAATTCTGTAACAGATCAGCAGTAAAAACATCTTGTTAGGAAGGCAGAGAAACCATAAAAGACAGAGGAGAGGTTTTGCCAGTACACAACCATCTTCTGCCAAGTCCTCCCTACCTGTCTCCAAAAGCTGGGGGGTGTGTGGGGAATTGTTCCAGGGGATTACTTCTCCTAAGTACACGCCTCTATTAATAACTGCACAGATACAGCAAGCATGCAGTGTGCTTTGAAAGAAAACCCTATTTCTGCATCTTGCAGCATATAAAACAAGCAAACAAAGCTCCAAATGGAGAGGGGTATGCACAAGGGAGAACTCTCCAAAAAAGCCTGCAAGTGTACACAGCTCATCAGGGGGAAAGTGGAGTTATTTACACAGAAGATTTTGATGGAAAAGCAGGTCAGCACTAGGAACCTTTCTATATTCTTGGCAACTTTTAATGCTTTTCTTGAAGGAGGGCAATTTAAAAAGTGACAACTTGCTCTTCCAGGTGAAGGTAATGTTTTTCACTGCACAGCTGATTTTACAACTAACAGCAGGAAACATGCTGCCACCTCTGGTTTTGGAAATCCATTTAATTCTGCTCTCCCTGGCGGCAAAATTTAACCTCACGAGTTCTCGCTGAAACATGAACTCGTGGAACAACAAAGTTACCTTTGAATGGACAGGAGAAGCAGTACAGTTAGTGAAGTCTACTAAAACAAGAAGAGAGGCTAGAAAGAAGGGTGTTAAGGCAGTTTTTCAGAGCCCTTTTTTGTTACCAGACGTCGGAGTGCGTTGTGAAGACTCCATCTTTCAGCGATTCCGGGGACATCCAGCGCACAGGCAGCAAACCCTTCCCTCCTTTCCGGTAGTAATCTGTCTCGTAGATATCTCTCGTCATGCCAAAATCTAGAAGGTAGAAATACTCTGAGTTTGTGTGAGAAAATGACGAACGTGTCCCCTTCCTACAAGGCAGAGAATCACACCTGGGTGTAAGGAATCTGCACTGTGTTCCCACGACACTTGACTTTGCAGACACTTCAGCTGCTGCCTCAGGGCTGCTGACCTTCCCTCCCCACACCAACAGACTGTGCCACTGACTTCAGGGGTGACAAGTCTGAATGGTTTAAATATAGGAATATGAAAAGTTCCAGCGTTTATGCTCAAGCTTTGCAGTAAGATGAGTCTTCTGAAGGTCATATAATTCACTAATTGTTCCCCGAATTCAGGTGTAAAGAGTTCCTTCCGTACTTAAAACTATTGTGTTTAACTGAAGAATCTCACATGTTGAAGGAAATACTTCTCTTGGTTTTCTTTTTCCTATTTCCAAAGGTAATTCCCAGCTTCTGTACAATATTCCATTTCAAGTGCTACAGAGGATTATGCTGTTCATTTGTGATTAACACACTGAAATATTAAAGACATACTTCTGGTTACATCCATGCTTAGCTGTAAATTCATAAGCATTTGCAAGACTTCGATCTAAAAATGTTCATCCCCTTGACCATAACTCAGATTTATTCCAGTGGTTTTTT
This sequence comes from Cnemophilus loriae, assembly GCA_013397755.1. Taxonomy (NCBI): domain Eukaryota; kingdom Metazoa; phylum Chordata; class Aves; order Passeriformes; family Corvidae; genus Cnemophilus; species Cnemophilus loriae. The sequence goes on along the minus strand of VZTF01003047.1, from coordinate 1,630,186 downwards.
CTCTGCAACCAGCCTGAGACAGAACTGCTGGGTCTCACACTTGCCTATTGAAACCAGTTACTGTGTTCTCAGACACCAGCCAAAAAGTTAATAAATCAGGGGTCATCAGTCCTCTGATATTAAATGCTGTTTGATAACACAGAGGGGAAAATCCATTTTACCAACACAGACCTGTAACTGCCCCTTTTTATTCCCCAGGAAACGTGTACAGAACTCCCCCAGCTCTCTCAGCTATCACCAGCCTGTGGTGAGTGACCAACCACAGCGTTCCCTGCGCACCAGGGACACCGGTACCCTCGGTGATTATGACTAAAAAGCCCATCTGTGCAGCTCTTCCATCACTCCCACACACCAGGGTGACTTTATCCCGGCTGAACGGAAGATTCTTTCAAAATGTAATGCAAATAAGAAACAGACACGCAGTGAGCACAGGGTAGTGTGGCATAAAGCTCTTCCTCTGAGATCTGAACAGTCTGAGTTGGCGTGTTCCAGCCAAGATGCTCCTAAACTGTTTCTGCATGAGGGGATTTTCAATGCTGCTACATAAACAAGAGCAATGCAGCACGTTTACAGAATGCTTTTGGGGTAACCATGAACATGTTTAAGGGAAGAAATGCACCATGACTTCAGTTTAAAGAATTGTAAAACAAGCTGATGGGGGCAGGAGGAGAAAATTGGAATGGGAAGGATTTAGGCTGACTTCCCACGAACCTGCAGAAAATACACAAAATCCCCAAAAGATCTTATTTCCTAATTAACTGACTCAAAATGAAATCATTTTTTCTTTCTCCCAAATGACAGGATTACTTACACAAATTATCAAAATAGCTGAGTTAAGCTCAGAGAAAAAGAATTAGTTTCCTACAGCAGAAGGCTGTTGCTATACACGTTATTTTAATATGCACAACTCAAAAACAGCCAACAGCTTAAAATCACTCTCTCTGGAGAGAAGACTGAAAAAACTCATCTGACACTATTTTGGAGGGATGGTGAAATGAAAAAAAAATTGGTGATCTAACAGTAGAGCAGAAAAGCCATTCAGCTGTCTGGGAAGCAGAACTCCAGTTTAGACTGGAAAGCACCCAGCTGAAGTCATTCCACTTCCAACTCAGATATGATTTAAAATAATCCTAAAATTCTCATTCTTGAATCAATAAACAGGAGGTAGAATTATTTTTGTGCATTAACAGAGACGTGAATGACACACCAGTGGTAACTACACCATCCACCCAGATGTCTGCAGTACCTGCACCTAAATCGCTGCCTCGCCAGCTCTCTTTAAACCCACATGCTGTACTATTGCCTCACTGGAACAACAGCAAGCAGAGGTATTCCAGAGGTTTCAACTCAGCGTTAACTCTTCACAGGTCTTAAATCACTGCAAGTCTTGACAAGGAACATATTTCATTCTGCAGACATTTAAACTAGAGCTCGGTTCAAAAATAAATAAATAAATAAATGTAAAGCCTTCTAAGACACTGATTTTCCAGGATGACTCTATGACCTGTGTAAGAGTCAGGACAGCCCACCTCCAATTTTGACTGTGAAGTCCTCAGCCACCATGCAGTTCCTGGCAGCGAGGTCCCTGTGCACGAACTTGTTGGCGTTGAGATAGGCCATGCCGTCCGCGATCTCCCCCGCCATCTGGATCATCTTCTTCAGCGTCGGGGGCGCCTGCCCAGGGTTGTTCTGAGCAAGACGAAGATCCAACAATTAACAGACCACATTCACTCTCTCGTGCACATACTGTCCTCGTGTTCTGTTCCTTTAATTTACCCACATCGGAATTTCTAGAGCAAGGGCAAAAGCTGTTGAGCTCATTTTCTACATAGGCTGCTGTGATTTCAGTGGCAAGTGACCTGTGTGTCATCTTTATCCTTCAGACCCTGTATCATATGTGTCAATTTTAGCTGTTAGACTGATGGCCTATGCATGAGAGTTTGCATAGGAGCTAAGATAACAGACATTTACTTTCCAGCAGGGGCAACAGGCAGGACACACAACATGAAACAATTATCCTGACACGTGTTCTTAAAACAGCCAATTTTTGTAACATCTTGATGAGAAAGTAGATCAGACAAAAGACCTAATGCAAATCTGGAAAAGAAAACTCAGTGACACAAGAAGGGACCTATCCCATGTGGCACTCTGGGCTGCCTCATGAAAGAGCTGTTGGAGATCACACAACAGCTCATGTTTTGTCCTTAGACTGAAGGAGAAGGGCAGGAAAGGCTAATTGCCTACTGCTTCCAACGTGAGGCTGTCTTGCTCAAGATGATTCAAACTGAAGAAATAAACATCCAGCAACTCATGACTCACCTCTGTGTCCGGCCTCAATGATCTCAGGTAACTTTTGAGGTCCCCACGTGTCATCAGCTCCATGATAACCAGTGTAGGCTGGCCCTGAGAAACAACACCAAGCAGCCGAACCTGGCAGAGGAAAAAACCAATGTTCGGTACAAGTACAGCTAAATATCATTTATTCATGTTGATATGTAGCCCTGTGAGAACCTGTGGGAAAGGTCTGAATGTAGATTCAGTTCCACTTTCTGACTGAGGTTTCACAATAATATTACAAAGCTGTGCAGAGTTGAAGCTAAAATCCCAAATTCCCACTTCAGTCAGGGCAGACGTGCCCAGAACAGCCTCAACTCAATAAGCACGGGCTGGGTGAGTCACAGCCTCGTCACATCTTCAGGACTCACCACATGGTGACAGTTGAACTCCTTCATCACCGAGGCCTCGTTCAGGAACTCGATCCTCTCGCGCATGCTCGCCGACTCATTGACCGTCTTGATGGCCACCCTGGTCTCTGGCTCATCCTTCACCACTCCCTTGGCTATCCCCTCGTACACCATTCCAAAGGAGCCTTGCCCAAGCTCCCGACACATGGTGATCTTCTCCCGGGGCACCTCCCATTCATCTGGGACATACACTGAGGGGAGAGAGAACAGGCCGTGACGTTCCACTGCTGCCCGTGCCGCGATCGCTCCCCGCTCCACGACAGCAACTGCCCCAGCAGCTTCAGTGTTCAAACCCCCCACAGAATGCTGACACCCTGCACCACGTGTGCAGAGTCCAGGGTCTGTCCCACGCAGAGGCAGGGGGATGATGGCATACAAATAAATCTGAAAGAAAGGTGTACCCGGACTTGAAGCAGCCTCGCTACGGTAGTGACATACTGGGATAGAAATAAGGAACCTCAAAGCACAAAACCAGGGTGGGAAAAGGCTCAAATCAACGCTTTAGGTTATATCTTTTCTTGGAATCCTTGCTCTCCTAATTCTCCCAGAAAGCATCAAACGATCATCTGTATCTGTTTAGTGTCTGCTGTATTCTCTATTAACACTGATTTTATGGCTAGAGGGAAGCAGACTCTGATCCAGCAGCTCTTTGCACAGCACTATTCTGATCCCTTGCACACACACCGTTGCACCAGCAAAGGCAGAACTTGCTGCTGCTGCTGCAGGTCTTTGATCCGAGGCAGAAGAGAGCTCTCAGAAGGTGACTGCCAGGAGGCAGGACCGCCTCAGGCAAGAAGACAGCCAAGTACTCACTGATGCTGCCTATCAGTCACCAAAGGAGGGGACAGTTGTGTCACATGCTCTGCATGGGTGAAATGACAGGATGAAAATAGAGGATTATAGCATGAACACTGACAGACCTTTAACCCTAATGGTGTTGCTATAAAAAATAACCGTAAAATAGTCTGCTGCCACTCTGGGTAAACCCACTAGTCTCCTGGGGGCTTTTGGAAATACTATTCCAGCAAGAATTCTACAACAGCAGCACCAAACTAAACCATAAACAGAAAAACTGAGGCCTCAAGGAAGTTTGTCTGATGTTCTAATTTCTTCAAGTAGGGGGTTTGTTTCAATAGGGCAAAACAGAGCTTAAAAGGGCAAACATGAAAGACCACGAATTTATTCACTCTTCCTTCATTCCAGTGAAAACATCGCTGGAAGAGCAGATGATAATCTGAAAGTGGAACTAGTGAATCTGACTTTGCCTCAGGTGGATAAAACTACACGAAAACAACTCAAAAATTCCCTAGTTTCAATGGACAAGTGGCATTTACATGTTAGCAATTGTGGATTCCAGGAGCGTGCTAATAAAACAGAGGAAGTGGTTTTACAACATGCCTTTTAGAGTTTCATACCTTTCGAAGTCAGACACCAACAAGAACACACGACAATAAAAGCATCACAAGTGAAAGGTCACACTCACCGTCTGAGGCACTGAAGTACTCGGGGTTCACAGAAGCATAAAGTACTCCATTGCCCAGCCTGTCACTGTTCCTGTAGAAATATTGAGTTTTTCTTCTTTAATCTTTCAATCTGAGTATATTTCAGACCATCTCTTCTACAGCTCTTCCACTGCTTGCTCAACCACAGAGTATTATTTACTGTATGTGGAGCTTTTCAGACAAAGGGGACAAACTGAGATCTTATCTACCTCACATAATCAATGGGAACACCGCCCAGAATAGCTTCCCAGGAGTTCTGGAGACTTCTCTGTACCAAATCAGCACCAGGAAAATGGAAACGCAAGGTACTTTTAGCTGCTGGGTAAACTTCTTTTAAGAAAGGCAGCTATATTTTTATACAACCAGAAGATCCATGGCTGAGAATGCACTTTAACATCATCAGCTCTGCTGTGGGAGAGAAGTTTTTTAGCAAAAGACAAGACTCTTTTCAGTGGGGGATTCCATTCAACTATTTCCTAAGTGTTTCTATTATTTTATTTTAAAACCACACAATGCCACACCTCCCAATTTTCCTGGGGTGATTTGCAGAATAAGACACATAATAAATGCACTTTGAGAGCTTTTGCAGAAGGCAGGCTCACTGAGGAAACATTCTTGTGCTAGAACAGTTTAAAGAAAGAAAAATTATCAGCAATTTCGCCTAGGAGAGCCTAAGGAAGGCAAAGCAGGAATTGTAATCACCACTGACAAAGCCCCTTCTGGAGAGCTGGAGCAGAACTGGTACCACTGTCTGCAGTGCTACCAGTGAGTTAGAACTGGAAATCATGGCATACTCAATGAGCATAGTTAATGTGAGAACAGTAAAAAAACTCCATAACTAGAAAGTTGCAAGACTGAACATTTGTACTGCTATTAAGTTCTCATTATGTATTTCAGTGAGAGAAAAAAATAAATCACTAGTTACAAAAAAACAGAGGAAAACAAATTAACAGAACAGTCCCAACGACTACTCTTGGCCAGGATATAATTTTTTAACTGGATGTAAAGACTTCAAAAAACCCTCTAGAATTTGGAAAAAGATTAATCTAAATGGAACTAACTTTTCCTGATTTATATTGACTCATATTTCAGTCAAATCTTTTGATTATACAGGTCCAGTGTGTGCCATCACTGCCCCACTGATGTGTTCCTCACAAGGCTTCCTCTTCCCACTCAAACATGATACTGCAATAAAAACCCTCTTCATATCCCCAGCAGCAGCAGCCAGATGCTGGTAACTCTAAACCACCTCCTTTTCCACACCAAGGAGGCAGAATCTATCTCAGCCTCTCCACTCCTCTGAATGTCATTTCTCTTCTTAATTTCTAACTCGCTCCGTGGGCACAGATTTGAAAATAAACAACTCCCCTCCTGCAGGTTTAAGCACCAGCACACAGAACTCACCTCTTTTTGTTAAAGACGTAGAGCATTATCAGCAATCCCCCAAGGATGAGCAGCAGAGCAATAGGGAGGACAATTACCAAGTGCAGGAAGTTTCCATAGTTTGCTGCTGCAACCAACAAGAAAACAATTGTATCAGGGTTTCTATAAAACCTCTGTTAACAAAGAAACGTTCAAAACCCACTCAGTGTATTTCCATACAGGGAAGAAATCAAAGTTCTCATTTTCTTGTCTGATGTGGAAAAATGTACTCAGAAACCCTCCCTGACTGCAGATGAGTGAAACAAGAAAGCAGACACTGAAAGGCATTAATTTTGTACAGAACAGTGTCTGTCTGGGCTTTGTTTTCACAAGTTATGCTTAAAGGACTTGCATTCCTCAGTGAACAATATCCAATTGTTCACTTGCACATTCACCTTTTTTTCCACCTTTTGTTCACCTTGCAGCTGCTTATATTCAGAATATACACGCACTGCTCTTTACTTCAAATTGTTCGAAGTTCAGCAACCAGAAAACCAAAAAGGGATAAAAGATGGAAGTTGCAGTTTTCTGGGGATATACCTGCTCTACAATTAGATACAGAATTTCTTAAAGAGGGTCTCTGTGGTCATGTTCTCCTAAAATATAAATGACTCCCACTGTCAGGACCAGCATCACCCTTTCATCAGGACTCTTTTTTTATCAAACGTCACCCAGAACAGGTTAACCTGCCAGCCAAGAATCTACACAAATGATTTGTTTCTCCTATTATTTTGCAATTTTAAGCAGGTTTGCCTTGCTGCCACAGGTTTTGTACGTGGCAGCTCCATGTTGTTATGGCTAACACCACATTCCCAACATAGCTGCACATCCCAGGAAGCCACAGCAGGGTGTTCCCCACACCCACACCTCTCACAGACACCCAAAGCTGCAAGGAAAGGACCACACGTCAGATCCCCCTCCTGGCTGTCAACACTTGCCAAAAAATGGACCAGAGAAGAGTTCCCAAACAATCATCAGCAAGTAAGAGGAGTGTTCAGAGCACAGGCAAGAGGCTCAGACACCCAGTCACATGAACATCAGGAATTATTAAAAAGACAGTAATCCCCCAATTCGACACAGACAACAAACATTTGTCTTACATTTGGGCTGCACATAGAAAGAGATGGGCTCAGTCCAAGAGCCATTCCCAGCTAAGGAAGTGGCCTGAACTCTGGCAGAATAGTTTCCAGGGTTCAGGTGAGTTAGTTTAGCTCCTCCAAGCTTCTTGTATTCCTGTCTGGAAACACATTCCCGCTTCTCCTAGAAGGAAAAAGCAATTTACACATGTTAATATCTTCACATTCTGGAGAAAGCAATATAGCTGCAGGATAAGCTCATTTTTATAACTAAGAGCCCCACCTCATCAGTTTTACTTCAAACACCATAAGGAGATACGTGGAATTTAAGAACTCAAAACAAAGGAAATAAAGTAATGACAAGCTGGCAGGTGCTGGGTGTCTGAAATCACAATTTCTGTTTGTGCAGCACTGAACAGAAGCATGTTAAGAAAGATCCTTTTCTGTGTATAAATTAAGAGTTATGAGCAGTAATGTCAAATCCTCACCTCGCCGTGCTGCCCATATTTGATTTCATACATCAGGATCAGCCCATTTGGATTTGCAGGCTCCAGCCACTTCAGGTAGACGGTATTTTCCTCTTTTGCTTCCCATGATACCGTTCCTGGAATGTTATCTGCTCCCTCTGTAAAATATTTACAGGTGGTGTGAGAAGAACACCTATGACTGAAACAAGAACTTAGGCAAGAGTTGAGGAAAATGGAAGGTTCATGATATTCTTCAGGTGCAGAAGCTCTGCAGCAAGAGCCATTCAAATCCAGGGAACAAACTCCTTTGGCCAAGGGCCTGCTGGAGGTTGGCTCAGTCTGAACTCCTGGTTCGCAGAAAACCAGTGCAGAGCATACAGCTCCAGCAGGCATGGGCTGGCTCTGTGTGCCAAAAAAACCTGGTTCTCAGCACCTGATTCTTCCTTCCCAACTCTCCACAACACCAAAACAGTGCAGGGAGATATTCCCACCAAATGGCTGCAAACAGCTGTAAACACACAACATCTGCCCCACTGACGGCCCCTTCCTAAAGCAGTCGTAGGAAATCTGTCCCCATTTAAAACAGAGTCTAGGCAGCAATTCATGAACTGCTTTATCCCTATTTAGTTCCTAATAATTTTATGTGACTTATTCAAAACTTAACAGAACGTGAAGCCCATTTCAGTCTGGGCTGAAAAAATACCACCTTCTCAAAGATACAGAAGAAAACAGGATTATTTAGCCTTTAATTTTCAGAGGCATGTGTTAAAAATCTCAGAACACTTCTTTCCTTTTCCCTGATCTCACAGATTTCCTTATTTCCTTGAAATAAGCAATACTTTTTGCTTTTTTTTACTGACACAGCTGGATCTGGATTATGATAGCCTTTCCTTCCAGAAACAAAACAAAATTGCTACCATTCTGCATCCAATATCCCCAGACATCTGCTGGAGTCAGAAGCTCATTGCTGGATGCATATGAGCTTACACTAAAATCATCTCTATTCTTCTCAGAAGTACAATCTGCAAAAGTCCCAAAGACGAGCACAGCATTCAGTGCTTCCTATTTGAAGTAGTCTAGAGGCCAGGGATTGGGCACAAAGAAACACAGTATTCCTCCTGTTCCCAGGCTGGACAAATGCACGGTCGTTCTGTGACAGAACAAACATTTGGCAAACATTCCCACCAGCAAAACTCCAACATCTGCAAACAGTTCCGAGTGAACACAGCAAAACCAAACATTAGCAGAGAAACGTTGCCGAGGCTCTATTCAGCACACAGGGAGCTGAGGAACAAAACCTTTCAGCCCACCATGTCTGGGGGTCTCACTTCTATTGCTGGGAAACGGAGTCTCTCCTAATTATCCTGGCAGTCAGCTTCTCCCTTTCTCCAGCTCCCAGCACAGACTCAAACACATCACTCAGTACACACAACACACCAGTCGAGGACACGAAACAAAAAAATCTACGCAGTTCCAATTTATACTAGTGCATGGAATTTTTTTTACTATACCCCAATGTAATTCTAATTGGTTTGGGAGAGCTTGTCCCCCCTGAGCTTGATCTCTGCCCAGCAAAGGCAGGGCTGGCCCCCTGTGTGAGCATACCTGAAGGCATGGTTCTGGCGAACACGAAGTTGGACGCGCTGCAGCCGAGCGTGTCGGCCTCGTGGTTGCAGCTGTGAATATCGATGCGGTAAAGAGTGAAAGGCTGGAGATGGGAGATCACGGTTCTCTCCTTGCCATCCACCTTGGTCTCAAAGAAGGGATATTCCACCTCGCTCTCCTCCGCGTCAGAGGCGTTGGTGAAGTGGTCGGTGCCGGTCGCGTTCCTGTTCCGAGTGGCCAAGGTGGCGTTGGCGATTCGGAACACGTCCCTGCGCTTCCGGTCGGGCCTGAGGAGCAGACACAGGTACAAAAAAGGGCTCTTTAGAGAAAATCCACTTCTTCTCCAGCTTCAGGAAAACTGTTCCAAACACCCCAGTGAAACAGGCAGCAGCTAATAAAAAAGCTAAATAAAGGAAACTGCAAAACAAGAGGAAAACTTTCTCTAAATCTGAACCTGCTGCTTGTCAGCGCATCTCATTTCTCTCTCTTTTGGTCAGGAACCAACCAAAACTCTGAAGCTCACACTGCGCCCCAAGATGAATGTGCAAACTTCTGACCTCACACAATAAACCAAACAGCAGAAAATGGCTCCACCGTTACTCAATAAGCATCCTGGATTTAAGTTTCATGACAGTAATGTTGACGCTTAAAATAAAAATCAGATGCTAAAGGTTGAAAAGTTTAGGGGGGGGAGAAACTGTTTTGAAGTTTGCTGGATTAGCAAAGGAAGCTGAGCCTACTGAGAGTTAGCTTTGCAGTTGTGATGAAATTACAATGTACTGCACTGAGAGGAGAAACCTTGGAAGGCAGCTGAAGGCCATGAATGTTCACCACCACTCGGGTGGTCATCTGTGTATCTCTACTTCTCTCACCCAAACAAAAGCTCTGCAAAGGAACAATCCTCCTACGTGAGAAAACTCAGCACTAATATTGTGTAGAGCCAAAAGTTCAACAAGCAGCTTTGCCTTATAGGCATCTGGGTGAAATTTAGACAGAATTAAGAAGTTGAGGATTTACAGCCACACCATTGCCTTCTCAAGCCCAGGGAACTGCTGTAGTGGACAGCCTCGAGTGACAGGAGAAGGATAAAGAAACTCTTAGAACCACATGGATCAGGCAACCAGCACCCTGTGGCCACCCAAGGGACCTGTCCCTTGGTCCTGCCCCACATCTGAGGCTGTTCTGCACAGGAGCAGCGACACAGGGCAGTCTGGCCTTACTGCTCCTGCTCCTCTGTCTCCAAAGGCTGCAGGAACGCTCACACCTGGAAAGCAGCGCCCCAGGGGAGGTAAAGGAGAAACTAAGAAGTGTCACACTACAAAACCAATTTGGGCTTGAATCCTATGCCTGAAATCACTTCACCAGTGCCCATGGAGCACCTGGCCAGTGCAACAGGTACCAAGGACATGAGGTCCAACAGCTCTACCAGAAAACGAGTTACAAACCAGGCAAATGAGGCCTCCCTCGAACACACAACAGGAGGAAAGATGACTCAACAGGAGAACTTAATTCACTGTCAAATATATCATCTGAGTACATGCAGCCACAGAGCAGCACGCTGCAGAGAGAGCCAAGAACAGGCTCACTCGGTTTTGAAACCTCCTGGCAGAGGTTGGATGATTTTTTTTTCTTTAGGAGTTCACAACAAGAATTTCCAAAATCCTTTTACTACGTCGCTAGTAGTCGTTTTGACACTCTAACCACCATGTAAACCACGTCACAGAAATAAACACAGACAAGAAAGAACTTCCCAAGTTAGCAACAAATTGTTTTAAGCAACACACAAGTGAGTATCTTGTCAGTTAAGGCAGTTTCATAGGAGATATAAGCATTTGTGTCTCATCTACACTGGTATGTATGGAAGTTACTAAACCTATTCACCCTGCTTAGGATGAGTATTGATTTACTGCTTTAGGCTCAGTGGAAAGAACAAACTTTTCATCAGCAAAATGTTGGATGCCTAGCCCTGAACTGATGAACATTTGCACAGATTCTGTGGTTAAAGCAGTGAAAATAGAAAGTTCATTTTCAATCAACCACAAAAGCATGTGCCAATGCAAGAACCCAACAGGCCTGACTTTATCACTGCTTTTATGGGATGCTTGGAGCTTGAATTCTTTGGTGGTACCTCAGGGTGGGGGGGGAGTACAGCCTTCCCTCGTCTTCCAGGAAAAAGATAAAGGAACACAAAACTTGTTGGTGAAAACTACAGTTGTGTCAGGAAGAGGAAAGAGTTGCAGGATAACCACAAGTAATTAAAACATCATGAGATTTGACATCAGTGCTTTTTGGTCAAGCAGCTTCCTGCATTCATGAAATGCAGAGATAAAGGCAAAAAATAAGCATCCAAGGAAGTTAGGAAAAGTCTAGAGATAAAAACTTGAAAAATCATCTGTTCCATTAAGGGAGAGGAAGGAAAAGAAGCGCAAGAGAAAAATTTAAAATAACACAATAAAAAATTTAGTCAAGTCAAAAAGATTTAAAAAACTTGGGCTATTTAACAGCAAAGCTCACCGTTCTCCTATGTCATGGCAATTTTAATTCTACTCCTCAGACTACACACAGAGCCCATCGCAGCCTGCTCATCAGAGAAACAAAAACCTTGAAGAATAACCTCATTCTCCTCTGCTTGTGAGTGTCTCTTCAAGACTAAGCAGACTCCTGTTTGAAATCCACCACGGCACTAATACAAATGGGGTCATCCAGAAGTTGCACAAGAGATTAGATCAACAGACTTCTTAAACAATCTTAAAACCACCCAGTCAAATACTTTCATGCTGTATTACATGCTGCAACTCTTTCATAACAACCTGGAGACAGGTAGAACACTGGAAACAAATACTATTATTGAGGCTTGCATTAACACATTAATTAACTTCTCCCTTGGGAAAGAGAGAAAAAAATTGACATCAAGTAACAAGCTGCTTAGGATTTGTCCCATGGAGACGTCTCACCAGCTCATAAACTTTAATTTCCCTGACATACAGTCTCTTAAAAGTTGCTTGGCTATGCAGCTATTGCTGAGCATTGTCCCTTATCTGCCCCTGCTGTTACAAAACACTCTAATGGCAGTAATTTAAGAGAAAAGGACAAGCTTTCAGGAAATTCTCTGTGAACTGATCAGTTTATTTGTTACTGAGTTCAAGGTTCTATGAGTTTGCTTGGAGGGGGCTGAACTGCAAGAAAACATGTGAGAAGAAAACACATTTTAAATTACACATGTTTGGGGAAATAAAAAAACCTCCTTTGCCACAGACTTTCAAGTAGTTTAAACTTGACACATGGCTTTCAAAACTCCTTGCTGTACTATTTCATGAAGTCCAAAATCAGATCTTAAGATTTCCCATGGCTCAGGAGTTACATCATGATCAGACATGGAGGCTGTAACTTCCCTGTACCTGATCTTGGCTGCTGCTTCCCATCATCACTGGGGAAACCCTGCACAAGTGCTCACTGTGACCCAAACACAGCTCAGATAAGATACTTCTCCCAAGAGAGGCAGTATTTAGTTCCTCATATTTTGGATAAAGCTAAGAAGCATTGTGAATATCAAAGTCTCAACCCCAACAAGTCACTCCAACACATCCTTAAATAAAGGTCCAAAAAAACCACAATGGAGAGTGATATGAACCAGCATCAATGAGGAGCAATGCCACACTTTAGAGTTCTCAAACATAGGATTTGGCCATGGACTTCCCCTGAGAGAATGAGAGAAGGTGCTGAGATCTGACAGTGTATTAAAGACTGTAACACAACAGCTGTACACTGTGTGCCCTGCCCCAGCACCCAATTACCCAAAGTAACAACAGCTTACCTGAAGGATAAATTGGAAACTCAAGGATCAAAATCACCTATTAATTCAGTAGTATCTATTCTGTGTTGCAGCACAGAATCACTACAATTCCACTTAACACATAAGCAAGTGTTTATCATGGGAGAGTGGAAATATTTAATACTTCTCTGCAGCACTGACCCAGGAAACAAACAGGCCCTTTGCAATTAGTGCAGTGAGAAAAGAAAAGCAGTTTCAATTCTGTGAGGTGACTGTGCCCTTAATTTCAAGGATAAATCTTCAGATTAGGAACACAAGCACTTAAATGGTTATTTAGAGAAAAATCACCCTTTGTCTGCCTCATGTTGCTCTTCTCTGAAACCCTTACAGACAACAAGCTCCTTAAGTGACTCTTGAGTCTGAAAAGAAACCGTCACTGAAATTGATCAATACAGGTAAGAACCCTTACTAAGGGCTAGAATTGAAAGAAAGAAATGAAAATTGGCAAATAAGAGAAATTGCAAAGTAAGGCTGTGGATTGTCTCACACGAAAGGAAGGGTAATGTTTGGGGTTTCAGGTGTTTCTACATGTGCTTTCACATCCAGAAAACCTCAGTTCTAGGAAATGTTAAAAGATGAAATTATCAGCCCTGCTTCCAAAGAAGAGTCCAAAATCCATTACCTGGGGACAAAGATGGAGTTGTGAAGGAAGTTCTCAAAGACTTTCCTGTACTCTGCTTCCTCCTTCTCTGCTTGCTTTTCTGCCTCTGTCTTGGGACAAGCACAGCAAGGTCCTTTTTCTCCCCCACAGCCCTCTGGCTTGGTGGGCTCAGTGGCTTCTTCTGTATCAATGGTCCCATCAGCATATCTTCGAATTGGGACTTTATCTTGAAAGAAAAGAACAGAGCTGGTTTGTCTTCTCTCCAGATCATGGATACAGCAACAATCCACGTTTGCCCCTTCCCTCTACTTGCTGTTATTTAGCTCTTGCCAGTGAAGAGCCCCGGCAGGCAGATTCCCAGGCATCTTTAGTTCTCCTACCTTTGGAGCAGTAATTGTGTCTGTACAGGTAACTGTCCTGAGGCTGCTGCTGCCAGCGCACGATGTAGTAGGAGAGGTTCCCATTGGGAAGAGAGGGAGGATTCCATTTCACAATCAGCTGGGACGAGGAGTTGGATGCTGAAATAACATCCAAGGGAATGGATGGCACTAGAGAAGGAAAAAAGAAAGAAAAAAGAAAGGTATTTAAATCTAGAGCACTCCACAACGTATTTCCATGAGTGAATCCTAATGCATTTCTATACTGCAAGGAAGAACACCATCTTATTTCAAAGAAAGGATTTTCTACTTATGCCAACAGTTAAAGGTTCAACTGCAACCAAGTCCCAACCCAAAGTTGTACTTAAATCAGTCTTTACAATGGAACAAAGCCTGAAATTCTAACTCCAAGAAGCTCCCACAGTTCCTAAAGAAAGTAATATCTGAAAAAGCAGAGTTTTAGTTCAAATTTTAACGCTGCTTTCATAATTACTGAAACTGCTAGCACTATGCACATCGTCTGCACATAAATTCCACTCCTGTATCAATAGCAGAACTTGCACAATAATGCACTAATCTCACCTGCAGCACTATCAACCTCTCACCCCAGAGCCCAGCATCTCACCTGCAGCATTGGTTCGAATATATATAATTTCACTTTTTGCTCCATGAATATGATGGTTTTCCATCATTGTGAGGGTAACGGCCTTGACATAAATGGCATATTGAGTCCAAGGTTTCAATCCCTGCAGCAGAATTCCAGGATTGTTCTCTTTGTTTGGTGGCAGGTCAACATCAACCATGTTCCAGCTATTGGAGCCACACGCATCTTGCCCGTCATACTCTGTCACATTTCTGAATGGTCTGAAATATTCAAAGAAAAAAGTAGCACAAACATTTATTTTCTCCCAAAGATGGTCATACATGTATGAGACTGCCTCACTTCAAAGGTGCTGAATGAAACAAATAAAGCTTACTTGCTTTCCACAGCAGAATAAACCAAAAAAAAAAAAATCTGTATTTCCAAGCAGTACAAAATTCAGAGTTCAGTTTTAGTCATGAGCAATAAAGCAACATTCTCCAAGAAAACACCGTATTTATCTATTTTTTTTATTCAAAACAGGCAGTGAAATGCTTCAGACATATTTAGACTTTAAATAAACATGTATCAAACAGAAGCAACTCAAAACAGTCACTGATAGTGGCCAAACTTTTTACTATGAAGAACCCCAAGTTCCCAAAGTTCTTGACCGGTGCAATGGGCTTTTCTACCCTTCTATTTCCACACAATACAAACACACTTATATAGTTCTATTTTTCAGAAGTTGTAACACTGGTGCAAGAGCACACAAACTCTCGTTATTAATATCTGCAGACTTGCCAGCACTGGCTTCAATGTAGAACACCACAATGATCTTTTTCAAGTGATGCCGGACAGGAACGATTTGTGCTTCTATGTCTCACATCTTTGCTCCATGTATCATTACCAGCA
Organism: Cnemophilus loriae; assembly: GCA_013397755.1. Taxonomy (NCBI): domain Eukaryota; kingdom Metazoa; phylum Chordata; class Aves; order Passeriformes; family Corvidae; genus Cnemophilus; species Cnemophilus loriae. The sequence continues at coordinate 1,615,068 of VZTF01003047.1, read as the reverse complement.
TTCCAAACCTCCCTTTCACACCTCCAGACTGCTTGGAAAGTTATTTTTGTGCTTTTTTTTTTAATTATTATTATTTTAAATCTGAGCCATTATAAGGATGTGCAAAGGCAGAGGCATCTCCCAAGCAATTTGGATTTCTCCAGTAACTGCCCCACACCTTCATTATCAAGAGATACTAATGCAGGAAATGACCAAAGCTGGATAGTCTAAATAACCCCAAACCCTGAGCAGACAAGTCATCCAGATGGCAGGGCAAACTCCTGACCTGTGATGCTCTCTAGTCAGTACTTTGACTAGAGAAGGAAAATATCTCAGTCAATATGATGACTTAGGAAGAGCTCCAAATCAGACCCCTGAGAAGAGCCAAGCTATCCACCTTTCTCTTTTCTCAAATTAAAACCCTGATGGATTTGCAAGGACTCATTCCAACCAATCCTCTTTTTAAAGGAGGCTTGTGCTCCACCAAGAAAAGAATTAGAACAATAGCAGGACTTGAGGATGAAATACACAAACTGGATGAGCCATCCAGCAGTAGGAACAGAATTGTCTGCTCTCCCTTGGACTGCCCTGGTTAATCTCTGACAACATCTACTTACGCCTCTTTGTAGTAAACAGTGAAGCTAATGAGGTCTCTGTAATCTGGAGGGCGATACCGCTCCCATGTCAGTTTAATCCGATTCTTGAGCGTCGTGTTGGAAACAAAGTGCAGAATTTTGCTTTCACCTGCAATGCAAAAGGACAGGACACGCCAGAGTTGGCATCACATCACCTGTTAGCATTTTTTGTTTCTTAAGTATCGGTTTTAGCTAATGAGCCTTTCCAGCAGCACCTATGACACCACAAGATACCAACAGCCTTTGTGTCTGTAGAGCTTCCTCTTTCCTCCTACTACATTTGAGTGCTTAAGGGTAAGCAGTGACCTTGGCAATCAGTTTAAAATATGCTTGAGCTACTTGTTATTAATTTTTTTGAAGCGGATTTTCTCTTAATGCATCATCGGAAAGCTCTTGAAAACTACTTCAGACTCTCCCGGAGCGAGGGATGGAAGCGCTGTTTATCCACAGGACTGCCTTGGAAGCACTAAATCCATCATCCGGCTCCAAAGCACGCGCGGAGCAGTCACCGGCCTCTGTGTGCTCACTCTCCAGGACAACTTTTGACAACTACCATTTGTTTTTCTGGAGAGTGAACAACATGGAAAAGACAAAGGAGTTTACATTCCTATTCATCAGCGGCTGGACCAAGAACTCCAAAACTCAGTTCATATACAGCACAACCATTTGATGGCAGCAGCTTCCAGCTACTCTTCTGAACAGACCTGGATGGAAGCCCACAGCTTTGAAATGAATGGCTTCCCACTACCAACTCACTGAGCTTTCCAACCCAAAACAAAATAGCTTTTTAAAAACTTAATTCTTGGATGAAAAAATTGCGTTCTGTCAACTGTAAGCGAGTTTCTAATGTTCCGCAGAAGCTCTGAAAATAAAGAGGTTTTCACCCTCGTGTACACTGGCACTGTTGGTGCTATCTTTGCAAAGGCAGTTGAGCTTTTGTTGATTCTTTTGCCCTTCTCAGAGTCAGAAAGCTTTCTGTACTGGTTTCTTAAAAAAGCAGGCAGCGGCTGGCACTGGCCTCAGTGGTAGTAAGGCCTGGCTGTGTGTCTGTAACTCCTCCAGGACTGCAAGGCTTTGCTCTATTGAATGTGCAGAGAATGGAGGGTGCTTACAACAAGGATCTGGGCCATCTGCGCGTCTGCATCGCGCCCAAAGAGACATTCAGCAGACTACATGTCCTAGTTTTGTAAGCACCATCCACAACAAGGGGACTTGACTTACACACAAGATCCATTTTAGTTTACTCAGCTCCAAAACCACCACAAATCGACCAAGGGAAAAATGCATTGTCAGTTTTAAGGGTTTGAGATGAAACTTGCAGGCATTCTTAATTCCTAGATGAGAGTTTGCTTTTAAACGTGCTGTTACACCTGGAGAGCTCATGTGCAGACCACCAAAGCCAGGAGAGGACTTTCCAGTAACTCTGACCATTGCAGAATCCAAAATTAAATGCAGAGACTCAGGCTTGGGAATACTAGAGAACATTAAAAAGCGTTCTCAATTCAAAAGCAAATAATTTGAAAACAAAGCAGAGCAAAGTAAGTTTGAAACAAGCACTTCTAGCAACCAGGTACAATATTTGGCAGGAGCTTAAAAGAAACTGAACGTAACATAGACAGTTTGTTTTGGTGTCTGTGGAATTGTTATTCAACAGCATCCTTAGTATCAAGAAAGAGTAAATATCAGAGAGAGGAAAACACCTATAATGATGCACAGTTACAAAAGAGACTGAGAAATTGCTCACTGTTGGATACACCAAACTACTGGATTTCATTTCTCATTTCCCAGGCATGCTCCTATTGTTATCTGCTGCTGCTGTCACAAAACAGGGGATTTGGGAAGAAGTCATCTTCTACAAGCGGGTTTTACAGATAAGATAGGGACTGTGTAACCCGCATCGTTTTCCACTCGCGCAAATCTATCTTCATAGCTACAGTTTAAAGCCTGACCAAGCAGAAGGGCTGAAAGCCTCCTGCAAGTCCTAAACTCTAAATACTGCAGTAGTCAGCAACACGTCAGTCTCTTGGATTTTAGCTTGTGACACTCTCCTGTGCAGTTGGCATTGAGAGTTTTTTGTTTGTTTACTTACAAGAGGCTCTCTCCCCATTGTTCCTTGGATTTATATCTCCTTTGCTCTGTCGTCCCTTGGTTCCGGAAACTTCCTCCATACGGTAAATCTCAGAAACACATAGTTTAGGATTAAATGCAAAGTACATCTTCCCCTCACTGATTGTCAAGTTATGATGGTTCCAGTCCCACAGCTGCTGAAGATTGTGGTTGTCGAGCACATAGAAGGAATAATTCCTAGAAGGAAGTTTTTGAAGAAAAAATACGCGTTTTAATCCACAGCCTATTCCAACGAAGAATACCTTAATATAGGGAAACTTTGAAAAACTGTCTTTGTTCCCTCTTTCTTTAAACTGGTGTTCAGCAAAGGGCTTTGTTCTCTCTCATGGAGCCAGTTACCCCTGAATGTTTAGGGGGCAGGGAAATGAGTGTGACACATGACTCCAAAGTGACACCAACCATCTAAAGCCCACTCCAACATGTGTTTTAATAATTGTATAGGAGCTGCTATGAGGAACACATAAATTCACGTCCTCTGAACAGCAGGTCTCTACACTGGATTTTCCATTTGGTGGCAAATGGGAAGCAGTAGCCTTAGATACCTCATGGAAGGAAAAGCCTCCTGGAGTTCCGGCAATAAAACACAGTCATTAACACAACTCTTGCTTATGTTTACAAAAGCAACTCTAAGAGTTTGTACAGTGAGGTTTCCTTGCCTCTCTGTTTTACCTCTTGGCCCAATAAAGATTTCCTACATTGTGCCAAGTACAGTCGCACCTGTACGTCAAAACCCAACAGCAAACAGTTGTACTGACTGCACAGGATCCACACTTCAGAGCACAGAGCTAAACACAAGCAGCTGTGCTGAGCCCACTGCCTAAGCACAGCCCTGGAATAACATGCACATCCTTTATTTCCACAGACACTGTATACAAAGTTGTATGCAAAAGGCCTATTAAATATTATGAAAGCCCTATTAAATATTATGAAGAAATTCCTGGTACTGCTCCTTTGGGCTGAAGTGGAAGAAAAACACACGTGCAACAGAAGCAAGATTGTAGGCTCTACACCAGCAGCAAGACAACACCTGCAAGGACACTGACACTGAGATAGCAGGGACAGGAATGCACTACTGGGAAAGGAGATAAAGGTCTGTGTAGCTGATGAACCTAAATCAAGCCAACCCACCATGGCAGCATTTATTTCACTTTGGTGGGAAGTCCCCACAACATTAACTACAGCAACACAAAATCCACTACTAAACATAGCAAAGCCCATCTTGCACTGCTTAGCCCTTGTCAACAGAGCTACACTGGGCATTCTACAAACTCTTAACTAGAGAGTTTCTGCAGGGAAATGTGGCAGACAAACCACAGGGCTCATAAAAAGCTGCCATACTACTCATTTATGGTTTTCCTTCAATTATTTTATTTAAAATTTACCATTAATTCCTCCCTCACCCAACCTGAAACAAAACCTGTGCATTCTGGCTCCAATCTGCACAGATTTGCCATTTCTTGCAAGGCAGAGTGCATTTTCAGAACAATGTGAAAGACAAGTTGTTTCTCCTATTTCCATGTGCCCCTTAATTACCCAGGACTTGATTTCTAATGAAGTTGATATACCTGGTACCACTTCACACAGATGCTGAGAAGAACGTGCTCAGTTAACAACGGAGCAGAGACACGTTTATGCTTTAAATGCATTCTGCCAGGAGAGAACAAGGATGCTGAACTGCCTGTGGGATTTGACAGACATCACCAAATCCTGGGCTGATTTGGAAGTACTGCACCTTACTAACTTCAGTGTTTTCTTGTCTTGTTTGAAAAGCTAAACTTCTGAGCTTCTGAAACCTCCACACAAACCCAGCCTCACCCCTCAGCGTACAAACTCCCCAGCTCACTTTTTCAAACTTCACTCACACACAAGCAGCTGAGAAACTTCCCCAAAATCAGGACTGAGCTGAGGAGCATCCCCATGGCAGCCTGCACTGCAGCCAGGCTCACCACCCGTGTCACCACAGGTCTGGAGGGCGTCATTCCCTCCCCAGACACCCTCAGCACAGGGTGCCTGCTCTGCTGGAATGCTGTGGTTAGATCGGCCTTGCTGCTCTCCTGCCGTCTGTCTGAATTCACCACACCCTGACAATAATGATCCCAGGAAAACAAACCGTAAATTCCTCAGTAAGGAACCACACAACAGCTAGAGATCCTGTTCACACCTTCCAACAGGCCTGACAGCTGATGCCTCTGCCTCAAAATGGTGTAGAAAACAGGGGGGAGGTTGTTTGGATTTTATAAACTGTCCCCCAGTTTGCTGCAGAGGTTGAAACACAACATCAGAGCAGGCCAGTGCCACAACTGAAACCTCTCCTCAGCCACCATCTCCTTGCTCGCTCCTGAGGGCCATGAACTGCTCATTTTCCAGTACCCGACCTGGGATGCTCTGGGAAGTGCTGCCTACACACCATCCATGCACACAGCAGTGAACACACAGACCTCAGCAGAGGATGGAGGGGCCTGGCAGAGTCAGCACCAGATGGGGGAACAAAACCCTGCCAACGGGCACCAAGACCCCTCTCTGGGCACATCTCCACCTCAGTTTCCCTATTTGCAAGGAGAAATTACTTCCTTGCTGTGGGAGCACGTTCACTATAGACATGGTTTTCAAAAAAGGCAGTGAAAACTCTAAAAACAAACAAAGTAGATTCCCTCTAAACTTTCCACTTTCTGTGATAAGCAAGGCAAGCACCAGCAACTGAATAAGGAACAAAGAACTCCTGAAGTGCTGTTTTGTTAGTCCAGTTCAAGAAAGGAAAGGACAGCGGCAGTGGGGTCAGTCGTGTAATGAACAACGATCATTAGGGCCTTAAGTTACCCTCCCTCTCACCCCTCAAGGCACTGCTGGCACAAACAGCTCTTGTTCCAGCACCCCACTGCTTCCCAGGTTAAGATCTCACTCCCTGTCGTTCATAATTCTGCCCATGTAATTGTTCAGGCTCAGTCCTTCCTTGTCGGGTGCCTACTTCCACCTAAGTATTTTTGGACATGTTATTTAGACTGTGGTAATGCCTAAATTATGCCAGGCATTTTCCAAGCAAAGAGACTGCCCCTGCCCCTGAGTATGTAACTGCAGTCACTTCCTAACATAGGGGAATTTTAGCACAAGCAGCTCTTTACTATAGATCTGTTTTACCTTCCCACTCAGCCCTGTTTTCTTCTTCAAAGCTGCACCTATTTACTTCTCTATTTGGGAATCTGACTGATAAACCTCCTGTTTCCCCTCGTTTCAGCTCTGCTTGCTGACAGACAAGGTACCATAAACATAATTACTACCTGAGACACAAACTAAACTCAGGTTCAAAGAGGTCGAGGGAGAGAAGCAAAGAGAAATCGGTAACTGGAATGTCTGAGAGGGCACAGCCCGCCGGGAGCGGCCAAACAAGCCCGTGCTCGGCGCTGACAATCCCCTGGGATTTGCAGTTGGAAACAAGCTTCTCCACAGAGCCAGTGCTCTTCCTGAGCAGGCAGCGTGCTCTGCAAAGGCAGGAGGGAGAGCTGCCCTTGCACTCACTCTGTCAGATGCTGGAATTTTAAGAATTTAAGGCTGAGCGAAGACTAGCTTGAGAGAAAGAGGCAGGCTGTGAAGAATCCCTCGTGCTTTAACTTTATACAGTCAGGGCAGATATCAGACAAAAACAACCTTTCCAATGACCCTCCTGCTACCTTTCCTTCTACAATTTCCCCAAGTTCTTCATTTAATAGTTCTGTCATTATGAAGGGAGACTGATTTCTCCCACAGAACACTGGTTTAAACTTGGGATGGCTACTTGATTTGGGATGAGAAAGAGCAAGACAGTTTGCTGAAGGACCCTCACCACACCTCAGCATCACCCACACTGCAGGGATAAAAACTTTTGCCTTGACAAACTTTTACCATCATAGGAAAACAGGAGTTATGTACAGCAAAAAGTATCACGTGGTGAGTAATTACAGAAGCAATATGATCCACAGCAAACATTTCAAAGGATCAACTTTTCCTGACCAGTCTTTTGCGTGCTCAGTAGATAATCCATATAATGCTAACATTTCAGGGAGTTACAAACAATTGCAACTTGCACTGTGTTTCACACTAGTTGGGGTCACTTCCAGTTGCACTCCCTGGCCGGTAAAATTAATACTTCCTTTCAGCTGACTTCTCCATAAAACTCTGCTAAAAGCCAACAGTAAAGAACTGCAAAGAAATCCTATTGCTTCTGAAGATGTTCTTTTCTCAAACAGAGCAAAAAGAACAAACAAAACCACTTTATGGATGTAAAGAATCTACCTAGAAAAACCTAAAGTGAAAAGCAACAGCAAAGGTACCATAAAATACTTGTAATATACTCAATTTAACACGCTGATTTGGGCAGTAATGCAAATGAGAAATGCTATGCAGAGGTGTTCATGAGGAGAAGAATGCTGCATATTAGTGGAAGAGGAGATTCTATAAATGACAAGTGAATGGTTTTTAGGAGACTTATTCTCCACAGCTTTGCATTAAAGTGAAATTGCATCCACAAGTATCTGAACACTTACCCGTCCACCTGTTCCTCTCCCAGAATGTACCGCAGGTTCTTCAGGAAAGACAGGGACACCAGTGCATGGGAATGACGAATCTTCACATACCCCGTTACTGTCTCAATCAGACCCATAAAATTCTCCAGTTCTGAGGCAATGTTATCTACAGCAAGAAAAAGATGATCATTATCGTAACAGAATTCACAGCTTTGACTAATATTCTGCTTCATGCAGTATTAACTCAGTGAAAGAAAATGTTTGTACTTGTTGCTTTTGAAAATGAGAGACACTGGTTTTCCTCCCCCAGAACAGCTGCCTGTGCAGCCAGATGGCTGAAGGGCAAAATAAAGCCACAGGGCAACAGTGGGAAACCAGTCTTGCTTTTCCATACTGGAATACCTGATTTTTCCATGGGCATTGCCCTCTGAAGCCAGCATCAAATGGTGAGCCAGCATTCTGGCAGAGATGAAAAGACCCTTGTGTAAATGTACACATCATGAGATGGAATTGCTCTTTGGGTATGGAGCAAAGCTCAGGCAGAAAGCTCCACTGGAAAACAGAGAATGAGACCGGAGATAGAGAGGAAAGAGTATGTTCCTGGTCTGCTCTGGGCCCCAGAGCATTGCTTTCCATGACCTGGAAAGCTTTGGCTACAAAACTGAACCTGTTGATGAAACAGCAAAGATAAAACCATAAGGAAGTTCTCCTGCCATGGAGCATGTTCCACAGAACTCACTGAAGCTGATTTTCTATTAGAAATTACTAAAATGACTGGAGAGGAAGCTCCACTCTTCAGAACTGCCTCCTCTGTATGAACTGTCCCTGCCCAGGTCTGCAACACCCCATCCTTCACAAGCTCAAACTTTGCTGTCCTTACCTCCAGCAATCCCTGGCCCAACTCCACTGCCTGGTGTCACCACCTAGCCAAGTTATGCTGCAGTTCCAAGGGAAGTTCCTAAGGACTTGGGAGAAGCTGCTATGGGGTGTGTTTGCTGCTATAAACACACCAAAATCCTAACAGATGGCTGGGAAGACCAATTACCAAACATCAGTGGTTGGTTTCCCATACCAAAAAACCAGATGCTCTTCAGCACTCTAAAATAATGCTTAAATAAAATAAAAAAACTCCCACACGCTTGCCCCAGGTAAGTGGAACATCTGCCATAAGGGAAGATTGTACCTGTAGCAGTAGGACCAGAAATTAAAAAATCCACATGCTGCTGTAACTAAACCCTGGAACTTTCATTCAGCACGAAGTGGGGACTCAAATAGATCCCAATCTTTCAACCTTATTCATGAATCCAAAAGAGACCTTCCATAGGGACATATAAGTCCAATAAAAACTAACAGCAATTTTTACTCTGCTTTTAAGAGCTCATCAACTGTCAACACCTCCCTGGCTGATGAATCACTGCTCTGACAAATTTAATCCAGCGCTTGTTCAAGACATGTGACAGAGGTGGCCAGCACACTAATGCTGACCATCCAGCAGCACAGTGTTAGGCTTTATAAGAACTCTCAGCACTCTGGATTCCGTGTTCTAGCAAAACACCACACCTTGCCTTAAAAAGTGAGGATCTGCAGCCTTACAGTGTCACGTGACAAGTTATTTACCAACCCAGATGCACGGATTTTCAACTTTTCCACCTTCTTGGGCCTTTATTACTCCTTTGGGACCACTGCTCGTCTAACTGCCCAATCCTGGCTCCTTGTGCTGCCAAAAACCCTAACAAAAATACCAGCTTTCCCTGGGAGCCGAATACCTATTCCACCCGCGTGGGGCAGGACGGCGCTGCAGTGGGCCAAATCAAACAGGAGCACTGCTCTGGGCCTGGAAAGCAAACAGCTTGCTGAGTTTTTAATGTTCTTATCATTACACTGACGACAGAAGGAAAAATGTGAAAAGCAGCCTTATCAGGGGTTCAAGAAAGAGAGGGCGATCACTTACTTCCACGCCGGATGTTGATCAGCAGATTTCCCTTGAGAATTGTGCATCCCTGCAACATTTGTGCTGATGTGACAGAGTCAATGGTCTTCGTTTTCCCATCCTCACAAATTTTGGGGCAAGGCCCCTCACAAGGGCTGCAGAACATGCTGCGAGGAAAGAGGGGGATATTGAAAATAAACAGTGATATGCAACTCTGAGTCTACAGACTGCTTTGAGTTGAATTTTGGAAGATATTTCCCTCTAAAGCTTAGGCAAATCCTCCAGGTCAGAATGAAAGCAGCCATGCTTGTTCAGGATACACTTGCCTGCTGCGCTCCAGAGAAGCTGGAGCATTGTACCTCCTACAGTGACTGAATGGACCTATGGTCTGCCAGCTTCTGGAAGGCTCTGTGGTCCTTCCAAAGTCAAAGGCACTTCAGGTAAAACCCAGTGCCCTTGCAACTGTGCATTTACTCCGACTGAAATGTACCCAGGAACCCCTCCCTTCCCATTTACGCAGGCAGCCTCAGAGCGCGGGGAGGTTTCGTGCTAATCCAGGCCCAACCTCCCAGAATAGGCCAGCCAAGAACTGGAGACGGGGAAAATACTGTTCACGTTCCTATAAAGTTGTCTGTGTCCATGTCCTTAAACCAGTATTTAAAGCTCAGCACTAGGGAATTCCATGCTCCTGGCCATTTAACTTAGAAAGACAACTGTAGGGGCACACAGTCAGGAGGGATGTGGACAAAGTGAGCAGTCAGTTAGTCACTATTTCTTACAGCTTAAGAGGCATTAAAGCGGCAAGTTTAAGGAAACAGAAGGTTGTATGTTTGATGCAAGGACAACTAATTGGCAACAGAAATTGGGAGAGGAGGGCCAGAAGTCTAAGCAGGTTCAAAATGAGTGATAGAGATGGAAACATCAAGAAAGACACAGCCCCAAACTCAGAGAAACCAGATTGCCAGAAGCTGGGAGGCAACATTGAAGCCCATGCTCATTTCTCCTTTTTCTACTCACAGGCACTCAGAAGCATTTTTAGCAGCCAAACTCAAGCAACAAGAACTCAGGGCAGACCAGCCTTTGACTACAGCAGCTTTTTAAAAGCTCCATGTTATATTCCCTACATATTCATCTCGAAGTCGGACACTTCATGTGTGCACAACACAGGCCCTCTGATCACTCCTCCTGGTAAATCTTTCCTGATTCAAGTTATTTTTTATTTTCCAATTTATTCTAGCATTTTACTTCGTATTTCATGATTACTTACTCCACCTTGTCACTTTAGAGAGAAAAAATAAAAATGAAAATAACCCAAACCCAGCTGCAAAGACAAAGGCTTCTGTTGACAACACTGATGGACATGGACTTACTATTTATTTTTTTTAAAAAGAAACTGAACTCACTTTCCTCTGAGGCTTAAAGAAACATGCAAATTGATAACAGTTTTCCATGCATAAACCATAACACAAAGAAGCTCCTTTTCTAAGTTGTAAGCTCCTATTTCAAAATCCTGCTCCGTAACATGCCACAAACCACTAAAAGCTGCAGACACAAGAAAGAGGCTTCAACTAAATGTACAAAGAATGCTGGAAATGCTTTCCATTTGCAACTATTTGTTAACAGCACCTCTGGGGAACAGAACATTCACTAGCCTTGAGTTACAGCTCCTTTCAATCTCTGCAGAGAGCACAACACCGAGATAAGACAGGATGGCCGCGCACTCCAGCGTAAGCGGCTCAAACAGCTGCTACTACAAGCTCCAGGAGATAACAAAAGCTGCATTTCTCAGGTGAATATCTGGATTTGGGCAAAGGCTGTGTTAAGTTACTTGCATCCAAATGCCAACTGGAGACTGCCTGGAACGGATGGATGACAGGCACGCACAGACACACAACTGCTGCATCACCACAGTCACCTCTCCAGGAAACACAGCAGCCTCCAAAGACATCTTTTTAGCATAATACTGAAGCACTACAAATTTTAGCACACTGACTGTCCTTTACTTAAAGTCCATGACTTCCAAGGGAGAGTAGGCAACGAAGGCTGCTTGCTTAAGCCACTGGCAAATTACAAAAATCACAAGCAAACATTGCTCCAACTGTTAGAATTAAATAACAGGAGGAGAGTGACACTCTTACAAGAAATTATTCCGTATAATATTGTTGGCTGCTGCATTATTTTTGTCACCATCTATATGATTACGTCCTTCTAAAACACCATTGTTATCTCCTGGAAATAGTGAAAAAATGGAAATTAAATTAAATGCACTGAAGAGTAGATGTGTCTAAAATGCAGGCACACATAAAGCAAATAATATGCAAGGCAAGGTAACTCCTATGGTTTGTTCTGTGTGACAATGGTCATCAGCCAACTCCAACCTTGGGCTTCACTTTCATTTTGTTACTCTTTATTTAAAGACCTGGTTCTGCATTGCATGACCTCCTCCAGCCCTTCTGAAGAACCAGAGCCCACTGATGCTGCACAGGACCACACACACCCATCAGGTGGATTCATCATGGAAAGGTCTACGTCAGCTTCTACCAGGAAGCCACGCAATCCCCCGCTGCAATTCCCCATCCTATGTCCTCCCTTCTACCCCAAGTAATCTGCACCCCAAGCTGCCCCTGAACAGGGAGTGGCAAACCTGAACACGACAACCTGGACAAAAGCCGCGTTACCTTTGGCTCCCGTTGCGGATGAAGCCCGAGGGACACTCGGCCATGCACTCGTCGTTGTGAATCACAAACTTCTCATATTCACTGGCGTCCGTGGCGGGGACTTTGGAGCAGAACTCTCTGGTGACGCAGCGCCAGCCCTCGAACTTGTACGTGTTAGGGGGGCAGGTGGGCAGGCACACGCCCTCGTAGTAGTAGTTGCGGCAGGCCACGCACGCCGTGTTGTTGTCGGGCGCCGTGCAGCTCCCCAGGCACTCGGGGTGGCAACACTCGTTTTGGTCTGTGCAGGCTCGCTTCCCACACGAGCTGGGGCACACTGCGGGACACAAAGCAAGGGAGCATGAGCAACAGCTGCTGAGGTGAGGGGCACTAAAGGAAAAACCCTGTTCTGTGCAACTCTATGGCGATTCATCCCCTGCGCTCTAGAGCATCTCTGAAAAGAAACCGAACCCATTACTGGAAAGAATTCTGGCTTTCTCAGCTTTAGTTGCCTGAAAGTATCTTTTTCTCAGATCAAATTTATGACATGAACCAAGTAAGTAATAAAGAAAACTGCTGAAAGCAAGAGCAACATAAGGATAACGGAAACAGGCAGTACTGGAACCTATTCTATAGCCTTAGTATTATGGACAATTTTTTTTTTTTTGGCATGCTGACTTATTGTCTTTCTAAGCATTTCTTGTCTTTCCTATTTGTACTTCAAACTGGTCTTTTACTGGCAAGAAAACAAGCTTCCTTCAAAACAACTTAATTACACTTATAGAAGGAAGCACTGCTCTACTGCAGCACACATGGTTAGGATGACCCCAGTGTAGCATCCCAATGTTGCTTATGTGTGCAAAATGCGGTTTAATAAAGTATCAAATCATCATCCACATCAAATACTGAGGAATTACGGAGCTGCTATTTTCCCCTGAAGAGCATAACAGAATTCTGCCTTATCCTCAAATTCTGGGTTCAGAGAACAAATTATGAAAGGGAGAAAAAAAAATGGGGTGCAAATTTATGGAGACATTCGTTTTTATGTGAAAGCATTTCAGCTTGGAAGACACAAACAAAGAGCAGAATCCTCAGCAGCCGAGCTCACCACTGCTAGATCAAAAGAAGTGGCACCATTATATTTATGTAACAACAGCATTTTGATTACAGCACTCTATGGCCTTTTAGCCACACCAGCCGTGTGCCAGAGGCTCTGGAAACACACAGATTGCAAATCTGGTTTGCATTAAGTAGCTGTTTGCCACTTTCTAACTTAGCTAAAACACTGTATCAGTAACAACAGCAGAAAACTGGATTTCTGTGGTGCCGCTATAGAGAGATCCCAGTAAAGCACCACAGACATTGAAACTGAATGATTTCAGCAGAAAGCAGAGAATCAGGAGAGAAGTTAACATCCCAAAATGACCATGAAAGCAGTTGATGAAATGCCACACAAGTTCTGCATTGTGATTTATCTCCCAGTTTGCAGCTACGGTGTTGTTTTAATGCAGGACTAAACACCCTAAAATCTTAATGCCCTCCTCCTCCCCTAATGAGCTCCAGGCTTTCCAATTTTACAATCCCATTCAGCAGAACTCCATCATCCTGACATAGGACAAAATGCTCAAGACTGCTATTAAGAAATAATAATAACAGCAATAACAACAACAACAACAATCCCCACACAAAAACAAACAACCCAAAACCCACAAAACCCCCACTGCTCATAGCTCTGCATCAAGGATGTAGACATCTTACACTGACTTTTGGTTATAAAGAGCCATTTTCTGACAGCTTTAAGCAGTGCCCACCTCAAAAAGGACTTGTCAAAATGCCATCAAAGAATTCTGCATTTCTTGTCAAAATGATTCTATATTGACTGTGATTAATTTTAATCACCTTGTTTTGCAATAGGTGGAGGGGGGAGACTATGAGAACAAGGAGGTGGGAGCATGAGCACTGCTGGTGCCTGCCCAGCTACCACAAGTATCACAACTATCACATGCAAACCAAATTAAGAACATTTTTGCAGAGCCCGTAAGACTACAGAGAGCAGGAACGCAGAGGCAATCACTGCTAAATAATGCATTGTCTGAAGATGCTGGATGATTTTTTTTCTTGAAAAGGAAAGAAATCATACACACCAAAACCGTACACAAAATTAAACACGTATGCAGGTGTGTATTCTCTATTTGACTGTAATCTGCAGCAGTGCAGAAGAAGTCTGCCTAGATGCCACCTTAGTAAGGCATCATGAATTGCCTTTCACCTTAAGGTACACAGGACTTTCATCTGGCACTACTAAGGGATTAAAAAAATAAATAAATCAGTGTGTCTTGCTAGCAGATGGACTGCTGTGCTGAGTGGGTGCCAGAACTCAGATTTCATGTGGTAGCTACATTTCCAGTTCAAAGCCCTACTAAAAAAACCACACACACACCCCACCCCATGCATCCACAAAGTTCATTACTGGATGTATTGATTAAATACATGATTTTTTTTGTTTTCATCTGAACAATTTGCTGGAAAACAAACACTGCTGTACTAAGTATTGGGATAAACATAGATTAAGTTTATTTCATTCCTGGGAAAGACTCCTGTATTCCCTTAATGCCTCTGCCATTCATGAGCAGTCTGCTATAAAAATAGGATTCCCTGCATCTCCTGGTAAATCTGCTGACTCTGGTCTACGGAAATATAAATTGGAGCACAGAAGGATACACGAGTTCACATGAAAAAGGCAATCAGTGAAACAGGTTTTCAAAACTACAGTAATATTTTAATCACGACCATTTTAACATGAACTCTTGAAAACTTTATGAAGATAATTTTTTAAAAGCTCAGCAACCTCGCTTTTTCCTCAGTCCTATTTTCTGCTTGTTCTTGCTAACATTGGCAGAGTTTTCAGCCTGAAGACAATACGGGTATCCTGTTTCTTTGAAGAGGCAGAACAAGAACTTCTGTGTGTGTGTGTAGGACATATTATCAACAACAAAAAAGCCTTATCTGCCTTACACGCCAGTTCCCTCAGATATCCCTGTTCCAAAAACCTTACTAAACAACACTGGCTGACCTCACAGTCCAGACCCATCTATCCTCCCTCCACCCTCCCAAACCGTGCTACTTGGGCTCCCAGATTTGTACCAAAACACGTAAAACTCAGGTTCCAAAATACTTTGGCCAAAAAAAGCGCCCTGCAATACACTCAGTAACTTGTTGACTTTATTCTGCAAGAACATTAGAGGCACAAACACGAGCAAACAGCGGGCTGACATTTGGGACAGAATTTATCAGCCAGGTACAACAGTGCCTTGGAACATGAAGGCTGATGACGATATACAAAAAAACCCAACCCCTTGAACAAATCCTTGCTGACAAGCCCAAGGGCAAAAAATGCTTAATTGTCATCACTTGGAGATACCAAAATAATGGAAAATTTCAGAGACCTTGGAGGGCAGCCATGGGAGAAGGAAGTCAAAGCAAGACATGGAGAAGGGCAGGCCCTTAAGCACTTTAATAAAGAGATGATGGAGGCCTGACTAGACCAGCATCTGTTCACATTTAGGGAGTGAAAGCAGTGTCAGACCATCAGATCTTCAGAGAAAGACAGTACAAGAGTACCAGCAGCCACAAATCAAATTTACTGGAGCAAAACCATCAACAGAACTTTCTTTACCCACCCATGCTTCACCTCCTCTTTTATTTCTTCAAACGAGTTTTCCTGGTCAACAAAAAATTCAGGAGATTTCCCAAGTACCATTAAGATAGCATGATAACTGACAAAAAAAAAAAAAAAAAGGCAAAATTTTTCATTCCAAGATGCCTGTTTACTGAGCAAATCAGATTCAGACCTGACACACAGAAAGGAGATACCTTAAAACTAAATGCAAGTATCTTAGAAACACGAGGAGCCCCAAGAGAATCTGACTCAGAGACTCATTATCCTCAATTAAAACCCCCAAGATGCTAAACCAGAACTGCAAACACAAAGCAAGGTTTGGAAACCCTCAAACACAACTCTGAGGGGGGGGGGGAAAAAATTTAAAAAGCAAGCAACAAATCATCTGCCTGTATTTACGACAGCTCCCTTTTGGCCAGGCTCAGGCTAAGGAGGTGGCAGTAAGTTTGTCTGACATCTAATCCCTCCCTGCTATGTGGAGCGTGCACCACGCCAGGGCTCGCTGCAAACACCCCGCGTTGACGTCACGGCTATCGTACAGTTTGGGCAGACAAAGTGTTCTTATCATCTCCAAGACACCATGACTTCAGCGATGCTGGAGCAGAAAAATCAGGTGAATAAACAATCAGTCACAGGGAGTGAAAATGTAGCCAGAGGAGGAAGACTCCTGGCAAGCAGAGGCGCCGTACTCGGCCAAGGATGGCACCGCGCCAGTCACATGCGGGCAAGCAAAAGGTTGCCAAGTGTGGGATAAATATTTTTTAAAGATTCTTTCTCTCCTTGTGAAAAGATATTTGATCCTTCTTTGGGTTTTGGGGTTTTTTTTTTGTATACTCTTTCGGCTTTTTTAGAGCATCCTTCAGATAAAATAATGTTTCAGAAAAAAAAAAATGGGGGAAAAAAGGTGCCTCGTTTCAAGCAGAAACCAGAGGAGGAAAGGAGTGTTTTCTCCTAGCCAACTGCTGAAAAAATTAGCTGTCTAAATTTATCCACAAAGACAGAAAAATACGGTCACTTTTGGAATGTTAATCCTTCTACATGACAGAATTTTTAAAATATTGCATTTTAATGGGCTAAACTTTGGTACGGCCTTTCAAACAGCTGACTTCAAATGTTCAAACAGCCTATACAAGACCTGATTTCTTTTGCCCAGTATTCTGTGAGAATAGAGAGACTGGAGAGACATTACTCAGAAAATCCAGTTCCAGTGATTCATGGTCAGGGCTCGAATCAAAAGCTACAGAATAAAAGGAAATACACATATTAAATACATGCAGTAGCGTGTTCCGATCACAGAAATAGGGGTAAAAGTCAACTCCAAGGCACTGAAGAGGCCACTCAGAGCAGTTGTATAAATCTTTGTATTACCACAGAAACAGGTATTAGCAGCATATTAGCAGTGGTGGTTTTTCTGTCTTCACTGTTCTCTCCGTTCTCTAAAACTGGTTATCTCATATTCAGTGAAAATCCTGAAGGCAAAAAATGCTGCCATGTCGAACTACTTTCTAATAGTTAAGGCATGAAGTCTGGCAGCTTTTGACATTAACTGCCAGATCTCAAAGGTTCAGTTCAACCCAGCACTGATCTAGGACATAAAAGAGATCATCTCCTCCTTCTTTAAACCTCCAGTACCTAGAGTCATGTCCACCAGCAAAATACTTGGATAGGTCTATACAAACTTATACCGAGAGGGCATTACGTCTACAGCCCACAAGCTACGTCTGACTCGAGATCAGTCATGTTTAAATCCTAGTCACTACCAACCCATTTTTATCCCCGAGACCTTTCCAAGGATCCTGAAATTATTCTAAAGTGGTTCAGTGAATTATTTTCTTCCCACTAAACCTGGTCAGCCTCCACACAAAGCTTTTTGGTCTCGCGCTTCTCGGTATTTCTGTTTGTCACAGATGCCGTGTATGCCTTTATCCCTGCATGAAGGAGTAGGTGTGATGAAGCATCCAGAACCTCAAAATAACCTCAATGGATTTGCCCAGCCTGACATCAGCCCACTAGCTGCCTGATTTTTAATCACATGAAAGATTGGTCAAGGAATCTATTCTTGCATCCCCCTCCTCAGGATTTTATGGGTGAAATACAATACACAGCCAGTTGTGCAGCAGTTGGAGTCAACTGCTCAGATGGAAGCACCTGTAGATGATCCTGGAGCAAAGCAAGTGGAAGAAAGGAGTGGGAGATAGGTTAGGAGAGAAAGGTCCAGCACCATCCAGCACCTGCAGACTCTCAGATTCCACCAGATGCAATGAGGTCTATAAAACAGAGAGGAAACGTTCATGATTCAATGAGCATGTTCCAGTTGGATACGCTGGAGTTTGATGACCCCACACGTTCCTCTTTTGGCCACCTCTCACTCATTCCTTACCCTAGAAGTTATATCAAAACAGCTTCCAGGCTTCCCAGCTGTGATACAAAACAACATGTGTGCCAGATCCGTTTTATTCAGAGCAGAGGACTTGGGGACACTCCTTGGCACTGTAAAACTCCCATCCCTTCAGGTTTCTGCAAATAAAGCAATCAACCCTGCTAAATGCGCCAGCAGCGTTACAGGAACTCCCATCACACCAACATGAGAGCAAATGGAAACCTGAGTGAAGAAAACAACCCCCTTATCCCACAGTCAACAGGAACCCACGGATAGCACAAGTCGTGTGCGTTTGCTCCCAAGTGCGTAACACTACGGCCCAGGAAGGTGCAAATAAACACGACTTATTGACAAACCCAGGCAGCACAAATTGCATTCTCTTTCAAAACAGTTTATGTTGCCCAGCACAGCCCAGACTGGCATCGTTGCAGCTGGCACTCGAGAGAATGAGGAAAAAAACAAGTCCATTTAGTCCCTTCCACGCCAGTATGAATTCAGTACATAAACAAACCCCACGGAGGCAGATACACAACCATCTCTGGGGAGCTGGGGCCAGTTGCACTCTATCTTCAGCACTGGGTAAACAAATGGGTCGGGAACGTTTTACCATCAGTACCACACTGTTCCAGAAACATTTCCTCTACGCACGGGGAAATTTCCCACTGGAAGATGCAAATCAGAACAGTAACACTGATCAGAGGCAGGAACATGAGGGTCCCCCCACGGTGGTGAAAGCTGCTCCCCATCCACTGGCATCCCCCACCACTCACTGTCACAATTTGTCCACATTCCTAAAGGGACAACTGAAGTTCCTGAACTCTGCAGTAACAGATAAGGAAAGCAAAGTGCTGCTGAAGAACAGCTCTGAGGCAAATTATTTTTCTTTTTGCTGCAGATTAAGAGCGATATATTGGGGTTTTGCTTGTTCTTGCTTAAAGCTAGATTTAATCTGCCTGTCTTCCAAATGCTGCAAGTGTAAGGCAATAAGCTTTACAGTATTTAATTAATATACTGCAAGCAAGGAGTGCTGGTCAGCCATCTCCTGGCAAAAGCCCAGCTGGAGGAGGACAACTATTCACATTCCAGATTTATTCTAAAGGAGGAAGACAGCCTGATAACATTATCACACTGCCCTAAATTATGTAGTTCTCTTAATGCCGCAGGATCACGGCAGTTTAATCCAGGGCAAACAAGAGTCACTGGTTCGGAGGGATTCAGCTCCTGCTCCATTTCAGGAATGCCCTTTGCATTCATGCCTTACACCCATCAACAGCTTAACCATTCTGGCACCAGCAATGAAACAGAATGTTCGTCTTGGAGGCTGAATCAACACTGCTCCAGCCGAGGGCTAATTACACTAAAATTAAAGGGGAAAAAAAGCTTCAGGAAAACTGTTCATAATATACACAGCGGGACAAACCTAGAAAGTTTTTGTTCATCTCCAACTAAGATGACAATGACAAATGACAAAACCTGTAGAGTTCTACACATTAGAAAGATGAAAATTCAAGGAAACAGCGAGAAAGACCAAGAACATTCAAACTGTTTTACTACAGAGTAAGACTTTTCAAGCTGTTCACCTGTCAGTGAGATAGGCCACTAAAACTAGGATTAAGATCCAGATGTCCAGGAGCCTGAGAAAAGAGCAGCATGATAATGGAAGGGCAGAACAAGCTGCAAGAATGCTGATGGTTTGCAAAGTTATCAGAGACACCTGGTGCGTTTGTTTTAAATTACAAACTACTAAATCTGGGAGTATGACATCACTTAAGATATTTGTACATTGCAAGTGAAAGGCACCCTGTTAACAACTACAGCAACGATGCTCCAAACAATATTGAGGCAATTATGCTAAAACGATCAAATAAAGTATTTCCTTCAGGACTTTCAGAAATACAAGAGTGTAAGCAAATCTGACAGCAACTGAAGATTGTGCTCTAGAGATGCACAACAATCAAAGGGTGAGCTCTTTCCTTGGTTTTAATAACCACGGAATATATTTTTCATTCTAAATCTTCCTCTATTATAAACGCAGAGGCAATACAGAAAGTACCAGAATTTCTAAGAACTAAAAGCAGACAGGGGGATTGTGCATTAATCAATTTCTTAATGCATTTTAACAAATTTACAGGCAACGCTGACAGTGGGAAGGATACAGCTGACTTTAAAGCTGTATTAGAATTAGTTTCTTCTCATATACCACAACCATGGACAGAAGCATTTCAGGGGGAAATGGGAAAATGTTATCTTTTTAGACTTAATGCAAATTGCTTCCATAGTCTGTAAATTATCCTGAACTATCTGGACCTAAGCTTTTAACCATTCTCCATGGTCTGATCTGCAAACCACAGAACTTGCAACAGTTGCCTGTTTGCTTCTGGGTTCCTGACCAGCTGTGTGTGTGGACAGAAAAGCTGGAGCTGGGCTGCAGAACCTGCTTTGGGAAGTGCAAGGATGCTCCCAGTCCATTGTGGCACCACCGGACAAGACCACAAACCCAAAGGAGGCTCCAAGCGAATTGCTGAGAGTTCAGCAGCTCCGAATCCCCAGACAGCTCAAGCCAAGCAAAGGGCTCAAACACCTGAGTCAGAAGGCACTGGGAAAAAGTGCCTCGGGTCAGCGAGGAGCAGGGTTGGAACAGCAGCAGCTGGGAGTGCTCAGTGTCTCCTGCTAACCCGAGTGAGGGATGACAGTGTCGTCCTGCCTGTACTCAGCTCACTATCTTTAAAAACCTCCTCCACTGTGAGACTGAACTGTTTCGGTTCTTCCAACAGTTTGATAAATAAACTGTTTGACTGTGACATCCCCCAGAAACTGCAAACACACAGAATATACTCACGGGACAAACGGCACACACAGCGCTGCCGGCCATGTGCTCACACACAGCTAAGGCTTGGATGCTTGAGTTGTCTCTGCTGATACACTTCCACATGCTTTTGAGGAATTCCTGCTAGCATGACTGGGAAAAAATAATAATGACATTGCTTCGGACTTTCTAAATCCTTCCCTGTAGTAAGGATTTGTGATCAGATTAGGGAGTACCAGAGGTTTATTTATTTATTTGTAGGAAGGACAGCCAAGGTGAGCTGTATCCCTGGATCTGACAGGGGCTCCAGGCTGCAGCAAAGCCAGCTCAGAGACACCGCCTGGCTGCTCTGAAGCTGGAGACGGCATCAGACAGCACTTATTAAAGAAAAAGAGGGGATTCATGTTTTTGATATTGGCACAAAGTGGAAAGCACGCTGCTTCCCACTCTGTTTTTGCTCGAGTTTGGCACGTTTGAGCTATGCTTTTCTTCTCTGGTACCTTTTTTTGTCATCTCAAGTCACATTCACATGAACATATAAATACGCAGATCCTTACGCTCTGTGTATAGCAGATACTTACATGGATGGTCTCAAAAAAGAATACTCTTTTCACACACTAAAAAAATTATACAGAGTTATTTTAAATTCAGAACTGTTTGTATATTCCTTATAAGTTTATAAAACTCTCACTGTCCTCCCATGACTAACGAAACTGGAATTGAGAGAGTATTCTATATTTATAACTCGTCTGGTTGCTCATGCCTATGGCCCTATTTCCACCCTCCGTTACTGTACACAGAGCTATGTGAGGTATTGTGGGTTCCCAAACTTCACCGATTTCCTAACAAGGCAGGCCTGTGTCCCGGAGGAACAAGCTGGGGGCTGTTTCGTTCGAGCATTGGCCGCACTCAGAGGGAGAGGCCTTGAGCACTGTGGTTTTGGCAGCTCTTCTTGAGGCTGGTATTAGAGGCCATGTCTGGGCAATGACACGCCGAGCTGGCACCGGGCTGGGGATCGATGCTGTGTCTGCAGCACAAACCCTCTGGGATTCCTACACACTCACCCCAGTGATTCCAGCGCGCCGAGGCTTCGCCGAGCAGCTCCTCAGTCACCTACAGCACGGACACACCACAGGCACCAGGCAAATCCAAGCCTGACAGACTCATTGGCCTCTCAAAATCCAAAGGAGGCAAAACACTCACATTTTATCCAAAATCCCCCCAAGACCACGGTGTGTTCACTGAAGCCAGCCCACTACAGACCTCCAGTGGCTGGCAGGGAAAGAGACTCTATCAGGTATCCAAATGCAGCAAAATAAGGAAAAAACTGGATTACATACAAATGAGGGTTGGGTGACATTCCTTATCCATATGAACGCCCAAGACTCACGCAATCATATCCCATCTTTAGAACAAAAACACTTTGCTAGTTCAAAAATCCCAGAGAGAAATCTAAGGTTTTGTCATTGCAGAGGTGCCTCATAATTGATGCATTTTAAACTCATGCCAGGCACTTACGGGGCACAAAGCTTTTTCTAATTCACGGCTCCTACATAAGCTCAATATAAATAAATATTTATCCAAAAAGCAGAGGGAAAAATAGATAGAGACATTTTTTCAAATTCAAAATATGCTGTTGGTGGCTGGGATTAGGGTCTAATGCTCATGGAGGTGGATTCATTACAAGGCCAGGATGGATAAAGCCTTGAGTAACCCGGTCTAGTGGAAATTGTCCCTGCCCACAGCAGGGGGTTTGGGACTAGATAAGCTTTAAGGTCCCTTCCAACCCTTGACATTCTAGGCTTCACTGATTCATTAGAGTACTACAGCTATAAAAAAAACCCACAAAAAGCAAGAAACCCACAACTCTTCCTAAGAGGCTTTGCTGAAAAGCAAGTTCAGAAGAATTCATCCGGGGGTCTAAATACTTCACATACTAAAGCAAGGCAAGATCTGAACTACACTTAAAATGTTTAAGGCTCCATCCCCACTAACCAAAAAAACATTACCAGGAAAGCAGGTGGTGAACATGGCCAACTTTGTGTAACTGAACTGAGAATGTTTTCCCCTAGCAAAATAAATGTTCCCTTAGAATATTCTAGCTGAGAGACAGTGACAGCCCCTAAATCCTCCTATAAGGCAAACCAAGAACACCTGCCTCTCCTTCCCTTGAATCCCAGGGTCACTGTCTCTGCTGAGGGTAGGCAGTGGTGCTGCAAATTTTTTTCCCCCTGAATTTACTCAGCCGCTTTCTTTGCTTTGCAATAAAGCTGTCAGGATTAACAGGCAGCTCTGGTGAGTCAGATGTTCAAAGAGAAAACATGATCTGTACCTCTCCCCATCTCTACAGCAATGCTACCGGTGGAATTGTTTTCCATCACTTGCCACACAAGACAAACTTTTAAGAGCTATTAAACACTCCTCCAGCTTAGCAAGAAGAAAAATGATGTAAATTTATCAAAGGAGCTAAAGTTCACTACACTTTGAGGAAAGGATTTAAATATGGATTATGTTTTCATCCATCTGGACCATGGAGTAAAATCATTAAAAGGTTTTTGAAGAACTAAATGGAGCAAAACTTAGTATCACCATTTAAAATTATTTTTTATAAGTTTCATATTCTTTATATAATTTAAAAAATGTTTATGCTGAAGTACAGCAATGATATTCTTCCACAACATGTGATAATTTGACAGACCCATTTCTACAGTTTTTAGAAATTCTCTCTTTATGTTAAAATTCCAGTAAGTATTTCATTAATTCTGCAGAGGGCTAGTATTAGTCACAGGAGAAAACCCAGATTCCCAAAACAAACAAGCTCTACAATTCAGTAGTATCAGTATTTACAGCTTCTTCATGCAGAATGTGCAGACTTCAGACAGACCATGAAACTTTCCACAACCTCGTTTACCCCAGAAATTACTGGATTTATAGGACACCCACAAACACCTACAAATGGAAAATTTATTGAATTCTAAGTTTTATTTCTCAATAATACTGTAGTAACAAGACTGCAATTACCTTTTCTTCCAGTTATGGGTCTCCTTGAGCCAATAACTGCAGGTATCTTTGGTTATAGAGTTCAAAGGGGTGAAAGCATCACCACACTTCCCATTTTCCACCTCCTCATGATGCTACACTGTGTTTTTACTATTCAGAGGTACATCCTCCTCCTCATACTGATCTATTCTGAACACACCAGCCATGCCACTCCCCACATTCTCCACGTGTATATTTACAGTACACAAAGCAGACCAAGAACAAAATATTTCTGGCCATGCTGCTGTTATCAGTACCACATCACCCTCACAAACATTTAATGCTGATGCTGAGAAATGTTGTGACAGTTATGTACCACCTCTGGTCCAGCTGGTCCTCTCTGTAAGAGGGGACCAGTGGCTGGTTTTGGCCAGCTGGAGGGGGACAAGGCTGTATTGCCATCACTTAATTTGAGAACCACTTTCCTATTCCATCATTAGTAATGGTATTTCTCTTCCAATGTTTATGACTGCAGCATGAAACAACAAACAGATCTGTCTCTACTTCAAGCAGGGCAGGCCCTGCCTTCTCTGCACTTATATGAACCTCAACTTCCATACCCATTAAATGAAGTTTTCTGTAAAATGGACGCACCGTTTAAAAATCACACTGGTTAAGAAACAAACAAAACCCGAACAAATCCAAATTTGCAGACAGAACCTTCACTGAAAAACAATGGAAGAGAACTACCAAAAACAGCAGATCCTGCTTGTTGATGGCTCTGAAACAAGAAACAGGGAGGGGAAAAAATAATTAGTATTCCAGGATGTCCCACGCACACACTCAAAACTAAAAGCATTAAATTGGATGGGAATAGAATAGCTGATCTTGCCTGCAGTCAAATACAGAGAAGTATCATTTAAATTGCAAATTACAGAGCAGCAGATTTTTGCACAAAGTTCAAGGCTGTTCTATGGTTTGTTTTCATGAATTAGGAATGACGTGGGGAAAAATTAAGGGGTTGGGCCAGCTACTACCCTTAATACATATTTCAGCTTAAATATTTCTCAGATGCATTCGATGCACTTTATCCAGGCACCGTGGCTCGTTAAAGTGATGACAGAAAGTAAAGCAGCTTCCCAGAGATCATCCCTAAGGATGCAGCATCCGCTGGTGGCCACGCTGCTGCTGCAGGATTAACTGCCACAGAAGGATCTCCAAACTGACTAATTACTCCCTCCTCCCCACATCGTGTCCTTCCCCACATGAGAAACTTTTAATCCATTTATACCTTTCCAGGGCAGTGCTTTTCAACCAACAGTTCATCTGACAAAGCTTCCGCCTCCCTTTCCCAGGTTTTAAAGAGCTTGCTCCTACCAACATCAGCTTCTTGGCCTTGGTTCCCACAAATTAAACTTGATGAACGCTTAGTAACAGAAAAATATATACTTCACATTCATACAGTGCTTTTTAATCAGCAGTTCTCAAAACGCTTTACAAAGTATGAAATCTAATCAAGTGGCTGGTTTTGATGCGGGGTTTGGGGGGATAAATGCAATAAAAAAGAAGATGAGTTACTCCATGTTACAGCAAAAGGCAGAAGATTTAGGAACAGAAGAAGCTGTTTGCCTTGATATGCAAAAGCCTCTGACACTACATGACCATGATAATTTTCTTTTAAAATGCAACCAGTCCTGAATTACAGACTTCAGCACACGATGACAGAATGCTATTCAGAGGACCTGGGGCTCAAGTATTTTCTTGTCAGGCTGTTAGCACATAATAGAGAAAAGACCAAGCAGAAGCCGGATGATCTTTTAAAAATTATTTTAGAAATCAGCTTGCTTTGGGAGTATTTGTAAAAAATTCTACTAGTGAATATGTCAGTAGCCACAAAAAAACAGATATTTCACACTAACAGTGGACCCCAGCCTCCTCTAAAATGTAAAATACCTCTACAATATCAGACTTGGGTCTTTTGGGACAAACACAAAGCCACTCTGGTGAAGACTCTGCAGGCTTTAAAGGATGACAACAAACGTCACCATCTTCAGCATGAAAAGAAGTGAGGCTTGTCTGACCAAAGAGTATTGAGCCAAAGGCTTTACAGTGACACATGACAGATCACAGTATCATAAAAAATAAAGGTTGGAAAAAGACCTCCAAGATCATCAAATCCAACCTTTGACCAGTCACCACCTTGTCAACTAAACCAGAGTTGACTGGTTTAGTCAACTAAGCACACTGAGTGCCATGTCCAGTCATTTCTGGAACACCTGCAGGAATGGGGACTCCACTGCCTCCCTGGGCAGCCCCTTCCAATGCCTGACCAGTCTCTCAGTGAAGAAATTCTTCCTGATGTCCAACCTGAACCTCTCCTGGCACAGCTTGAGGCCATCTCCCTTGTCCTGTTGCTGGCTGCCTGAGACAAGAGCCCGACTCCCTCGTGGCCAGGGAGTTTCAGAGAGCGATAAGGTCACCCCGAGCCTCCTTTTATCGAGGCTGAACACCCCCAGCTCCCTCAGCTGCTCCTCACAGGACTTACTTCATCCAGGCAAGTCAGCATCACGTCATTTAACAGTAAAATTTAGCTGAAAGGCTCATTATAAACTCCAGTAGGGTAAAGAACGTAAAGCAGAATCTTGGGATTCTTATAAGAAAATGTGCACAACGTATCTTCTCCAAAGGTTTCTATCTTAGATATTTTAACTCAAGGACTTTTTGGTTTTTGAAGGTTTTCTAATTAATAAGCCAAATGGCTTTACAAATTAATTTCACTTTTCAAAATACATTGTTTTCTTTGTTTTGTCATTCTGGGTTTTTTAATCACATATGCAGATGGTGCCACCTGGGAAAGTTTACACGCTTACATCATTAAGTGTCTTTGAATTAACTTCATGCCAATAATTGTTTTTAAGATATAACACTGCCAAATTTGTCACTTGAGAAAAGTTAATCTAATTCTTTTCTTGCTCACTGGAGAGAGATGGTGACTTCTTCCATTGAAGGACAGACACACATGGACAGAGTTCAGCCACTTCCAGGCACACAAAACTCCCATCTTTTTATCTCTGGTCCCCACTTGACTGTCCAAATGTCTGACGGAACCTCTACTACACAACCAATGTCAATCACAACTGGATTTTCTCAGCCACCAATGGCCCCAGTACCCTGCAGTCACACTTGGATTTAACAGCACACTAGTGGAGATGTGACAGGACTTCACCCACGGCACAAAGATGGAACCTGGAGTCTCCATGGGCTGCCCACAGCTGCACAGCTTGGAACATGGTCCAAACCATCTGCATGTGAACCTGGGAGATTGCTCCAAACCGCCTTTTTAAGATTAACAAATGTGTCTGGCTTAAAAATTATCATTTCGAGAATGACATTACCAGGTCAATGTGTTCCTGAGCACTGTCTCTGAGAAAAGACAATTTAAAAAGCATTTTGTGGCTGTTGGTGCAATGGGTAACAAAAACCAAGTATGCTCAGAACAAATAACTTAATAGCAATGTCTGTGGAAACCAAAATCTTTTTAAATGCAGTTTGAAATCTGCCAAGCTACACTTAAAAAAAACCTCTACAAGGCTACAAGCCCCTTGGCCAGCTTCTCACTCCCTCAGATTTCACCTCACCTGCATGGCAGCGCACAGTTTCGCTCACGTCCGTCTCGCCCGTGGACAGACGAACATGGCACCCTGTTCACTCTGCAATCTCCTGCTCTACATTAGCTTTTCCTCTGCTCCCCTACTGGCCTAAATTATCCTCCAAGAGCTTGCACACTCTGCAGGCTCTTCCTTGAGCTCTTAAATCACTCCTCAAGCCTCGCTCCTATCCAGACTACTATGAGCTGTCACCTACAAAGCATTAAAAAAGTATCCTCATGAACCTGGTACTTCCCAAATGTCCATACAGCCTACTGGGAACCCTCTCAAGAACCAGAAGCTACCAAGTTGATGCACATGTGAATCTAGTTTTTGTTGATTTAAATGAGGGTTACTTTGATAAAACAACAATGTTGACGCGCATCCAACAAATTACAGCTGAGCCCCCATATCTAAGGATGAAGATCACAACTAAGAAGTATTCAGCAGCTCTAAGTCTAATCTCATGATCCAAGTTATTTTCTTAGCGAAGTCCTGCAGCGTATATTGGTTCATGGACAGCATCCTACTCATTTATAATGTGCATGCTGTCAATCAAAAGACTCAACAATTGAGCTACTGTCACATTTAGAGCTAAATGCTTTTGAAGTCTAATCATTCCCAATCAAGGCTCAGCAGACCAGTCCAAAGAATCACGTCACATTCCAGAGCACTGTGGCTTCCACCAGGTACACAGTGGGTCTAAGGAACTACACGCCAGAGAAATCCATTTTTAATAAAAACTCTGTCGGTTAAATAGGGAAAAAATAGGACAAAATTCTTTAACTCCTCAAGTATGACCATAATTTTATCTGCACCTCTACACCCTCTCACATGACAGTAAGTGTGTGGTGCTTGCTCATGTTAACATATTTTTGTCAACAAAGAAGATCAGGCTGCACTGCAAACACCTGCATTAGAGAAGCTTCTTACAGGTTCAATGACTCTTTGTGCATCCCAAATCCCACAACTGAAAAGAGAAAAAAAAATAAACAGGAAAAGAAGGGAAGAGGGGGGAAAAAAAGCGCCTTGTGTTGTTTCATTCACCACTCATTCCAAAACATTCAAATCAGCCCCAGCTCGGCGGGGAAATCCAATAAGGATAATGCTGGGGCTGTCTATCCGTGCCCGCACGCCGCTCCGCAGGACCGCACGCCCACGTGATGGTTTGTTTATGAGTCTGGAGCAGCATCACGAGGCGCTGCCCCACGGGACCCGCTCCACGGGCAGGGACAGCCACCGCCCCCACGCCACAGCAACCCCAGCCACAGCTCCACGAAAATATCCCTTCCCAACTCGGCACACGCACCCCGTGCATGGAGCGTTCCTACGCCGCAGCATTTCGGCACGCAGCTCTTGACTCCGGGCTTAAAATTAA
Source organism: Cnemophilus loriae (assembly GCA_013397755.1). NCBI lineage: Eukaryota > Metazoa > Chordata > Aves > Passeriformes > Corvidae > Cnemophilus > Cnemophilus loriae. Next base: position 1,586,378 of record VZTF01003047.1, on the reverse strand, counting down.
AGGGAAGCAGGAGCAGCAGTCATTCAAAGCGCAGGAAAAAAGCTCCTTTAAAAGCTCTCATGCACAAAACAAAGAAAAATTTAAAGGCAGAGCTTATCATAACCTCAGTCTGATTCTGCAGGTATAGATTTCTCTTCATAAAAATCAATAGAAGATGATTTTAAGCCGTTTGATTTCATTACTGTGTATCAAATCTCTGCTCTGAATGGAACATCTGAATCAATCTGCAAAGCTGCTACAGGCTACACTGTCACAGGCTTTCACATGCCTTTTCTCTACCACTCTCACCACAAAGACGGAGAGATAAAAACCCCACACCGGAGGTTATTTGATATTTCTAAACAAGTACCAGCAGCAGATTGGGTTTTTTCCCTTTAGCGCTCTGATTTTTCACACCGATGTTTCAGGTGGAAGAGAAAAACCAAACACAAAGTGCACAAAACGCTCTGGTTTGCTGCAGTGGTGACTGGAGAACTAAAATATCCAATTTCCAGCACTGAGAGATGAAAACACATTGAATTAAACAAATACACATGTACACTCTTCATGCTGAGGCAGTGGGGTTTCACCACAAAAGCAACACATTATAGATCATTTAATGCATTAAAAAAAGATGGCACAGTGGATTTCTATGCTGTGCACGGAATCATAACGAGAAGCTTGTTAAAACCTGAGCAGATGCACAAAAACAAATGTCGTGGCAATAAGGTTATTTTTTATACCTCTTTTAGTCAATATGTCACACTATAAAAATCTGGAGTTTCAATCTCTGGGCTTCTCTGAGCCTCCGCCCCTAAATTATGTCCCTTTAGTTAAATTGCTGCCTTCATAATCCAGTCAGCACATCCCAAGCTCCACATTCAGAAAGGTTACGATCCCATTTGTTTCCCACTCGTAAGACTGCCGGTGAGAGGCAGCGAGAGGCACGGCACGGCCTCCCACACGTATCCTGAACGCCCCCAGCCCATATGGGAGTCACCCCAACACCCAGCTCTGCACCTCAAAAGCTGCACTGCTCACAACTTCAAACAAATGTCTCATTTCTCCTTCTTGCATCGTAGTCAGAATTACTTAGAGAGTGAAAAACGGGAACAATTTGCTTCTTTTAAGCACAGACTACTCCTGATAGGATCAGTATGAACAACTTGCAATTCTGAGAAAAAAAAATGCACAAAAAGTAATGTGAATAAAGCATCGGGCTGAGAATCTGTTAAATAACTGCTATGAAACCTATTACTGACATTTTTTACACTTTTTTTTTTTTAGTATGGCTATTCTGGATTACTGTAAGACTTCTTTGTTCACTGAATACAGACACTCCTATTACCTGCCTGGTAAGCCAGTGGATGGTACCACACCCCCTCTAAATCCTCCAAATCACGTATCTGCACATGTATTTACAGTTTGGGGGAGGCAGGAGTCAGTAGGACCGTGTGGGGGGGGTTATCGGTTTTCTGTATTCAGAATAAGAAAGTGAAAATGAATGCAAATACCTCCTTTCTTGGCAGCAGGCAGCACATTGTGAGCATCTCAGCCTCCCAGTCTGAGCACTGCAGCTGCCGAGCGGAAGAAATAAATAAATAAGAGCCCAACCCTAACAGCGAGGTATTTCAAAGGACAAAGGATATAAAAAGAAGAGCTGCAATAGAGATTTCAGCACAGCCACAAGTGAGACATCCCGAATTCCTTCACGTTGTAGCTGTTCTCAGATTATTCCTTTATTTTTAAGCTCCTTACAATAAGTGTTACTTATCAGTCATTCACATCCACCCCTCACTTCCCACCCTGCTGTGATTTGCTGCAAAGGCCATCCCCCATCCATCACCCCTCGGTGGTTGCTTCTTTCACTGAACAGACATCCCATCAATCTGGACATCCAGGTAGCAAATCCCACGGGCTCTAGATGCACTCTTATTTTGAATGCACTGAATAATAATTTATCCTAATGCCTTTCAGAGCTGATCTTGAGGTGATGGACTTCAGGTGTTTGGCTTTGTTTTTGGAATCACCTGAGCAGCCCAGGTCCCTGTGAGCAATGCAGGAGCATCAGGCACTGTGGCCTCTTGCTCTGGGCCAGAAAATCCAAAGAGACACAGGTAGCAGCTACTCCAGTACTCTCAAAGTTTGCATTTGCTTTACTTGGGTTGTCTCATGAACTAGAAACAAACATCAGCTGGGGAGTGATGTGACTTTTCCCCTTTCTGGCACAGTGAGGAAACAGCAGACCTGAAGATGCAGGTCACAGCCTGGAGCCTGCACAGGTAAAGAGACTCATTCCCAAGCTCACAAAACGCCAAGTCTGCAGAGCTCTGAAGGGAACAGGAAGCCCATCAGCCCACACAGTTCAGTAAGACAAAGCAGAAAACATTTTTAAGCTTTTCTTTAACTTTTTCTAAAGCAGCACTCCATTCCTTACTTCTCAAAAGTAAAAAAGGTTTGGGTTAGAAACCATGGCAATTAGGATGGCCACCTGGGGTGGAAATGCTCTGTCTACTTTTGTGCAAGAATAAGATACAAGAATTGAACAGGAATTTTTTTTTCTGCAAAACTTTTACTGTTGATTTTGAAAGCCAGAAATATGACCACAGACAAACACTGTGCCTCTTCACAATCACTGCAGAATTGTGATACTTTACATACAGGCACCATGCAGCACTTTCTTGTGAAAGAAGAAATGACATACCTGTATTCTTTAATAAGAAGAGAGCCTGGGAAGTCAGGAGATTAACCTCAGTGATTTAATACTGCTAGCAAAATTCACTCAGTAGAAATATCAATTGCTACACTTAACTTGTTACAAGTTGGGCCTAATTCCTTAGAAGGATTTTATCGGATCCACAACACTCTACACATTTGAAGAGATCTGCCACAAAATATATTAGAGCACAAGTCAAAGGGATAAACACTAACATAATTCTTCAGCTTCTATCTAAGGACCTGTCAGGTCTGCTCCTTGATAAACACGTGAAGCAACTCTTCATACCCTGCCTGCTGCTCCAAGCCACACGTTTCACTCCTCACAGAAGCACACGTTTCAAAAGCCACTGGTAAACTGCCACCACCTCACACTACTCATGATTTGAATTTAAAAAATTAGTTAAGTACATGTGTCCTAGAAATGAGAGCTATCACAACAAAGCAAGATTTCTCCATACACACACTGCCTTCAGAATCTGCTGCTTCCCCTGGAGCACGTGCATCGTTTCTGCAACGTGATAAAATTCAGAGCAAACAAATAATTCCAGCAGGAACTCCATACAAGTTTCACAAAAGGCCAACACCGTTTTTTGAAAAGCAAATCCTAGTTGTGGAGTTAATCTTCACTACGGAAGACTACTAGAAGAGTAAAGCAGGAAAAAAAAGCCCTTAGTTGGGCAAATATGGATAGAAAAGTGGTTAGCTGTGGGGTTTGGCAACTTGAATGGTCTAAGGATATGGGCAAGGGATTTTTACAGCAGAAAAATCTTTCAGTAGATACTCTTGAAGAAGGAGGGGGGGGAAGTAAATTTTGGAGCATACATGTAATTTTTCAGGTCAGATGCATCTGTTCCATTAAGGGATTTCACTAGTACTGGTTTTCAACACTGTTTTTCTCTAGCCAGAAGTTAATGCTTGTCCCATTTGACCCTGGAACGGAGCACACAGTAAAATATTTAGAAGACTTGACGAAGCTGGTAACAAGAATAAAGTGCTCAAAATGAGACAGTGGAATTAAACCACCAATAAACTAGGTCAAATTATTGGAGTGCAGAGTACCCTGAAATACAGCAAAAAGTAACTATCATAATTGTAATTTCCATCCCAGGTCATTTAAATGATTAATAGCAGGAGTTAGAAAAAATGAATTAATTCCTGCAACTAATTCAATTTTGTTGTATTTCCTTGGGTCGTCTGGACTTTTAAGCTTAGTACCCAAAGTCCTTTATGCTTTTATTGCAATAACCTGATGGACTTTTACACATTGTGTGGTTGGCCTAAATCTCTTTCATATTGTTCGTATTTATCAACATCTCCTCTGAAACTTTACTTCCATCGGGATCTGCACAGAGGTACCTAAAGAACAGAGTTGTTTATGTTGGAAAAGATATCTAAGATAGAGTCCAACCATTAACGCAGCGACGCCAAGGCCACCACTAAACCATGTCCCTGAGTAAGGGCAGGATGCAGCCACACTCCGGGATGCTGCCACGCCTGAAATCAGTGAGGATCATCAACCACATGGGTATGGAGGCTCTGCTGCTCACTGCACCATCGCTGGACGTGAGCAGCAGCCCAGGCCACCCGGACACGGCCAGGAGAACAAACCACCAGGGCCCTCCGGCCACCCTGACCAACACATCCACGCCCAGATGTGACCCACTGCTGTCCACATCTCTGAAACCCTGCCACAGACAGAGCCGGGTCACGAACACCTCCAGCACCCCAGGGAAGGTCTCCAGGTGTGTGACAGGGCCAGCACAAGGCCGTGTCCCAGCACTGAGTGACAGCACAGCAGCTCGGCTGCCTTCGCCGTCCGTTCCCACGCACAGCTCCACTCCACGGTTGCCGGCAGCCCCGACACGAGTAATTCCCATCCACTACTCCTCCATCACACCCACTGCGAGCTCTTCGTGCTGCTGCAACGGGGGAAACCCGGTTCAGGTCACGGCAAAAGGTACAAATCCGCTTCTTTTAACACAACGCTGCCACGCTTCCTTCTCCACACTCCCCCGAGACGGGGACAAGCATCTCCCCGCAGAAAGCCCGAAGGCTGCCTTTGCCGGGGAAAGGGAGATGGAAACATCATCATCTGGACCCCCCCTCCCACGGCAGAGCCATCCTGCGCCTCTCGGCAGCCGTGTCCGCCCCAGTGGCTCCATCAGAAGGCAGAGGAGCTGCCCCCACCGCGGTGCCCCCTCCCCACCCGGCGGGAGGTGAGCGGCGAGCGCGGTGCTCCCACACAAAGGAGCTCAGAGCAGCAGACCCTCCCCTGCGCCCTCCACCCCTTCCTCCACCTTCCCCCGCCTCCGGCCCTCCAGAACAGACCTCGGCCTTTCATAAAAGGTGGAAAAAAACCCCCCAGAATAACCCACCCTAGCAGCAACCCCATGTTTTTCCCTACAGCGCGATTAAAACAGCTCCTGTATTAATGAGGAGAAAACCAAATTTAGAAGAGGCGCAGCATCCAAATATAGGCTCCAACACACCTCGCTCCTGAAAAGGGTCTCACTGTTTCCCTCCCGCCCTGAGAGGAGCCATGGGCTGAGCTCACAGCGCCGGGGGCTGTGCCTGCCCCGCAGCCCAGCAGCATCCTGCATCCCACCGCAGCATCCCCACGGGAACGCAGCTTCCCGCTGCCCCACGGTCACCGTACCCTCATCCCAGCATCCCCGGGGGCAGCAGCCCGCCGCCGCCCGGGCCAGCACAGAGGTGGTATTTTGGCAGATGGCAATAATCCTGCTCCCCAGGGAGGATCCCTGCGACTGGCCTGTTATTCCAGGCTGAAAGTAGTAAACAACCTCCCGAGGGCTGGAGACAGAGGTAAACCCCAAAGATGCCATGTCCTTGCTGGGGCGAGTGCTATTACAGGACAAAAACAACATGGAACTTCTCAGGCTGGGCTAAAAAAAAAAATGTAAGGCAAAAGTTAAGAATGCTGCTCCTATAAGAGGAAAAAAAAATGAAATCGAAGTCATATGTTTCTCCAGAGGATTTTATGAGTTTGTTTACGACAAACTGTGTTCACGAACGCTCTGAAATTCAGAAAATAATTTGACTTATTTTCTATCCAGGTAGATTTTCTAAAGATCTTTCTCCCCCTTTTACATTTACTTTTTCGGCCAAGACAGAAAACAACGTGGGTAAGGAAGTATCAATGCACTCAAATCAGCCGCGGGTTTTCCTACATATATAGAAACATTCTAGCAAAACCAAGGCTTGGCATTTAGCTTGATAACATACAGATGAAGGAAAAACATTCCCAATAAATCCGCCCCACAGGGGAGGATTTTAAAATTTGTTTAAAATGCTATTTGACCACATTCCGTTGCTGTGTTCAAGTGATGTCACGCTTGTTGCAAGACAGAAAATGTGCGGCTCAGAGTAACATCTAAGGCAGCTCTAACCAGGATGGGGGGATTAGTTTGGCCTCTTTCAAGAGAATAAATTATTGCTGAAGATGTTTACACAATGCAGCTCCATGAGCTGAAAGGTTGCTTTCAAAAGAGGCCCAGGCCCTGCCGGAGGAATGCGAGCACAGCCCAGGGCAGGCCGAGGCTCAGCAGCTCCATTTCAGCCTCTGTCTTTCCCTTCAGGTGACTATTTTTGGGAGGCACAGAGTTGTGTGTGTCGGGGCTGGAACCAGCCAGCTCTCAAAACATTTGGAGTATTTTAGACACGACGGTCTCAGCATCGTGTTCTAAAAGCAACCTGCATTGGTAGGAAATGCTGAAAGCGAAAAAAGGGAAAAGTGCAGCAGCAGTAAATAAAAACTGAAATGAAACTAAAAATCAGATCACAGTGAGAAGTTGTGATTCTTGCTATCCCTGCACAACTACGCTAATGAAAAAAACCCCACTGTTCTACAGACAACAGCAACACAGAGCATCATAAGGGAGCACAAATTTGGCCTCAATTTACTCCTCTAGAACACAGCATTCCCTAGTTTTTTTACACAGCTGTATGCATACATCCCTACCACCACTGCCTACATATCACACATCAAGAAACACTGAATTAAACACAAATTTAAATGAAACATCATTGACATTTTGTTTCCATTTTCTTAAAACAGAGAATAACCAGACTGAACCCTTTCACAACACTCAAAATCTGTGTATTAAAAAAAAAAAAAAAAAAAAAAAAAAGGAGGGGTGATGCAGGGAGGGAGAAAACGCTCTCAGATGTGTGCCCAGCTCCTCACTACTGATTCTTTTGTCCAAATACTCAGTAGAAAATAAAGAGACATGAAGAGACATGGGGATTGTCAGGGTGCTGAGATTCAAAACAGAAGGGCTTAGGAGGAGGGACAAAAGACCTGCTGTAAAAGCATCTGCAAAGTAAGCAGGAACTGCAATCCACCCAGTACCCACTTTCATGTCTTGCCATTAAACTCCTGATGTAGTGATGACAAGAAAACCCCTGACTGACTCGAAGACTATGAAGAAGCTATATTAAATCTCATGGCTTTACCTGTGCTTAAAATTAGGAAGTAACCTCAGGATCTTGCCTGACAAAGCCCAAGGCCCCAGGCTGCTGCACTGACCACAGTGGATGCCCCAAATCCCCCAGAGCAGTGGTCTTAATAACATAACAGCTAGCTTACTGTCGGTAGGCTTAGTAGAGTTTGCACTTCCTCTGTGTTGCAGGGGTTTTGTGTGTGCTTGATTTGATTTTTGAGGAGGACAGTGCCACCAGGAAGGCTGAAGCTATTCCACAGACACTACACAGCAACAGCTGCACTGGGAAAGAAAAACAGATGTCAGCACACCTTGTTTCTATACCTAGTAATAAAATATTTATGGATTGTTCTCCTTTCTTCCCTCTCCCAGTTTCCTCTGCTCTGCTGGACATACATTCTCTGAAAACTCACTTTCAGCTGCTTAAGCCTGACTTTTGCTCGACTTGGCAGTGTCCGGTTTACAGTTGGATTCAACGACCTTAAAGCTCTTTTCCAACCTAAATGACTCCATGATTCAGGTATCTCTCCTGTTTCCTGCAGACACTCTCCTGAGTCCCCACAGCACGCTCTGTGCGAGCCACCACCTTCCTTTCCCAAAGGCCAAAGCCACTGTAGCCACTGTCCCAACAGGTTCCTCCACAAGGAGCCTCGGGAAAGCAGGATGACAATTCCAGGGGATCAGGCCAGTCCTGCCGAGTCACTCGCTCAGGAGGAGTGACACTGTAGCAAGTAACAAAATACCTGCAAAACTGTTTCCTGCATCCACCTGGTTGCCAGCAACATCCAGCACCTGACTTTGTGGTGTAACCTTTCATTATGCACCTCACACTGCAGGTCCCTCCCTCTCCCCACACCTCCCTTCTCCCCTTTTAAAGGGGGAGAAAGTCTCCCTTTGCAAGAGGAAAACGTCTTTAAAAATTTTAAAAGATAAAACCTTCATTTAGGCAAGAGAATATTCAGAATTTATGGCTTAGATTTGCATGCCTGCAGGCAAATCAGAGGCAAGACATCTCTGATCAGCTATGCAGTTCTTATCTCCCGTAGACAAAGCAACACCTCCATCAAGCATATGGATCATCAACGTGCCTCTTGGAAGGGACAAGGGAGATTAGGTATCACCAGTTATACAAGCTGCACTTTACAAATCCCGTGTCAATTAAAAGATGCTGTGTATTCTGAAACTCCCACACTCTCCATGCCTACACATCTTCTGTAGGCTGTATTGGCAGCAAAAGCAGTGGCATTTGGCCCAATAACTGAGAGGATGCTAAAGCTTAATTCAATCCTCTTCCCTGCACTCTGGGTGCAAACAAAACTAACAAACAGAACAAGTCAAAGCTGGCCAAAAAGTTTTTCCAACTACTACATCATTCATGCACAACAAATGCTCCATCCAGCATTTTCTGTCGCGTAACAGGAAGCTGCGGTGCCGAGGCCCCCCAGAACACCTCTCCTCACCCTTCCCACAGTTGCATCCTCCCTTTGGGACCCAGAGGGGTGACCTCACCAAAACCCACCCCGGGGAGGACTTTGAATTGCAGATACTTTGTTGAAATGCTTTAAAAAAAAAAAAAAAATTCATTCTGACACTGTAAAAGTGCAGGTTGCTCACATCTCAAATACAGACTGCAACTCTGAGCCCTTCAGCTCAAAAAGGATGGAAGAAAACCAGAAAAGGCACAAAGCAGCATGACAAAGACCCAGGACTATTCACACATGCATGAAAACAAAGACTTCTCCTCAGTACTTCAGCCTGAAGAAAAAAAACAGAATTAAAAACCAGTTACTGTCAGAGTAATTGCAAGTAAAATGCTTAAACCCACATTTAATTCCTACGAATCACTGGACTGCTCCTCCACACTCCTTCTACTACCCAGAGATACTGTTAATGTACAGAAATTAATTCTGCTTTTGAAGCAAATCAGAGTATTCAGGCCCCAGAATCTTGTGGGCTGCCCAAACTGTCCAATATCCTCAAGGTTACACCTCACCTCCTCAGAAATCTCCTCTTTACCCATAAGATTATCTTTTTCTACTGAAGGATGTCTCAAATCCTGTTTTCATGTTCTTTTGCAAAACATTCAGATGTTTAGTTCAATTATGTTTTTTTAATCCTGCTACAGTTAAACTAAATGTTCTCATTAAAAAAGAACATATTCAATTATGAAATCTGCAATTTTAATTACAATTTTCTATCCCCATCTACTCTGAAACTCAAACCAAACCAGGACTGTTGTTTGTTCATGTCTGAACAATGTTTTTATTTACCGTGGATAAACTGAGACTTATCTAATACCACTTACATGGAGTCATAAATTGATTTTTGATTAATGTTTAATCAAAAACAAAGAGACCCATCTGTGCAAAAAAAGTAGGAAGCAGAAAGCCCTGTCCATGGGAATTTTTTCTGTGTCAGCTCTCCCAAGCTCTGTGTATCGACACGGATCCTTCCTCTTCTGCTGGTATGAGGATGCAGCTCTGTTGACAGAGCACTTTACAATAGCCAGATAGCTTCCTCCAGGAAACACTAATTTAAAACAAGATTATTTATTTTAAATACAAAGGCTCTACAGCCGAGAACATGGAGTAAACATTTTAAATCTCAAAACGCTCATAAAAATTAAGAGCATTAATGACAACCTTCCCTACTTCTGGCAGGCAGCCAGCTGTCAAAGCTGAAGGTGAACAAAGCTCAGGTACCTCCCTGCCCAGCACTGTCAGGTGGCAGGGCCACAGGTGAAAACAGCATTCAAATCCCCTGTCTCACTGATAATGAAGTCACAGTTTTAATGAAAACTGAATATTCAAGTCTTCACTGGAGCACACATGACTTCTCCATCAAGGGATCAAAGTCCAGGGGAGCACCAGCATTTAGCAGCAGGCAGCACTCGAGATCAATACTGCATAATAAAATAAAAAACCCAAGAAGGATGAACATTTCTAGCTGTAATCAAAATACTTAAAGAGGTTATCTAACCTCAAAAGGACTCTCTCCTTCAAAACAGAAGCACATATACCAGTTTGGTGGTGTAAATGCACAGCACATCCTTGGGAAGGATGGAGTACGGGGAGTGATGCCAAAGCAATCCCAGGATATTTGGGGAGATCCAGAAACATCAGGAAGGCAGTAAGCCTTTAAGAAGCCTGTAGTGAAGTGGCTGCTTCCTCTTCCGGATGGAGCCTGAGCAACACCTGAGCTAATCCCCAGGATCTTTTCATTCCTTTTCAAAGTGTCTCTCTCTCATATTCATGGTAAGAGCCCAGAAAAGCAAACAGTGCTGCTCTAAAACATTTGGTCCCCAAACCTCTTTTTACTAAATGTAAATACGCACTAATTTTTTTTGACAATTAAGAACTCCCAAAGGAAGATGGAATATTAAAGAAAAGTGACAAGAACAATCTTAATTATAGCTCTGTTAACACATTATGATAATAAGTACTTGTTCTTTATCAGACATTTTAAAAAAATTATTATTGTTCTGAACTATACAAAGGCTGGTCTAAAGAACAAGGATCTTTGTCTCTTGCTGCCAGAAGAAACAGCATTTCCTGAGGCCTGTTTCTGCCTTCAACTAACAGTTTTGATTTGGGCTTTAGAAAAATAACTGCATGTCCTCAGCTGGAGGGAAAAGAAGTTCCCTTCTTCCCCCTCTCCCAGATGCTCAGAGGAGAGCAGCATCACCAGTGGTAATAACACCGTGTTTCATCAGCCTTCAGGACATATAAGACCAAACCTCTGGCTATCCTGGCTCAGGTAAACAACAGCAGTTTATTACAGAGTTAATACTTGGTTTTGTTCATATTCGTCTTCCTCCTTTCCACCTCCCCTCGGAGCCCCCGGACTAGAATTACAGCCCAACAATAGCCCAATTGTCGCCCCCGGCAGCAACTTCCATCCCAACAATAGATCCTTCCCTTTTCTCTCCCCCCAAAGGAAAATTAATGAGGAAAAATTTCTCTGATTACAGGGTAAAGAAAAACATTTTTAAGGGGGAAGACAGAGAGACCTATGTATATACCATGAGATTCTGAGCTGCCTTTGTACAGAAGAATGTGCATTCCCTGTCCCAGGCTGCTTTGTATCCCACAACCCCTCCTATGCAGGGGAAGAGACGGGGAGGAAGGTTATGTGCTCTGGCACGAATGGCATTTCCTAAGAAGGTCACTTTAACCACCACTCGAGGGTCCTTCCTTTAAGAAATCTCACCTACTCCTCCACACGTGAAGGGGAGAGCTGTGAGCCCCCTTTATTTCAGTGATAACCTGGAAGTGCATGTGCCTGCTCTCCGAAACGGAGCTCGCAGGAATTCACACTCTGAGGGGAGAAGCAGGCTGGATTTACAAAGCAAACATTGTTTTTTGTGGGAAAAGAGTATTTACACACAGGAACAAATATGTTTTATTTCCCACTTTCCAGATGAAAAAATACATGTTACTGCACTGCAAATATTTTGGTAACGTGTGCCAAAAGCCAAAAACAAAGAGAGAAGCCTTTCCTTTGGAGAGGGAAAAGAATTGCCACCTACTACAGCCATGGCTGCACGAAGTCCAGCGTTAGGCTCATGATTTGTTTCTGCCTGCTAAGGAGCCTAACATTTATTTCAGCAACAAAGCGATAACAAAGATTCAAAGCTGCTTTCCAAAAAAGTTCCCAAGTATTTAAAGAATTTGTTTGTGCTCTGCCAAATATCCCTCTGTTCCTCACAGGGCTCTACCCCTGCAACCAGGGCAACATCTGTTGGTTTGGGGTGACAAGAGATGAAACAGGATATTTTGTGATTCTGCACTAACTGCAGAAGCTGCCCAACATGTAATTCACATTGATATGAACTTCAGCTTCTGCCTGCACAGTATTTACTCATGCAACAGCTAGTTAAAAGCTCTGTCCAAGTGCCTTTAAGTATTTGAGATTTATCTCCACTAATCAAGGTTTATTCTCCTTTAGTCATAAGTACTTTACTAAATCACTGCTCCCAGCAGTTCTGACATCTGACTTCTCCTCACTAAAACTATTAAAAAAGGTTCTATCACTTGACTGTTGCAACAGGTAACATTTACAGAGGCAGATCTGAGTTCTTATTGGTTACAACAAGAAAAATCTTGTTGATTCATGGTAAGAATATACACACAGAAAAACCCAACACTACAAGAGTGTCAGCAGAGCTCCCACATTAGCTGAAGTCCCAGTCCAAGGCCGCACGTTCTTTCCAATGACTAAATTCAAGGTTTGAGTTTTAACACAAGCTGGTAGCACACCAGGAACATGCCCACCACCTCCAGCTAAGGGAACCTCTAGGATCCACCTGTGGATCAGGCTGGAATTCCTTAGTCTTGCTCAGGACTCACCTGCAGCTGAGCAGGAGCCAGGTACTGGCAGTGTGCAGCTCTTGGGCAGCACTGCTCAAATCTTGTTTAGGATTGTCCCTGTTCCACCATCCCAGAGTCCTTTAACTGCTCTCTTCAAGCAATTTCTCCATTGATATGTAGGTCCTGAAGCTGTGATTTAGCTCCTAAATTTGAGGAAATGTTAAAAATGCCAGAGCCATACTATTCCAACAACCAGCAAGTATCTCTGTAGGAGACAGGAATTCTGTTGCCTTTGAGAAAACTCTGCATTCATCAGAAAAACATTTTAACAGGCAGAGATTTTTTTTTTAAAGAATTAACACTGACATCGTTACTTACACTCCTTAAGGAGGATTACTAACATCTCCTTGCTTCATTTCCTTTTTGGTTTATGCTTAAGGACAAATATTTTGTTTGTAGTGAACTGAGCACACATCCAGCTGATCTCTCTCTGAGTACTTCCTGCAAGTTCACTTGGCAGAAACCTCCAGACTGCCAAAGGCTGCCACACAGTCCCTCAGATAACCAGAATATGGCTGTGGAGCTGGAGAACTGGAAAATGAGACACACCAGCTATTCTTCTTTCTCCATGAAGGCATTTATGAGGTGAGGATGTCATGCAGAAGTCCAATATCTGTAACGGCTCATAAATAATGCACCGTTTGACACTTCTCTCACAGACAGTTAGAAGAAGGAACAAAAATGTACCACTCGTGGTTTGTTTACACAGGTAAATTTAAAATTAACTTCAAACTCCATTTCATTTTATGGTTGTGAATAGTCCTCACCTCTGCCTGTCCTTTCCATACTTGTGATTATAAAGGAACATATGAGAAAACTGCATTCTTACAGCTTTCTAGAGCTTAACCCTCCCTGCCAGCTTCTCTAACCTGCCAGGGAAGGAACAAACAGGTGAAGTGAAATGCTGCCACTACACAGTGTCTCTCAAAATCAGAACATTTGTCCATAAGGAAGGGATCGTGCTTATAATTCAGCCCTCTACTTTCTGGAATAGTTTGGAACTAATTCCCAAGCAGACGTGTACAAAAAGCAGATTAAATTCAATTGCTACGATGGTTAGCAATGGTATCTCTCCAGAAGTTGTTCCAGTTTTTTGGACAGCTGAGGCCATTTGAAGACCATGCAGTGCATCTCTCAACTAGTATCTGCAATTCTACAGTCAAGTAGAACACATGGGTTTCTCCTGCAGATCTTTATAAAGGTGGTTTAGAAAAGAAAATCAAAGCACAAGCGTAGACAGCCTTGCCCAAGATCCCCACACATGCCAGAGACTTCCCAACGCTCTACACCCATTCCACAAAATCTGTAATAATAATAATATTCTGGAAGGTGGTATGGGAGGGTTGCTTTTAAAACTGCTGAAAATAACATGTTGTGATTGCATCTCGCAGCCACTGCGTGCTTAGAGTGAAGACACGTCCAGCTCCTCCTGCCTGTCTTGCTGCCTCTGTACGTGCATGAGTTCCCTCAGCACCTCAGAGGCATCCATCCCTCAACAGAGAGCTGCTCCCCTCCAAAGGCCATGGGAAGTGGGGACATTTTCCAACAAAGCTTAGCGGGTGTCAGCCTGGCCAGGCAGAGGCTGAGCTGTGACACAGATACTGCGCTACGTAAATGAGACCTTCAGCAGGAGGTGCTGCAGGAGGTAAAAAGGAGAGAGAGCGAAGATAATGAATAAAAAGTACTCAGCACAGTAATACCTTTGGCTCACACGCCCCACAGTCTATACTGGCATTGCTCTTCTGTCAAGTTACAGCCACCTTGGTTTCTAGGCTAGGGCACGACCACCTCCATTTGTCGCTCACATCTTTCCTGTACACATCCAAGAAAAGCGGCACCAAGGAAGAAGTGACCAGGAAACCCAGCCCATCCCCAGGTCCCTGCTCCTGACCGTCCCTCCCTGACTCACACATAGCCACACTTACAATTTTTAGCAGTCTGCTGGGGCAGCTATGATTCCTCACTTCGGTTCATTTGAGGACCTTAATTGTTTGTTTTGGCTCCAACCAGCAACCATGTTTATGAAAAACAGGTTAAGCTTTTGGCACCAAATTGTTTTCAAAAACCCTCAGCCTTTGAAATAGTGCCTTCTTTAAAAAAATGTTTTTCTACCTTGAGATGCTGCATTTCTCTCCAGAGAGACATTTCACCTCCACTGCTCACTACACTGGTGTTACCTTTTTGTGTTCCCATTAATAACTCATTTTCCTCAACAGTTCGTAACTTGATCTAAAAAACTCTGTCTAAGCTAAGGCATAACATGTGACATTTCAGAGAAACCTAAAGTTATTATGTCCAAATAAAAAAACAGTCCTGCACCATGTCACCACTTGTGAATTTCAAGTTTTCATGGTAGATTTGCATAAATAAGGTGGACTTGTACACTGTGAGTACCTCTACATGGAAGCTAGATTGTACAATTTATCCCTTTAATTCACGAAACTCTCCTGATACCCCACTGCATCCTGTGTACTGCTACTAAAAACTGTACAACAAGACAGTTCTGCAAAACAAAAATCAAATCTCTCCAATCCAAAACTGGCCACAAGATTTTACACTGCCATTTGATTTTATAAAAGCATATTTTACTCCACACTCCACAGGCTCCAATGCCAAAAAACACCCAGAATTCACATTCCAGAGTGAGAATCCATCATTCCAGGGCAGATCACGCTGATGAAGGCCCATGTTAAAATGCATTAGGAAATCCTGAGTACAGATCACTGACTTGCTTTTTTAGTTCAATAAAAAGCTGCTTCCATAAACTTTTATTCTAGTTTAATGGTTTTCTACAGTATTTTGTTAGTCTTAGTACTTCGAAGATTCATTTGGATGTAGAAGGGTATCAGCTGTGTTTTCTCCTAAAGGTGCAGTCAGAAATGAAATGACTAAAAGTCTCAACAGTGCAAAATTACCAAAAGCTCATACTAAAACAAGAAACACCTATTTTTCCACCAAAAAGGGTGGTGAAAACAGAGTATCAACACTGAGCTTCATTGAGCCATGCTAAGATCGTAAATGGCCTGATGTCATTTCTTGTCCATTTGAAATGGTTTTGGTCTCCAGCTTGATCATATCCAGGAAAAAATTTCCAGTAGACTAATGCCAATACAGCCACCCTCTTTTTGGGTTATAATTGGTACATGTTATAAGGTTTAAAAGCCACAAAATGTTCCAAAACAGCCTGGAGTCACTAGGACGGTGCTCTCTGGGGACAAAAATCACTCCAATATTCTTCAGTCTACTTCCTAGAGAAACAAACTGAATTAAAGCAGCCATCATCCCTCTGCAGGCAAGAATCCCAAAGTGCAACACCACAATCCTGCTCACTGCTCTTTCCAACTGTTGGGAAGCCATCAGAACAGTCCAAGGAGGCCGAGCCATCCTGCAGCACCCAGGTAAGACACAGAGAGCTTGGGTTGGGCAGTTCCATGGACATGTCTCCAGAGATGTCACTTTGGCCACCAACAACAGAGAAGTGGGAAAGAGGAAGGAGAGAACAAAGAGCACAAACAGATCCAAGCCCTCTGGGTAACTCTGTCTATCAATTTAAACTTAGTATCGGCTTACTCAAAGTGAGTCCAACCTCAGAATGCAGCTTTGGTCAAACAACTGACATATAAAATTAACGTTCATGCAATAGAAGGCTCTGATGGAAAGGGAAGCTGTATGATTTCAACTCCTCCAGTAGTGCCAGCCAACATTTTCTAACCAACCGCCTACAGTTCGACCCCCAGCTCCTTTATCCGCCCTCTTCAACGCCAGTCCAGGTTTTAAGAGGAGAAAAATCTCACCACTACCTCAATTCTTCTACGGAAGCATCCTGCTGGCAAAGAAGGGGCTGCTCAAGGGCAAGTGCAGAGGGTGGAGAGGGAAGAATGTCTAAGCCGTCTGACAAAACTGGAGTCATCTCCACCACCAGCTGAGTTATCACCACATCCCCCAACCGTGGTGCTGCAGCAGGAAACCTTCACAAATCACCACGCCGAACTACCAGAAGAGAACCACACCATCAAGCAAGTCAGGACAAGTCAAACACATCAGCAATAGTTCAGAAATTCCTGACATGGGACCCAAAAGGCCAGTCTAGAACTTAATGCAGACTTTAAGCACTGCTGGTGCACTTCCCAATTCACACGGCTCACAAATCCACCTCAGGAACGTAAAACTGAATTAAAGGGCCTCAACAGTTTGGTACAAGTTCAGCATATTACCATTTCACCAGGTTTACTTCAGAGATAAGCAATCTCCTGTCAGGTTATTATTTCTATTACCACAAACAATCCCAACTGTGCACTATTTACAACTGCAGAAGGAACAAGGATACACGTACACTTACTGATTCTGCCTGGGCCGCACAGGCTGCTGCACTTTTATATCACGCTTTACCAAATAACCTATTCTATGGTCATTTTGCTGGCAAACTCAGCCCCACAAACACCTTCAATTTTTGTTACAATACAAAATTTACCATTTTAATGCATCAGGAATTAATGTGAGTCCCAGCTGCACGTAGGAAAAGGATCCTTATGTCTAGCCATCAGTTTTCAATTCGGCTATGTAAGACTTTTCCAGAATTAAATAGGCTATTAATGGAAGCACTTAAGTTTTACTAGTTTTGCTTTCAACTAACAAATGCTCCTCTAGGAAACCATGTATGAAAGACATGCTGTAAACTGAGATTGAAAAAAAGAATTAGTTGCTGGTTTTCAACGATGCCCTGTAACGAGTGGCTGTCCAGTACAGAAAGCTGTAACTTCCCTGTTTTAAAGGGGACGTGGATCTGCTTGGGCTTCGCCTCCCTTGTTTCAGAAGCCCTAAAGCAGCAATCCAAGTTTGCCAAGAGCCCAGGAAACGTGTGAAGAGCACAGTGGTGATGGTTCCTCTCGGAGCATCTTCCTCTGCTGATCTCATGTGAAACTCTTCACGTGCCCTTGGCTCATTCTGCTTTCATGGAATCCACACTCCGTATCTCTATGCACATACAAGAATCCACACCAACAGGCATCCAGCAGCTGAAATATTTTACAGTCTCTTTTGCTGTTTTGGAACACATTGATAACTGTAAAATAAGGGTAACATCTTCTGAAGCTCAGCATCAATGCTGCTAAACCGCCCAAGATGAACTGAAATGTGTCATGTTCTTTTAATTATTTTTCTAAAGCATCTTATTTTTATGTCAATGCTTGTCATTACGGCAGGATTCTTTACAAAAAAAAGAATAAAACTGTGAGAAGGACTGAAATCTTAAATCTTTCCTCCTGTTGGCCTAATGGTACAGTTCTCCACACACCTGGCAAGAAAATAAATTCAAAGATGCCTTATGATTTATAGTTCCAGTGTGGTTTCTCAATAATACAGCTATCTTAGACTGCTGCATGCATTTAAGAAGTATTCCAGCTCCTTCTGAGATGAATTACAGTAGCTGCATCTTTAACTGAAGCTCACATAAATTTCTTCTTTTTTTTTTCCTCCAAGAAAACAATTACAAAACATTAAATCACTTTTATAATGCACTGTGAAAACAAAAACCTTTAATTTGGGTTATGATCTGAATGGTTTGTACAGAACACTCAGGCTGCTCCTCTGCTTTGCTCCCTGCCTGCAGCAGCTCCAACTCAGGAGTCCCAGGTCAGGAGGAATCACCTGATTTAATCTGACCATTTCTCAGTTTATAAAGACAACACACCTCGTTCTACCTTCTCACGCCTCACAGAAGGGATCCCAAACACACTTAACACCACCTTGCCCAAGCCTCGTGCTTGGCTCTCATTCCAGCAATAGCTTCAGGCATCCCAAATTGGGTCACATAGCTGTCCTTAAAGTTGATCAAACATCTCTTGTACATGTCATGTGAAATCCAGTGCAGACTAAAATGGGAAAGAAGTTCCAGTACCTGGACTGGAGATGATTGTCTATCCCTGAAAAGCTAGAACCATCAGAGCCCTCTGACACTACTTCTCCTTATCCCAAATGCAGATGAAGTCTATGTAACAAAACTTAGAGCCTTCCTCTGTCCATCCTCCTCTCACCATTATGCTTCTGGAGGAAAACATGCAAATAAAGCAAAAGAAGAAGTACTACAAATTATAATAGAGGACCTTGTCTATCATCTAAAACTAGATTTTTGTTCTAGATCTGTTTGCTTATATCTTTCTTTCCTGGTATCAACAGTGACCTCATAGAGTAAAATTATTTATTTCTTTTAAATCTACCTCAAACTGTAGATACAGTCATTGTTTTGAATATCAGAAAGGGTGCCTCAGCTCTCTGGTTTGAAAACCTATTAAATTTCTCTCAGAAATAATAAACAGTTCTTACAGCCTCCAACAGCTTGAACCACCAAGATGCTCAACACAGCCTCTGCTAAGTGGATAGGAGGAGACAGGAGCAACGTGAGTAATTCAGAGCTTATCTGTGGGATTTGCTAATATAACATAAGACTTAAATGTGTAACACAAAATAAATAAGGAAATAAGAATGGTGTACAATACACATCAAAAGTAGCAAACACATACCAACATGTGTCCTACGCAGCACACACAAGCGAGTGCTGTGCAGAAAAGAAACCCCAAAGAAAACCGTCTTGCCTGCTCATCATGTGCCCCATGGAAGAGCTGTAAGAGCTCCCACCCAGCTCTACAGTCTTGGGAAACTTCAGAATCTCATGAACTGCAGGAGTGATGAATTGTGTTTTACGTGCACTTAACTCTGAAATAATGAACTTCAGAAGGTTTGCTCCTCAGCAGTTCCCAGTGGTGAGGAAGGGACAAGTGTGGCGAGGGGGCTGCTGGTGCTGTGGGCGCGGGGGCTGCCAGGCGTGTGACATCACCCCTCCGGATTGGCTGCCAGTGACATCATTTTATTATTCAGCCTCATGTTTGCATTTCAGCTTCCCCCTTTCAGGGACCTCCGGACCTCACACAGCTCCTTGGAGCTGAGAGGAGCGAGGCAGCGTGTCCGAGCCGCCGTCCCCACCTCGGGCTCCGGAACAAGCACAGGAGAACAGGCCTCTCCGGTTGTTCTGCAGCTGGGAAAGGCGACGGTGCTGGGAGGCCAACCAGGGGTCATGGGCTCACGGCAAGAGTTAAAGCAAAATTCTTAAGAAATTTGTTGCAGAAAAAGACCTGAAGACTGGCAAATGGAAACCACATGCAACGCAACAGCAGAGTTAGCAACACCCATGCACACAGGCGGAGTTGCACATGGATATAACAGCATGTATGGAAACAGCACAACGACTGCTCATCAGTAGTACCCACTCTTTTGTTAACACCCATAAAGAATCCACCACAAAGTGGTATCATCCCTGTTTACCCCTCCACAACACGAGGCTGCCTTTGTTCCAAGCTCACATCCTGCTTCCCCTTACAAGCCTGCCCCTCCTGAACTCGGACGCTTGTAACCTGATACACAAGAATGTTAATTTCTCAAGTGATTTTTATAAAAGCACAGAATGGAAGTAACTTGATATTTTCCCCATCTTGAAAAATATTATTTTATAGCACATACAAGAGTAGGAAAATATATCTGGTCTACAACAACGCTTTGGGAAAATAAACTGAAAAAAGGGCTGCTCTGCCTCTGGGTGCCTACTAGCCCATAGGTTTTCTGTTCAGCACACAAACACCACGATGTGTGTGTGTATAGCCAAATGCACATATCTGTGAATTATTCATGTGCACACAAACATAGATCAATCAGGCAAAAGATCAGTTTCCAGCAAGTACAAAAACACCTAAGTTAATGCTGAACTTGAGTGAGCGCTCTCAGGCACAGCGTACTGCACCCGCCTGCTCATGGATCCCAAAGTACCTACACAGCCTGCAACTTAAAAATGTTTTATGAGCAATTTACACAAAATCAATTAAACAAATACCATCATGCTGTCGAAACTAGTTCATCTACAAAATGCATTTTCTGCTCACTCCCAGCAGCGTGCATTTGAAGTATGTATCCCACAACCCACACCACCCCATGGAAAGAACACAACCCTGAAGGACGCCCATCCTACAAATCCCGAGCCTCTGACCCATTCCCAGGGATACGGACAGGCACCTTGCCGTGCAGGAGTGTAGCTCAGACAGGCTGCACTGCTGTCCCCACACAGCCTACCAAGAAAAGCTTCTTGTGCATGACAGGCAGTACCACAAATCACTGTATAAATTCAAGCCAACGTAACTTCAAGCTCTACCTTAATTCATGTAACATCCCTTTTACACTTTATGCCACCACTGTTTTTTCTACATTAAGAGAACATCAGTATTTCTGGACACTAAATCAGTGTGTTTGGCTTTATTTTAAAAAGTATCCCCCAAACTCCAGAACTACTTTTAAGACTGCATATTAATTTAAATTTAATATATACTGCTTCTTTGTAGTGGTGCATCCCCCATCCCCTCCACAGCAACCTTAAAACACTCATTCATGACATTTGTACCTTGGCATGTTTTACCAGGACAATAATTCAGCCCTCTTTAGACCCAAGGAGACCAAATGTTTTTATGTGCAAATGAAATAAAAATGCTATAAAACTCTTCTGGCTTCAACTCCTACACAGCAACAAGGTGGGGGAAAACCACTGGTGAAATTAAGGAAATACAGAGTGAGATATTCTTTTGTTTACCATGTGTGGTTTGGAATACGGGATTTCACAGGGGTATTTTCCACCAACCGTGATGTCAGTGATCAAAGTTTCCTTCTTGACATGTGAGAAAAGACTTGAAAACGCAGAATTTGTTCTCCTCAACACGTGTGGATCTGGGTTAACAGGGTGAAGTCCCCGTGGATCAGGGACAACACAGGTACAGCTCAGTCTGTTCTGCAGCAGTCACAGAAAGCTGCTGAAGACAGATCTGCTCTTTGCTACCATCGCAAGGGAGCAGGTCATGCTTGGAGCACCACACTGAGCCTTCTGGCTCGGAAAGCTTTCCCTGACTTCAGCAAAACAGGCTGCAGTAAGCAGGACATGAAACAACCTCTTCATTTATCACACGCTTTCCAGAATGCTCTAAAACTCCAAGCACTCAATTTTGCACAAAGCAGTGCATTCTCATCACTCACAAGAACACACACTGCTCCTCCATACAACTCAGCAAGAGCACCCAACACTGCACCTGAGAATACCTTGGAGCAGGAATGGCCCCAGGGAACTGCCCTAGTTTCCAGGGAAATGTCACTTCTTCAGCTCCTTTGGCAAAAGGAAAATGTTTACTGGCTGGTCTGATATAATTTTTTCAAAGAATTACGAAGTTGAGTTGTCCTCACTCTGATTTTGGCTGTGAGACTGTAAAAGTTTCCAGATCTTTCCCCCTAACCCCCACAGCCCTCAATGAGCCTTCCTAATGTTCTTTCAACCAACCAACCAGAAGTATCAGCCTAAAAATGATCTAAAGAAGAGAACTGGAGGAGTCACCACTGCAAGAGGATTCTTCCATCACAAGCCAGTGGCAGGAACACGCAAGACAAGGCATCACGAAACAGTTCCCATAGGTGAATCAAAGCCAGCAAGCATGGAAGTTCCCAAATCCAATGAAATATCTCCCCAAAGATAAAAACCAAGCAAAAAAACCACTTGATGAAATAATACTGACGAGCATCAGCCTCAAGTGGATTTCTTTCAGAAATCATGTTATAGCAATCACTGGTCACCTAAAACAGAGTTTCTCAAGCTCAAATTAAACAAACCTGGGACAACTGGGCCTTTAAGAAAATGGTTCTGAGATTTATTTTGCACAGTACTGGCACAAAGTGCGGGGTATTACACCTGTTGGGCATTTATTCATTACTTTTAGTATTTCCTAGTTTCGTTCTCTTTTGCAAATGTGGAAAGGCTTGTATTTATTAGCAAGAATCTACGTTTCCGATGCCTTCTATGTCACCTGCAGAGAGGGCTCAAGCTGAGAAAAATGGGTTCAAGTGATGCCATTTATTTTGAGTCTCTCCATCAGGATCAGCTTCTGGATCCTCCCTAGCAGCTCCTTCCTTCTCTCACTACGCCTACACTTCCAGGGAAAACTAAGGAAAATCTAACACCTCCAAATGCTGCCACATATAAAAAACATACTAGACAAAACGTGAAGGACATGAACCAAATCCCAAGAAGGAGCTTGTGGGTATCTTTATTTATAACACTGAATGAAATTCTGTAGAATTGGAGGTGGGGAGGAAGTTGTTTTCACAGCAGGACTTTCCCTGCAGCACAGCCTGCAGGCATGGGCACTCTCTGCCGCTCAGAAAAAATTTGGAACAACTGGACAGGAAGAACAAAAGCAAGAAATACTGAGCTCCAAACAAGAAGAGAGGTAAACTCAGCTTCCCCCACCCACCTTCCACAAAAACATCAAATATTTCCTTTCATAAATAATTGCAATAGGATGCCGTAGACTTTTCCAAGCAGACAATAGCTGGATTGTGTAATGTTTTGCCCCAGGCAGGGCCCGGGGGGAGGGGGACACAAAGGCCGGCTTTCAGGGCTTGGGGCCTCTCGCTCCTGCTCCGACAGCCTTGCTCCCTTCCTACTCCCTTCCTACTCCTTCGCCTTCCCGTGCTGGCCCTCGCTGGGACTGGGGAGCGGCGGCCTTCGGAGGCTCCTGCTATACAAGCACACAAAAACAGGCAGCAAAAGCAAACAAACAGAAGTTATGAAGCCCCTCCGGCCCTGCCACAGACCTCACACGGAGCAACACCTCTTCGTTGCCCAGGAGGGGACCCTGTAGGAGCGATTTGGGGGTGCGCCCGTGACACCCATGAGTGACCAGTGAGAGCCACAGGTGACCAGTGAGAGCCATGGGCTGCACCCACTGGTCACACTGCTGCCCTGGCCCATCGAGTGCCCCCAAAGGAGGCCGGCCTCTCGCTGGGTCTCAAGTCAAGCTGTGTGAGGGCACAGCTGAGCTGAGGATTATTAAAAGAAAACAGTGGAAAGACCTTTCCTGCCTATAAGGCGTTTTGAAAGAGTCGCCCATTCGAGTTGGGAAAGCTGAGCGCTGTAATTCCCGGACTGATTCACCTTCCTTCTTAACGTTCAGAATGGGAAAACCACCCGCCCTGGCAACATCAAAGGA
Organism: Cnemophilus loriae; assembly: GCA_013397755.1. Lineage (NCBI taxonomy): Eukaryota > Metazoa > Chordata > Aves > Passeriformes > Corvidae > Cnemophilus > Cnemophilus loriae. The sequence continues at coordinate 1,562,786 of VZTF01003047.1, read as the reverse complement.
GCCCCAGTGCTCCCCAGTCCCCAGGCAGCCATGGCAGGCACTCCTCGCCTTTCATGTGCCGGGCAGCGCCGCGGGGACGCGGCCAGCCCGGAACCCAAACCAGCGACAGCTTCGCCTGTGCTGGGCTCTGTGCAAAACACTTCTTCCAAACAGATGATTCAAGCTGCCTGCCCCACCTCGGAGATAAGCACGCTCAAAAAAAACTATATATATTTTTATTACCTGCAAGAGGAAGTAGTCAGGCTGGGAAAAGCCAGAGTAACAGGAATGCCCAACCCTGCCTGCCCAAAATATGCATTAGTTCTCTTTAGTAGAGCAGCCTGTACTTGAACCACCTCAGCACTGTCATCTCCTCAAAGCCAAATGTTTACTGTAATATACTGTTTATATATAACATAGTATATTATTCTGTGTAAACCAACTATAATAGCATGAAGTCAGCTGTGAGAGCAAATAGACTCTTCTTTACAACAGAAACAAGCAGAGGACACTTGGCCAGTTGCAAGAGCACGGGTAGTTGTGCCAAGTTTGCAATAAATCAGGTTGTTTTGTTTGGGTTTTGAAGTGCAGCAAAAAGACGTCAATAAATGCATCAGTGCAGGTAAAATGATCTGAACCACACCTCAAAACACCCACCACGTCAGGTGTACAGAAAACAAGGGACAGGTGCTGGCCATAGAAATTAAACCAAATTTATGACAAATTTATGTAAAACACCTGCTGCAAAACTGGCAGAAAAAAACCCCCAGAATATAGAAGGAAAATACATGGTCAAAAAATTTTCCAAGGTGCATCTACAGATGAAGACACTGCCTGTTTTTCCACAGGCTAAGGCATAAAGAGACACACAGAAAATGGGGAAAAGCTAATGGAGCAAAATGACCTTATCATTGACCTTACCTGGTCACGCTTTTAAAAATGTGCTTTCAGACATAAGAAGGTATTTGGACAATGTTCTCCTTTCGTACAAAAGGAGGATTTCTTTAAGTCACTCGCTAGCCACAGAACACACCTGGACATCCGAAGGCTGAAGTGTTCCTCCCTGCCCCAAATCAGAGCTGTGTGACTCCACCTCTGCCAGCCCCAGCCTGGCAGGGCAGCACTGGCTCCTCTGCACTTTGGAGCCCCTTCAGCTCCTCTGCCTGTCCACCTCAGGGCATCAGCACTGACCAAGTAAACTGACAGAGACTCAAACTTCACTAAGGCATGTAAAACAGAATAAAATTAATGAAGCACACCTTTTTTTTTTTTGTCAGAAGTATTTGCCCCACCTCTCTACACATGTGTACCTATTTTTACCTGCAGACTCATTGCTGATAATTTGCAGAGAGATTTAAGCCACCACCCATCAACTAACATTTCCACAACACGTATCTGTAAGAGCTTAGTCTGGGGTTACAGTGGTTCTGTGTTTCCCTCTTCTCAGGTAACAGAAGGTTCTAACAAAAGCTGGAACATGTGGAAATCTATTTGAGAGACACAGTAACATCATGTATACACTAGAAAGCTAAAAACTTGAGCATAAATCAAATTAGTCCAAAACTGCTTCAGAAGCTCATTCCACAACGTACTTCAACCAAGCTTTGTCATGACAATCTCCAGCCTGGGCTCAATAAATCCCTCAGCCCAGACCATGGATGATTTTGGGAGAGTGGTGAATCACTGGTACAGTCACATTCTGGTTTACTGAGGGCTTGGGAGATCCAGGCCTTGTGTGGATCACCAGAGCCAAGCACCAGAAAAGGACATTTATACCTATTCCTACTGCTTTTTTATACATGTATTACACTTTCAAAAACATGGATGAAAAACTTGAGAACTTTAAGAAAAGCAGTTACTTAGTTAACAAAACATTTGTTTCTAATAAAAAATTTCGTAGGTCCCAAAAACTTTTATCCTAAGAGCCAAACTGTAATATTTAGATGTGAGGCACATCTTACACCACCTCGGTTCAGCACTGGGATTCAATCCTTTAAATGAAAAGCTAAACCCATGCTATTCTTGACTAGTGGGAGCCTGGGCTTTACAAGGCACCTTATCGTGAGAACAGCCTCTCTCAAGATTCCCAAACCCAATTGCTAAACCAAAAAGGTTCAGATAAGTATCTGAGCATTTGCAATGCTTATCTGCTAGCTGTTCTTCTCATTTCTGCCTTGATGTTTTGTAGGGCTCCACAATGAATGTTTGCCTAAACTCTAAAGAGAATTCTGTGGCTATGCAAGTTAAAATTCCTCCACACGTAGAGGTAATTTAGAGAGAAATCTCCCGTGTTTTTCTGGAGCAACTATATTTGCCTTCTTTATACGTGGTGCAGTCTTTGACAACACTGACAAGAATCTCCTCCATATCCACATGACCAGTGTTGGGGTCTCCATGAAGTTTCCCCTTAAGTCACGTGCACAAATTGCCAGAAAAAAAGGTGATTTTCATCTGTAACTTCATTTTTCAGTTCGACTTTTAAAACGCTTATTTGTTGGCATAATTTATTTCTGTCATCTTGTAGGATGAGCTATTTACTTACAGCAAGGAGTTTCTCACCATCCTCAATCCAGCACAGCCCCTTATACAGTGCTGTTTGACCTGGAGAACTTTATCTTTCCCTCATGGTCCTCATTGTTTTTCTCCCAGTTCATCCCATTTTGCTTTATTAAAACACCTTCCAACAACAAGATATAGTATTATCCTAGGTTAGGATCATGTGTTTAGGCTTATCTGAATGTGGAAACCCTGCTTTGCAATGCAAGGTAGTATTCCATAATTACACAGCGAGGCAGGTACCTCGCTAGTAAAAATACTCAGGGTACAAAACCAGAAAGGCAGCGCAGCAGCTCCCACCCGATCTGCAACACGAGCTCCGTTCTGTGCAAGCCTGGCAACCCAAGGATTTCAAAACCACTTCAGACCCACAAATTCAGTGCCAGCTGGGAGAGGGCAGATCGCATGTTGAAGCTTTATAACGAAGTGAGAAGGTAAGATACAGCAACTTCTGCAAAACACCTCCTAATGACAGCCCACACAGCCATTACAGAGGCCAAACATATCAGCTTCCCACTCAGCAAAGCTGCCAGAACTCAACTCGAAGCAAAATTTATACAAACGGAACAAACAGTATCATATTCAGCTATCGCTTGTGACTGCCTTCGTTTTGAGAGCGAGAAAACCAAAAGATTCTGAGTTACCGAAAGAAGGGGGGAAAGGCCTTTCCCACCCTCACAAACAGAACAATCCTTCTGTTACCCTGTTTTGAAACTCCTCAATACTCGAAAGCAGCTCTGCAGCCATAAGGACTTGCAGCATTTCAAGATAGTAGTTTTCTTATCCTAAAAAAAAAAAAAATCCAAGCACGTAACTGAACGCTCTTCACATACACTTTCCTTGCTTTCACAACCCAAATGCCATAAACATCACTAGCATGTTATTGCCCATTTTCCTTTTATTCCCCCTTATCCATTAGATCAGAAGACTTTAGTGTGAGAATATTAAAACACTGAGGAACATCGGTATCACATACAGAGAGAATCCTTTGGAACTCACGCTGACCTTCCAAATTTGAACTAAATCCCTGCAACAACACTAAACCTAAAGCATTATGTGTAGCAGGAGCTCACTCTCCGGGTTTCTAAAATTTGAGATTGGGAAGGAAAAGCTTCTGTGAGTATGAAAATAAATTGCTTATACACTGGGTGTTTGTCAGATGGAAAAGGCTGGTGCATCTAATACTATTTATTTTTTACTCTGAGGGACAAGCTTACAGAACTTAGGCTCTCCAGTGCTTCCTTCTTAAATTACATGACATGACATTACTGGAATCAACAAGTTAGATCACTAGTCTTGCACATCAAAATACATAAAAAGATACCAGGATGAAATAAAGAGGGTGGTGCAAACAAAAACAAATACTCTATGAATAAAAGCATTACCTAAGAGCCAGCTTCCCCTCTCAGTATTTTCAAGAAAATTCTAAGAGGATTTGCAGAGTTAAAGATAAGGACCAGAAGAGAGATAACAGATGGCAATGGAAAGAAAGCAGCATGTAATAACTTGATAGGGTACATTCAGTACTCCAGTACGTTAGAAGAAACCCAGAGACAACTTCCACGTGCATGTTACTTGGTTCCCTATTTATGAACAGTAGCATCATCAAGGGCTCAACACATAATATTTAGTTTTGTATTTACTGGTCTCTGTTTCAGCAGGCCAGCCCAGTAAGGAGAGACTTTGAACATGACCCAGCCACCAGCCTGGGCTCCTCATCCCACAGAGAATCCATGGGAACAAGCCTGCAGCGAGTCAGCCCTGCAGCAGTAACACAGCGCTTGCAAACACCCAAGGCTGAACAAAGGTTGTTTCTGTGGTGGGGCTGCTTGGTTGAGGGATTTTGTTGGGTTTTCTGTTGTTTTCCAAGGCTGCACTTCAGAGCTCTGTGTTTTCTGAGAAGCAGCAGACACGGCCTCCCAGTCCTGCCAAGCAACTGAAATATCTCTGGTCAATAACCTTCTCTGCTATCACCACAATCGTTGCTTTTTTGTTTTGCTTAAATTTCCCAGGCTACAAGCCAAGGCTTTCAGAGGCAATGCATTGCCTTTAAGGTAAAGGTTGGTGATCCTGCATTTTTCTTTACATTCCCAGCCTCACAGCCCTGGTAAAAGCTGACAAACACTGTCTAACCTGTTTGTCCCATTCCACCCAGGGAGGAGGTCAGGCACCCACAGCTTCTGTTTCTGGGCCCCCATGGTTGTCAGCTCCAGAGGTGGAGGCACATCAGCAGCTGCCTGAAAAATGGCAGTGAGCAAAGGCAAGAGGAAAAAAAAAAAAGCATTTCTTGATCCACAGGTCACAATTACTACATAAGAAAAATGGAATAAGTCTGAACCTGTACCTGGAGAACTGAAATGTGAAGGTATTTTGCATCCCCGTGGCAGGGATAGCAACACACATAGAGGCAAAGCTGCCAGCTTTGAGCTGCATGTGCTTAGACTGTGGAGGATGAAGACATACAAGGGACACAAAACTGCCATGAACTGCTGAAAAAAAAAAAAAATCCATTTATTTCTAAACAGGACTCCTTCAAAACCACCTTACAGGAGCAAACACCTAAAACAGTACTGAAAAACTATGCAAACTGTACAACCCAAGGCTGCCAAGGCACTTTGTCCCACCCTTCCCCTCAGTGTGCTTTGTGGAGTTTAGTCTTTCCATGAAGTCAGTGTACTCAAATTATGATAAAAGACTTTCATCTCTGGCCATGAGATGTTAAGTCTTCAGTACACAGTTACGATTTGGGAAGGACAAACCGCAAGGTTATCAGAGATGGGGCCAGTTTCAAAACAAGTCACCCCCAATGGTAAGGAATTACAGTTCTGACCTACATCCAAGCTCATCTTTTTATTTGTTGGAGACACAGGGGCACAGAGTCAAGCTACAGCAGTCTAAAAAACAGAAACAAAACAAAGTGCTAAATAAAATAAAAAGAAACAAAACACACAAGCAAGTAATAACCACCCCACTGCACCTCCCTTGGCAAGTACAACATGGTCTGTACATCTGCATGGCCAGAGGACAGAGATGTACCAGCCAAACCTGCACCCCGTAACTGCACCTGCCCTTCCCAAGGTCACTTCAGAAAGTTCTCCAGGCTACTCCATATAACTCAAGCTGCTTTGCAGGATCTGCTCTTAAATAAATATATAACACACACACATATTTAAAAACCTAAGTACAACGCCAGCCATTTCTCGTGTTTGTTGTGTTTCTGTTCAACCAGCTGCACACAGACATGCTTGGTAAGAAATACAGCTGTGTAGAAATCCCATTAAAGAGAACAGCTATATTTTTAATTACCTCCGAGGCAAAGATTTCAGCATACAAAAACACAGAAGGGCGATGTTTTGCTTTGGTGGTGGGGTTGGGGTTTGTTTTTTAATTTGTTTAAAAAGTGCTCAAGTCAGTGGCAATTAAAAAATTCCTGCAGTAGCTCAGAATCAACTAAAGCCCAGAACAATCTGTAATAACATCACACAGTATCACCTTATTTATCAGCCCATTGCTCATGAACCACAGATAAAAAGTCTCTGCCCCAGACATAAATAAGCGAAGGCAAATTTACGTCATGTAAGAAAAGCTCTGCAAGGAAAGAAATCAGTGAGACAGGCAGATACAGATAACGTGTTCTTTGGGTTCAAAACACCCAACTGGTCTGGAAGCATTGCAGTGAGGGTGCATCCCACAGGAGAAAGAATTCCCATGAAGCTCACAGGGATGTTTTAAAATCAGATGCAGCAGGATAGAATTTCTTCTCAAATGTGTGAACTGAAAAGTGTATCCAAGCCAGTAGTTTGTACAGGGTTTTAACCTGCAGCAAGGTCACAACTCCCTGTACCTACACAGAACTCTGCATGCAGCCAGCCTTGGTTCTCTCCACGTGGCTTCTCTCAGAAGAATGGGAACAGTCCATCAGTTTACCCCACGGGCTCACTTTAAATCTTTAATTTTGTTATGTTCGAGCTGCTCAAATGGAAATCACCTAACAAGCAAAGAATAGAGACTTAGCTCATGCTAGATATAAAGATTAAAAAATCCGGGATTTCCCCATCTCCTTTCAGCCTAACATTGGCAACAAATGAATTTAATTTCAAAAAAAGATAACCACAAAATAAAATAATATATATTTTCCACACACTAAAAATAACTGACAATTGTTACGGGTTTGTTTGTTTAATAATATATTAATATGAGGAAACTAAGAGGTATTTTCCTTCTTTGTTTCAGCTCAGTTTCACTAAATAGCTTATAAAACCCCCAAAGAACATGTCTGAAACTGCAAAGCCACAAACACATCCCTCCCCACTTCCCTTCCCAAGTCCTAGTCTCTAATGTGCAACTAGGTAAAGCTCAGGGAAGGAGAAAGGAGTTTTATTAGCAGAGGGCTCAGAATTGGAGGGCAACCACTGAACGTTGCCTGGAGCTAAACCTCTAAAGTTCCTCATTGGCGAAGTGCGCCTGCCTTTGATCCGCCGAGTTCAGAGTCCGCTTACTTAACCTCCACAGGAAGAGCTCACTTATGTGGTGCAAGATGAGCTCTTTCCTACACTTTCTTCCACAGTTCTAAAAACACTGGCACACTGACAGGCTTTGCACATTTCCAAACATAAAAAAAAAAATAGCTCGGCAAGAATTTACAAGTAGTGATATCGCTGACGACAACTCACAAACCATCTACCTCCCAAAACTTTTTTTTTTTTTTTTTACGAGCCAGGTCCACAAGAGATGACAAGTTCCAGCGTCAAGGATATCTCCTGAACTAAACATGGTAAGCCAACAATCTTACAAAATATTTTAGTGTGTACTTTGTTGAGCATCCTATCAAAATAATTGATACAGAACTGCACAGAAGGACCGACAAGGTCCTTCCAGAAAAGATATCCAAAGTATTCCAGTATCTTCCTTGTTTATAGAAAACTTAAATAAAACTGTCCCAAACACATTTCCCGACACATTTAGAGGAGGATTTTGCAGATGCCTCTGTGCCACTTTGGTGGGGTCATACTAAACATGTCTGCAGCCTACATTCACACAGAAACAATATGTTGGTTTGTTTGACTCTCAGGAAACACAAATGGAAATAAGACTGTGCAGTCTGGGTGGAAGAACAGCCAAGTCTGCCCGGTTCTACTGCTCAAAAGCTTCCCATCAGCTGGGTCTTGAAGGTGCAACTCCTGTGCCCAAACTATGCCCCAAGTACTCAACTCTCCACATGAAAACTTATTTCTGCACTACAGTCCATTATCTGTGTATTGCTCAGCATCAAAAAAGTCACATCATCTGCAGACATCTTTTGTAGCCACCTGAAGCCTCACTCCAGGAGCTGTGAGCCAGCCTTTCGGAGCTCACAAGCCTCTCAAGTCATCTCAGCTTACTCATCTCTCAAGGCTTTTCTTGAGAGGAGTCTGCAGTAATGGATACGAGTCACAAAGTGGCCCTTAACACCAGCACTAAAAAGGAGATGGATCTGAGGAAACCAGACTTTGTATCATTAGAAGTTTATCACTGCTTACTTTGATATCACCAGAATGCAAACTAGTCTGGCTAGAATTTGCTTCGAGGAGGTGAGCAAAGCTCTGCTCAACTCTGCCTGCCCACGCACATGGGGAGTGGAATGTAAATGCACAGGTAAAGTGCCCCCCCAGTTTAAAAATTATTGCAGAATCCTAATATTAACAGGAAACGAACAGGATGAACCCGCCTCCCCCACCCCTGAGACAATTCTACATCCAAGTAATGACCTGCCGTGGAAATGACTTGCAATGCTTCCCATCTAGGCTAGGAAAATTAATTTACAAATAGGGTATTTCTGGCAGTTCTGATGAGACTGATTACAGAAAAGTAATGCACTCATGTGAATGAAGTGGGAAATGAGTAATTATCATGGAATCCCAGAATAGTTTGGGTTGGAAGGGACCTTGAAGCTCATCTTATTCCAAATCCCCTGCCATAGGCAGGGACAACTTCCACTAAACCCGGTTGCTCCAAGCCCCATCCAACCTGGTCGTGAACACTTCCAGAGATCCAAGGGCAGCCACAGCTTCTCTGGGCAATTATTTTTGAGACTTCAAAAGACAGGATGAACAAGTGCTAACACCAGAACTTCCCCGGGGCAAGCGAAAACTGCAAGAGAATATAAACTCAACCCAGTACATGCTGTTTAAATATTTTTCAAAACTTCTGACTTAGCTGAGGACACATTCTTGACGCTGGAACTTGTGATCTCTTGTGGACCTGGTTTGGGTTACAAAAAATAAATCAGACTTGGGAAGCAGGTGGTTTGTGAGGTGTCATCAGCAATATCACGACTTTGTAAATAACAGTCAATATCTTAAAAAGAAAATTTAACTTGCACACCTTAAATTCAATAGCAATGCTGCCCTGGCTGTAGAAAGGTTGCTGTTGGTAATTAAGTTTCTAGTCCTAAACTGCCTCGGCTGTTACAGCTCAAACCATCAGCTTTAACTGAGTTGCCCGTCTCTTTGTGGGTTTGTTTTGAAAGAAGCTCAATTATGCTCAGGACAATGGCCTGTCTCTTCATTTTGGGTGAATAGGAAGCAAGGGTGCCATTGTCACCCGGCTTCAATGCAGTCACAACAAAGGGCTCTGAAGTGCCGAAAATAATGGGCTACCTAAAGTATCCGGGAGGAGGAAGGAGAGGGAGCTCTGCACTAGCCACAGTCCCCCTTCTCCTGGCCCTCCGACCAGGCTGGCTGTGCCAAGGGCCGTGCCAGGGGCTGGGAGGCAGGACAGGGAGATGCCACCACGGCTGCACCGAGCCGAGGACACGGAGGGGACAGAAGGGACAGGGGTGGCTGGGTGGGTTGGGTTAGAGAAAAGGCAAAGCCAGGAGCCATGAGCTTTAGTGTATGGGTGGGCTTCAGGGGGGGAAAGGGGAAGAGGGGCAGGAAGGCAACAGCATGGAAGCAAAGAGAGCCACACGGCAGATCCAGTGAGAAAAAAGAAGGAATGCAATTTGTTTTTTTAAAAAATAGGACATAGTATTGCTGAAAGGCAGCGAGTGAATGAAAGGCAGCGCAGGCTGCTATTGTAGCTGCAGTCCCTCCCCCCCTTCTGGTGCCTCATTCATAAATGGCTGCTGGGGCTGGCGGCACAGCCGGGCTCGGCCGCGCAGCCCGGCCTGCGAGCGCCTCGCTGCTCCTCCGCAGACACCCGCCGCCCCTGCTCTCAAACACCTCCCTCAGCCGGGAACCGGCGGCGGCAGCAAGACTCTGGGGAGGCTTGTTCGGCACCCGTGGCCGTCCAGCGGCCGGCCCGCCGTGGAGCTGCCTGCGCCTCGCCCCACAGCGATTCCGGAGGCTCGGCACCTCTCCGGCCAGCCGGGCTCCTCAAAGCTCGCCTTTGTCCTCCCTCGGGGCATCCCTTCTTTTTCTTTCAGAAAAGAATCTGTGCATCACAGAATCACAGAACGTGCCGAGCTGCGAGGCACCCATCGGGATCAGCGAGTCCAACTACGTGTATGTGCGCAGAGAAACAAACAAGGCAAGATTTCAGGCAGAAATCATCACCCCAATCTTGTTAAGAGCAATGAAACTGCTTTCCTTTGCATGCCCAGCTTGGGTGAATGTGTAGGTAACTCTGGTGTTCCCTGTATTTGCCTTCATGTTATTTGCAGCTAAGAATTCCTTCAGAACATTTTAATTATGTAGAACAAGACTCAAACGTGCCATAACATTATCAGTACTAATAAATCATGGGCTATACAGTATCCTACTGTTTGTAGCTACAAAGGGGAATTTCCAAAATGCCTTTTTTTTTTTAAAAAAAGAAAAAGGAAGAAAAATGAAAGAAAATGTGGAGGGTAAAGAACTCACCTATTATGCTCAGGACTTGCACAGATGCAGGATTATTAAGAAAAATGTTTCTAGGCATTGCCCAAAAACTGAATAATTAATGATAGATGGTGAAGGAAGCCAAGGCCTGACCAAGGACCTTATTTCATTATCAGAAAATAAATTAACTTACTGAAATTGTCACCATCAGTCTGAGTTACTTATTTCTGATTCTCCTGGTAAACAAACATAAATTCCTGCTGAACAATGAGCAATTCTCCTGCTAAACAATAAATCAGGAGTTTAATCCACTTCTTACAAAGCCATTTAATAGCAGACTTACTTTTACAGCCAACTTCCCAAGAAGATAAGTAATTCTCTTAAGAAAGCAGTTTCTTGTTCCAAAATTAGAATAATTTGACAATGTAAAAGATGACAAATAACATCTCTCTTCCGTTCTGCTAACCCTCCAGAGGGGCCCCAGCCCAAACAGCAGGCAAGTGGGAGCAGGCATCTGCCCAGCTCACCAGCAGGAAAAGGCAGCCTGCCCCCCTCCTTTTCATTTTACACTGGGTAGGAAGAAAGGAAGGATCACATTTACAGCAGTGAAAAAAAAGGTCTTGCAGAACTAACTCAAGATCCCAGCTACATCTTTTATCACCAAAACAGTTTTCTCTCTAGACCAGAAAAATAAAAAAAATAAAGGCCTTGAATTAACACAAGCTCAAACTTGAATCAAACAGATTAAAGATGCAGATATTTCCATGTCAACATTTCATAAAAGTGCCCACAGAATACTGTGAGATGGTGCAAGATCCTCAGCACTGATCCATCATCTCACAGGCATTTCAAAAGAGAATTTCCAAACTCCCAACCAGGTAACCATTACCACACCTGACCCACCTGGATGTCTGCAGTTACCAAAAAGAGAGTTTACTCCACACATGCATCAGTCATCTAAGATTCAGAAAGCACTCAAAAAATGCAGGCAGTGTCCACCCTGCTCCCACCCCACATCACCCCTCAGGTTCCATCCCCTCTTGTCATACATCTGTGAAACCTGGAAGTCAATTTTTAAACCTGTAGTGGTGGCTTCTGAAGAACAGGTACTGTTACCAGAGCCAAAGGCAAACCACAGCTGGCATCTCTCCCCAGAAGAACTATTTGTGAAATATTTTGCAAGTTGTCTAAGTCTAAAGCGTACTTCTGGACAGAAATTCCCACTGGCATTTGATGAACATGTTGCTCCCCACAGGTGTGATCATCGGAGATTTTCTCCTCTCAAAAAAAGAGCAGAACCCACAAGCCCTGAAGGAGAACATGAACACATCAGCACCAATTTTCTATGGGTGTCACTTCAGTTAACACTGGTGGAACCATTTTCACTAAAACAGCACTAGCAAGGACAGAAAACTTTTACAGCAGATCTGTAACACCAAAGTCTCGTGCTCATCATCTGGACCTCCTGCAGGACAGGTAAATCAGAGGGCAGCACCCATTCAGCTGCTTGTTTGGCCCAAATAATTTAGAAGGAAGTTTTTGTTTGGTCAAGACACATGCCAAAGAGTTACCCATTCCCAGTGCACAAGGCCACATGCCCTGAGCCACTGTGCACTGACCACATTTCAAAAGCACTAAGTACCATGAGCATTAACATTTACATTTATATATGTACATATACATATAAAATACATACACAGACATTATATATTTATCTTAGCCTGCTTCATAGCACAGCATCCCAGGAAACAACCCAGGGTGAAGGAAGTTCCTCACTTTCCCTTAAATTTTGTGGCTATGCCCTTGAAGTACATCTTTTGCAGAGGTATTATGTGATGATAGAAAGTCCCTGGACAGCTTCAGAAGGGAAATAGCACCTTCAGGTACCCCCAAACAAACAATAAAAAAAAACCCAAACCCCAATCCAAACTTTGGATTATGATATCCTTAAAAGCTCTGCAATACCCTGCTGTTTTGTATCAAAAGCAGATCAACTTCTGCAGATAAACAACACATTTGGTTGTTTTTGCAGCCTACAAACCACAGCCCTTCCTCCTGTTTGTGAATTAGATCTTCTCGTATGGCAAATCTGACAAGCTAAACGAGGTGTTCTCTGTCTTAACCCCAGTCCTCCATGACCTCAAACAGCAGAGATATGCTTTTTGTCCACAAATATCCATGTCACCTGTATCCAAACATCATGAGCCACAAGACACACCCCAACACTCTACAGCTGAAGTAGAGCTTCTGGGACAAAACCAGAAGCCACAAACTGCAAGTGCCAGTGATCATATCTTGCAAGAGGAAATTCGGTCTCAGATCTCAACAATCTACCAAGACACCTAAGACAATATTAAGTGATAAAAATAACTTGTTCACCTTAAATGAGAAACTCTAGAGGAGACAGCTTAGTACTTAATATACATCAAAACCATTACTTTTGCAGCCAGCCAGAAAGCCCACATATTTTTCTATTTTTTTTTCCTGGGGGTGTCAGCTCAAAGTCTCTTACACAGGCTGAGCACTGGCTTATGACTAGTAAAACAGCTTTTATACATTCCTCTTCCACTTAAACATCATTATGTACTTTCCTGCAACTTCACCACGATCAAAGTCCTCACAAAACAGCAAAACAAAGTGACAAACAGGATGTATACTCAGAACTTCAGTTGTGCTGGCAAAACACACAGTATCATTTACATTCCATTACAGATCAGTTCGTCCAAAAAATAACCAGTACAAATCATATTATGTTCATACCAGCAGGAAAAAAAAAGATAAGATACACAAAAACAAGCAGAGCAAATGAGTTTCCATCTCTGTCACCAAACAAGAACAAACTATTTCTGTTAGCAAAGATAAAGCAATTGGAGACAAAAGTAAGGAATTAACATTTCCTCTACACTAGCAACCACCATCAGGAGGTGTATGGCTTGGAGCCAGGCTGTCCTACAAATTACTGGAGAGATCACATACAAGAGTCAAGCCAGTATCAACCATTCCCTGTGTCCCAACCCCAGAGCACAGTCCTTGAGTCACCGCTGGAACAGAAACTTCACTTATCTCCATTTTATCTCAGCACCAGGTCACCCATTTTATTGCTGTGTGGACATCGATATTCATGTACTTCCCATTTTTTCACTCACCTGTCAGTCCACTCCTCATCACCTCTAGCCCATATTTCAGCACTGTACTGATAAACGGGACGGCAGGTGTCACCACTTGATCTAAAAGCATCTCTGTGTGGCTCAGTTAAAAATTCAAGAGTGTCCCAGTACTTTCCACAGTTGATACTGGAAAGAGAAGCAGGACACCTTACAGAGCACACATTTATTCTCCTATGGAAAGAACTGCTGCTGACTTAAGTTAGTTCTCACTTCGCTGGAGTACTCAACCAGTATCAACAGGATTATTCACAAACCTGAAGTGAGTATCGTCTTAAAGCATTTGCTGGAGACAAACATTCACCAGTTATTTTGTTTCTTAACTGAGGTTCTCCACAAAATGGTTTTTCTGTGTATGACACTGACAGGCCAAACACAACAGTGGAGGTTCCTCTTGCTGTGTAGTTTTCTAATACTGTCAGAGAGCTGCTTTGTATCATGATTACATTTACCTATCAACTTCCAGATTACTTTTTTTGTGCTGTCAGATTCCTACAGGAACTCCTTGGACATCCTTTCATCTGCTCTTCCACCAGATGGAACATGCTCACTTCTGCCTCTCCAGTTACCTTCTAATTTCAGCAAGTCCTCTTCCAGACCCTCTTTTTCCACACTGCCCACAAGTCACCCAATGTGACGCACACAGTACGTGTGCAGACAGTTCATCCCTGATATTCTACCAAGATCTGGATGGACCTACAGGTGACAGATCATAATCTGGTGTCATATTTACTCCTAATGTAGACTGGTACCTCAGTGTACTGTGGTAACAACAGCCACAGAAATGGGAACCTCACCAGGGCACGGAACCTGTTTTCCTGTTTAGCTCAAGAATTACCCAATGCACACAACAGTTTTAATGATTATCATAAACCAGTTTTACTCCACTCTAGCAAAACTCTATCCAAAGCAGGGGAACCTCCCCAAACTTATTTGGGTACAGTATTTAGCTGACTTAATTTGAAGCTACTTTTCCCTTCCAAACACGCACGCCTACTCAGCAAACGGTAACCACAGCTGACTCAGAAGAGGAGGACAGGCTCCTCAGCTTTTTTCTTCCTGTACAAGAGAAAAACAAGAGGGCACAACACTCACTGCCTCCCTCCTTCCTCCCAATCACAGCCAGCTCAAACAGCACTGCCTCTAAATAGAGCCAGGAGAAACCTCTTTCTGGGATACAAGCAACAATAAAACCTCTGGTCTCAAGGCAAACAAGCATCCTCAGTTGAAGCCTGGGGAGGCTATGGGTTTAAAAAGCCGTGTGGAAAGCCAAACTCCCTATCATTCCTCTTCCCACACACACAGACTCAAAGGGCAGAACCAGGCCACCCTCTCCTCTCCCCTTTCCAGGCGCCTCACGCTCCCTCAGACGGGACTGCAGTGCCTGGAGCAGCTTAAAACAGACACGGGGCCTCAAAAAGTCGGGAGGAGGAGGCACCGAGCTACCCTCCCTCATCCTGCACTCCACGTCTGCTCAGCCTTTCCTCTGTTTCACCCCTCCTGTTGTTGCTGCTTGTTTTCCTGACTTGGAGTACAGAAAGCGCCAGCCTGCTACAACCGCGCCCTGGAATAAAAAAATCATAAACACAGGCTGATTTACATGCATGCATTACTTGGATAAACACATCCCTGGCACCGAAAAATCCTCTGGTACGGCAAAGCACCACCTCTACCTGGAGAGGTGCTGCACAGAGAGCCCAACATCTCAGTCAGGCACCTGGAGCAGAAAAGGCACTTCCAGATTCCCAGTAACAAGGAGCAAGAATCTGCCCCATGTGCACATGAAAGTGGCAACTCTGGAGAGACATTACAAGTCTTTTAGAGCCAACGCTCATCAATCTTTATGCAAAAGAAATGTTGATGTTTCCCAAAAGTTCAAGAAAATATCGTACAAAACCCACAATCACAGAAACCTGCTGTCTAAAGCATTAAAGACTTTCAGTCAACAACATAATCTCTTTCCTTTCTAACTAATCGAGACTGCAAATGAAGCACAGACCACAGCTTTTTCTGAGGACTTTAAAGTGTTTTCTGTGTGCAAGATTTCAAAACACTCCTGCGATGGCCAGTTTCATTTCAGAAAGGGGAAAGTGGAAAGACAGATTTCCAGGTGTTAGTTTAATTATTGATTAGACTGAAGAAAAGCGCCTTACAAAGCTTTGATGCCCTGTCACACCAGCCTCACTGCTCAGAGCAGCTGGTCATTCCCAGCACTGCTGCATGCTGGACACACAAGCTTCAGAACTGAGCACCTCATGACAGGACACATTCACAAAACAGAGTGATTCAAACTTATCCACATACATTCAGTACTTTTATAAAGTCACTAGAAACTTACTTTTCCTAGCGTTTTGCCTTTGCAGTGCTTTAAAACTCACACAGCAAGTGCAACAGAAGCACGCTATTCTTGCATGGGGTGCAAATCCATCTCAACCCCACTTGGCTACTCTTCTAAAGGATTCTTGGGTTTTAATATCCACTCAAAAATGTACAGCTACTCCTTACAGCTATGCTTAGGTCCCTGTACAGAGAAGGGGAAGCAGCAGAGCCCTCTGCTCAGGGGCTACACAAGGAGGATTTTCAGAGAGGAGCTCATCATTTGCCCTTGCAACACAATGAGACACTGCCAGGCTGTGACAAACCAACCTAACCCTAACCAACTTAACCCTAACCCTAACCCTGACCATCCCTTGGTCATCCTGATCTCCAAGTCTTGCTCACTCACTGACTGTCCCCACCAGAGTACAGACTAAATGACAGCCTATACACCACCTTCCTTCAGCTTTGGAAGCAACAAAACCTTTCCAACTACTCTCAGGAATCCCCCAGTAGAGCACAGAGTGGTGCATGCCAGGGACAGAATGCTGAGGAAGGATCTGCAGCAATGTGATGTGGAAATTGTCCTGAAACTGTAGGATGTTTGTATCAAACATTCCTCTGTGATGAACTTTGATTTCTCTGAACTTCCCTTTGTTTCTCAACACATGGATTTAGAGCTGTCTCTACCCAACAAGACCCACTCCTGACTGCTCTCTTGCATGACAGGCTTTCTGGATTTTTGTGTTTAAGGTAGGAGGAGATGTTTGAGTTAACATGACCTTAATTACACTATGAGGTGCTCATCATTATCAGTTCAATTTCTGGCAGCAGCAGGTCCCCACTGAGCAGACGCTCCCAGCTGTTGGCTTTGCTGCTCCTCACCACGCAGAGATTATGAAAAACAGTTTCAGTTCCCCCCCCAAATGAATACAATACTACTAGGAAAAAAACCTTATTTAACTGACAAGCTGCCATTACAGCACTCATCTTCCCCTCCTCTTCTGCCACAAGTTCGTACCAGTAAGGACTTGTTTGAACTACAGAAAGTCAGAGAAAATGGTGTCATCACCAGATAATAATAAACTATCAGACTACCTGTTCATTTCAGCTACAGAAAGAACTTGTTCATGGGAAAGGGAACTAATACAGAGCAATACAAGTTTAGAGCAACCAGTGGCTCTAAGATGCACAGCCACGTGTTCAAGCTTTTCAAAAGCCAAAACCGTCTCGAGCTCAGGTCTCAGCCTTTCAAAGGCACTTCTGTGTATGACAAGAGATGGGAATCAGTAACTTGCCTAACAGGTAGGAAAGACATTGATCCCATATCCAAAGTACCAGCACTGGTGGCTCATCGCACACACTGCCTGTGTGGGGTTTCATACGCAGTGAAACACACGTTGCCTCTGTACCATCAATGATCCCTAAGCTAAATTAAAAGGATTCCCAAGCCCACTGCCAGCTCTGCACGGATGGCATTCCCAGTACAGGCTCGTGCAAGGGTGGGCATGACAAAGGAACTGCTCTCAGTAAGTGGAAACAAAGCAGCTTGGCAATCAGAGCTTCCAGTCCTGCACTGCAAATCAACTCTGAGACAGCTCAAATTTAAGATTATTTCCTGCAGCCAATTAAGCTAAAGATACAGTTAAAGGTCTGCTTTTCCTAAAGTGCAAGGTGTGGTAGTTCATTCTTGAAGTATCATCTAGACTGCTGTATGCTGTGACACTCTTTTTTAAGATTTATTCACAAATAACAGATTGGACTGTCCTGAAAATTTTTTCCACATGCTACACTTTATTATTCTTCACTTCAAAGCTCTGGAAATCCAGAAGTCTGAAATCCATTGCAGTTAATAGCACTTCCAGTTTCTTAGATCTAATTACAACGTCAGACACCACTGCAAGTTAACTTCTACTCAGTTCTGGCTCTTCTCCCACCCAAAACTAAGTTTACATTTGCATTCTTAGTTCCCTGACTACATTTGCCTATTTTAAAGTAGCAGAAATTATTTTTATTGTTAAAAATAACTACCATAAATCAGTCAGGAGTTGCAATTAAAATATTTGACTGTATGATAACTAGACAATAAGAAAGCAATGACAGACTGCTACTAGGCACAGCAGAAAAAACATCTATCTATCCACTTTTTACTCTTTTCTCTTTCTTTTACCTCCTTTCTGAAGGAGCCAGAAACAAACTACTTACAGAGAACAAACGTGTTACCCATTTATATATAACATTGCACGTATACACAGAATATACTACAGACACTCATACATGATCACAATATATTCAATCTGCAAATTAAATTAATGCAGTAACTTGTATTTTGAACTGGTCAGCAACACACGAAGTGCAGCAATGAGACCACCAAAGGTGAGGTTATTTTCACTCAGCTGAGGGGAAAGCTCTGATCACAAATTATCAGAGAACCTACCAAATGCAACAGAAAATTTGTAAGCTGCAACAGTTAGAAAAGTACTGAGGTTAAAGGCTGAAGAGTGCAAATGCCAACTGCTCTTTCAGCACTGACGGAGATCCCAGAGAGCAATCTGCTGTGGGAGGGGGAAAACCCAAACAAAAAAAACCCTTCCCTGGATGATAGAAGTTGAAATGGTTCCTACAGATTTTCTTATCAGGTAGATTCAAGGTCAGCAAAAATTTCCCACATGCAGCATTGATTTGCAATGGCAGGAAAGGACTCCCCAGTTCCGTGTCTGACCCCAGTCTGCAGCATATTCAAGTAATCCTATGGCCATCAGAGCTTTGGCAAAATTCAAACAGTTCATTTTAAACTGTCTGGATGAGGAAGAAACAATAAAAGTAACATAAGAAAGCTAAAACAGAGGTACAGCTAAAGGATGGACAAACCAACATCCCGTAACTGTGACTGGCCAGTCAGGTGGGTAGGGAAGAAAAACTTCCCCCCACCTTAGAAACAGGAAAAGTTGTACTGCAGACCAGTCGTCAGGAAACCCTAGAGGA
Source organism: Cnemophilus loriae (assembly GCA_013397755.1). Lineage (NCBI taxonomy): Eukaryota > Metazoa > Chordata > Aves > Passeriformes > Corvidae > Cnemophilus > Cnemophilus loriae. The sequence continues at coordinate 1,543,987 of VZTF01003047.1, read as the reverse complement.
AACGAGCAGGTTTATCTCACTAAGCCCCTACAGACTTTTCAGGAAGTACTCCAGGAAGCAATGAAAGGCTTCCCTGGCCAGCCGTGGCTGCCAGCAGAGCTCCAGCAGCCAAGTGAGGTCTAAGCAGCGAGGGGCAGGGGTCCAGGTGGTAGATCTGAAGCCTTCTTCCCTCCAGGGAGCAATAAAGAGGCTTCACCATGTGGGATGCACTCCATCCCCTCTCAACAGGCTGATCTGGCCAAGGGCAAAAACCTGCCACTGATTACAACAACGATCTTAGCCAGCGTACAAAGGAATTAAACTTGAGGGGGAAAAAGAAAATATCACATTTACAGTCTATTTCCATCTCTTTTAGTAACATGAGACACAGTCTATTCCAACAGTGAGCAAAAGCTTTCAATACAGTGCACAAAACATTAATATTTTCTGTTACGTGGGTTTCACAAGGCTGCTGTGGCCTTAAGGGAAACTCAAAACCACTGCTCAGGTACTGCACAGCTTCTGAGCCATCCAAACCCTGCGCTTGCCTCTCCAGCAGCGCTGACAAAAACACAGCGTTGGGATGACTAAAGCCATCAGGTAACGCTTCCAAGCATCGCCAACTGTTGCTCCAACTGCTGCTCTGGCAAAGGGCTGAGATGGCATCTGACACATTCAGAGACATTTACCAGGCTCTGGGAATAAAACAAACTGACCTCGCCACTCTAAATGCAGAGCACTGGATTTCACATATGCAAGTTTTGGGTGGAATCAAGACACCAGTGAACAAGGCACAAAAGCAAGTGTGGACTGTCTCAGCAGCCTTTTGTAGACAGCAAACCTGCAGCACACCTCTTTAAACCTGAGAAACACTAACTGCATCAACACCTTTATTTTTAAAACATTCAAGCCCATTTTCAAGTTGATTTGCTATTGATGTGTAGATACACATCACTGATTCATTAAAAAATTTAGGAAGACCAAAGTGTAAGTACATATTAAAACCCTGTCCTGGGCTGATCTCCAGCAGGTTGAGGAAGGGGATTTCATCCTCTGCTCTGCTCTGGTGAGACTCCACCTGCTGTGCTGCCTCCAGCTCTGGGGTCCCAAACATCAGGAAGATGTGGAGCTGCTGGAGCACGTCCAGAGGAGGCCACAAAGATGCTCCAAGGGAAGGAGAAGCCCTGCTATGGAAACAGGCTGAGAGCTGGGTGTGTTTTTTAAGAAATCACCCACGTTTGGTCTACCCTGGCAGTGAATCAGTATCACAATACACTATGTTGCTGCTTGTGTCAGGATTTGAAGAAATTTAAAGGACGGTCTATCAAAATTAGTGTAACTCAGCAATACAAGCCTGGAAGGCAAGCACTGGGATCATTATACAGCTCAATAAATGTGACAAAGGATCTGCTTCTATTACAGCCACAAAGCAAACTCCAGTTCTTGGGGAAAACTCCAGATACAAGAGCTACCCAGGAAGCTGCACAATCCACACATCCCAGCCTCTGAACCACGGCACCTTACAGAACTCCACGGGGTTACCGAGCTGCCTGCAGTACCAGGATTTCTGTGAACCTCTAAAATTGGAGCTGAATCCCTCCTACTCCGTTCCTCTCACTGCATCCTTTTCCCAAAAGGAACTGCAAATCTTCTGTACACTCGGTGAGAGAGGAAAAAAAAAAAAAAACCAAAAAAAGGTTTATATTCATCTCATGCATTAGCTTTTCATGAGCTCTGTTACAAGCTGTCCATATAGCAACGAAAATTTACTCTTTAACCTTAACTCCTAGCAACACTTTCAAATTCTGGTAGCAGCATCTTTGATGCCTAAAGACTAGGCTGACTTTAAGAGTCAGTGGAAAACATATCTATGCATTGCAAATAAATGCTTTTCCATTTCTTCTATTCAAATGGTGCAAATTATTTCTGTAGTTGCAGATTTTAGTTTTAGGCAAGCAAAGAGGAAAAAAAGGTTTGCAACACTGTAATGAGAAAAACCAGTAGACACACTACCAGACAACCAGACACCAGAATAAATCCTTGATAAAGTCTATGTTTGTTCAAGTAATTCGTGAAGAGCAGAAAGAATTTGAGGAATACCTGCTTGATAGATCAAAAAGTCAAGGAAAGTGATAACAGAAATATTTAACTGTTTACATTCACTTTGTTTTCAGCCTTTTCTTAAGGAAAACCCTGGTGCACTGCATGAAGCAAACTGACTCTTTTGATGTCAGCTACATTCTCTGCAGATATCCTGTAATTCCTGTGCCTTCACCTGATTGCACACTGCCTCCTCGCACTCAGCTCATGCTCTATGCACACACAAAGTAAACCCAGGGCTGGTGAAATCTCAGCTGTTACTTCTGCAGGAGCTCTCTGGTGCTCTCAGGTTCGGAGCAGTCACAGCTCCAGGATGCAGCTGGGGAGAGCGTGTCTGCTGGTTATGTCAGAGGACAGCAAGTCTGGCATCACACTTCTATTTCAGGCGATGCCAGGGACTGTGACCTTGAACAAGTCACTTCACCAGCTGTTAAGGTACAGACTTCACTGTGCAAGGAGGAGCTGTGATGCTTAATCCTTTCAGAAGCAAGGGGTTATTCAGCAGAAAGGCATGTTTTCAACTACTGGATTAATCATTCTCTCGATTACTTTTTTTCTTATCTCAAATGGATGCTTTATCCTAGGACAATGAAAATTCACAAGGCTCACTGCTGTAAAATATTGCATTCATAAATGCTAGTGTTAAAAACACTTGTTTGTAATTATTTACCTGTTTTTAACCAATCATCACAACTGACATCGACTCAAAATGCATTTCATGGCTTTGTTGCACCAGTACTTTTTCCTCCTGCGTTTCAGTGAAGTGACTCTTTCCCCACCCCAAAAAGTCACACTTCTAGGTTTCCCCTTTCAGTTGCAAAAGCATCCCAGAGCAGTGCTCTGGGTCAGGGCTGATCCCTCCAGGAATGAGGAGATAAACCAACCATTTTTGTTTAAAACAGAAAACATTCTTATTCATATCAGGCCATTCCACTGCCTTGTTCCTTTTCTTAAAATTAAGTAAACAGGACTTAAATTTAGAGCTGAAACAAAGTTGACAGTGACCCTGTTATAACAACAGTACTTCAAGTGCTTTTCAGTCCAGTGCCAGTTCAAAGTTTAGACTGTGGCCAACTGACCACTGGAGAAATAAATTAATATTTCATTACAAAAATAAATTTCAATAAACTGTTCTGGTTTGAACTCCACGTCTTTATCAGGAACACGAGGTAAAGCAAACACTCTTTTTCCAGAAAAAGGACATCCATAAATTCATAAGGAAACAGTAGGTTTCAATGATAGAAAAATATTATTCAGCATCCCAGTTAACCACAGAATGTCACTGCTGATCTGCTGGCAGCACACTGGCAGACAGGTACTTAATTCTTAGAGGGGTTTGTCTCAACCCCTTTATGCTATGTACATTGGAGCTGTCAAATCATTAGAAACAAGTTTAAACATCGTTTATCCAACATGCAATTTTATTTGATCCCCCCAATCAATCCACAATTTTAATTTCATTTTAACCACAAAAGCGCAGAGAACACTCGTCTTAACAACAGGGCTGTGATCACACACCTCTGACAGCACACAGACTTGGGTGGGTTCACCTGTCATTCCAGACAAGGTTCCTTTATTTACCAAATTTGCATGGCGGGACACAGCTTCCCTCCAGGATTATTTTCTATTTCCAGGTAGCAAAGCCGTCCCCGAACAAACGGCGCTATTTCACAGCTATCTATAGCACATACCAGGCAGCAAGTAATTTTAATCCCAAATCCTCTTCCCCCTTCATGACACCAACAGCTTTCAGATACAGCATCTCTGGCTGAGAAACTTTGATGAAACAGCGTCTTTGGATAAAAACCACTGGATTATTCCCTGCAGTAGAACATTAACCATCCCGGCTTTGTCGGTCTCTCCTTGTGCTCTCACAGTCACAGGGAGGAAAGGTTCACCTCCAAAAGCAACACCTTTTGTTTGCAGCTGGAAAACCTGAATCACTGAGGCCCAGAACCCCAGCTTTGCATAAATGCATCCCAGCCAGTGACACATTCTGAAACGCAGTCTGAAATCCAGCTCCACCTGTTCACCTGAAACCCCCAGCACACCCCAGCACCCTCTCTGAGATCTCAGATTTTACACAGCACTGCTGGGAACAAGTGCCAGCAGCAGCTCAGTCTGAGGAAGCTGTTTTGGTGGGTGATCTGACGACGTCTGAGACTTCCCCACAAGTTCCACATCTTCCTTTCTTGCTTTCATACCACCTCGCTCCCAGCAAATCTCCCAGAAGGAAAATAAGGTGTGGACAGATTTATTTGCCAAGTTAAGTATCCATAACTTGTTCCACACTCCTAATCCCTGCTCAGAAAACATAACCTTCATAACTGAGAGCAAAATATATGCAAGAACATGGACCAAGGCAAAACACCTCTAATTTTAGATGTTCAGTTCACATTAAACTAATCAAGCTTATTAATCTTTTAAAATTATTTCGGTCATTTAATTTTAAAAGGGCTTTTTGCTGTAAGTCTGGTTAAGTTTCGTTAAAGTTTTGCCCCACTTAGTCAAAGCTTTAAAAAGAGTATTTTCTTTTTTTTTAAGTTTAGTAAGAACATTTACAGAGCTGAGAGGTACCCCAAGAATAAGACTGCCAGAATGAAGAGAGTGATGCCATTTATAGATTTTTTTTCTTATTTTGAGGAGTTCTGTAACTACATTTATTGACTAGCCAGTGAGTGCAGTTCTACAGTGGTCTGTTTTCCTGTACCAATTACTAAGAAATTTGAAAGTGAGAACTGAGCTTTACATCACAAGTTCTCACACTCCCACTGAGAAACTACTACAACTGAAAAAACTACAGAATTCCAGTATTCCAGAACAAGCAGGGGAAGAGAGAGGGGAGAGAAGAAAACGTGAAGACAGACCACACACAACAAGCTCCTCTGTCCACAGAGTGGCAGAAGCTACACTGAAATCAGTGCCACGAGTCTTAACCTGTGTTACTAAAATTACGGCTGACTGGGGAGGAAGATTTGTTTGGAGAAGGGAAAAGTATTAAAAATTTAAATTTTTCTCTAGTTTTCCTCCAATACTCAGAAAAATATTCAGTATTCTAAGAGATTTCTGACTAATATTTCTAGCTTTATGCCCCCTCTCGTCCCAGCAGAACCTGTAGTATTTCATGACTGATACCGAGGGATAGATAGAGAGATGTTCTAGGAATGGCTGTTTTCAGTAACAAAAGCTCAAATTTGCATCACTTTCTCAATTTAAAACTATTTCCAGGCTCCCAGGCTACAATCAGCACAAGTCTATTCCATGTTCCCTATCACCCGGCCAACACTAACTGAAAGCAGACTTAGAGACTTCACTCCAGGCAAAAAAGTCACATACAAAGAGATTAAGACCTCCAAAAATTCAGAGCTGCAGACCAGGTTTCAGCCCTGCCTCTCATTTCCCTGTGTTTCAAAGTAAATCATAACATAATCCTCTAAATACTTAAGAGTTTCCCAAGGCTGTGTTTGTTAAAAATCAGAGCACTGAAAGAACTTTCTAGGGATTTCGTCGTGTACTTCGACTAACTCCAAGTTAATAAAAACGTTCTGTCTTCAGAAAGACTCCACTAGAAGATTTTTACTGACTCAGAGGGACAAAATGACTGAAAAGGAAAAGTTGGCGCTTTTTAGCCCATGACAAATAATTTGTGGGAAAAGTCAATCACCTTTTTCCTTGTTCTTTGAGAAAGAAGCCTGAATACGTTCTGTATCATACCAATCCTATAGGACTGAGTTGAATACAGAAATCATCACTGAGATCATAGACTGGTATCTACAATGCTCCAATCATCCTCTTCTATAGATATGATGGGACAGAGAACTTGAACCTGGATGGCACAGCCAGCATAAAAAAGGAGACCAGAAACCCCAACTCTCTTTCCTCCTTTCTGGAAATTCGCACCCTCTAGGAAAAACACATGTTTAATCTCCTACTCTTTTACTATCGACAGCCTTCCTACGAGTACACGCAAAGGCCCTGTTTCGCATAGATTTAAACATTACCACGGCACTCTTGTCCCTTACTGCCTCCAGGAAATCTGAGCAATTTGTAGAAAGCATTCCTACAGCTTCCCTCCTCCTCCTCCTCCTCTACTTCAACAAGCTGCTGCAGCACTAGAACCAGCACAACCCAGCGTATACAAAAGATAAAGGCTCCCAAGGATATCAAAACCACTTCTCCAAATGCAGCTAAAGGTAAAAGCAGAAGCCACTGCCACCCCGAGTGCACAGATGAAGGAGGAGCTGCAGGAGCACTCCCAATCCACTGAAGAAGCCTGAGCCAGCCCCTCTCTTCCCATCACTTGGGAGGTTTAGGCAAACCTGACTGACTTTGCCTGGAGCAAGTTAGCACTCCAATTATTCCACCGGCTCTTGAGAGGAGGTGGAGCAACTGCTGGCACAGGAGCAATAGAAAACAGCTGGGAATCAGCAAAGTCTCAACAAGCACAGGATGTAGATGGACAACAGCTAAATTCATTTACTGAAATGACTTAAGCTCTTTTGTAAGCTTTAGCCCTGGCCTCAGATATGCCAGACGATACCCTGGTTACTCAATCTCAAGCATTCCAGCCAAGGGAGAAGCAAAACATCCAATACCTTCCCCTTCTGCAGCTCCTCCCACCCAACCCCCCAAAATCCCCTCTTTACAGACTCAAGGCAGGTTTAGAGTTTCTCCAAGGGAGGGTGAGGGGGGGAATTTAAAAAAAAAATTAATAAATAAATAAATAGAGTTGGCAATTCCCTCCATACTACTTCCTAAGAAGGACTTATTTAAAAGCCTTTAAAAACCCCATAAGCTATTAAGTTATTACATCAGGGAGAAGTAACTCATTATCTTGCTTAGCCAAGTCAGAAGTAGCCAATTTAGGCAGCCGAAATTTCCATTGATAGTTAACCCTCACTTCCACAGCCTTTGGAGGGAAACAATATCTGTGCCAGACAGCAGGAGCTGCAGAGGTAATCCAAGCTGGGCGTGCAGTCCATCTCAGTGAGAACAAGCTGAGACAACTTGAATTTCCTCCAGCTCAGCTGCAACCTGTCATCCTTTTCACCAACACACCTACTTGACCCCTACAATACAATCATCATTTTAGCATGCTGCAGGAAGACTTGAAGTGACAGCTTCATTTGCTGTATGGAACTGATTTTTTATGTGAGCAAAACAGTTTATTGGTTATAAGAGACAACATGACAATAATAATCCCACCTCAGTACGATTTAGAAGCTTCCAATATTGGAGTATTGTTCTGCCTACCACAGTTCAAACTCTGAAATGCCCTGTCCAAGGCAGACTTGTGCTTGGGAAGTGTTACAAGAAGATTACTCCTAGATGGTATTTCAGTAACAGCAGCATTTTTGCTACACTTATCTCCTACTTCTGCCTGACATGTCTTAACTAAATTTAACCCACTAATCCCAGCACACCTGAGACGGAGCAGCCGCTAACACTATCACTCCTACCTTAAACAGGAACACAAACCACAAAGTAAGATTACTCAGATTAAGTGATTGACTCGAGGTCAGAGGAAGTATATTGTCTGTCCCGAATGTGAGCTCTGGACGAGGTAACTTCCAGCCCTGATCTTGAGCCAGCAGACCCCTCTGGTTTTCTGCATGCTGCTGCACCAAAGGACATCTTGCTCCCCGTTTCCTTTCCCAGCACTGCCAATCATTGTGCATACTTGCTCCTGCATTTCAGCAGGGCAGATTTAGGGGCTGTGGCTGCCTCTGTTCCTATTCCTCGGGCCAGCGCGAGCTCTGAGGAAGCGTCTCACAGCTGCACATTTGCCCTCAACACTCACCACAGAGCCAAGGTTCGCTCTAACACTGCACAGCCCCACAGTAATTGGCTTTCCACAGCCAGGGAGACGTCGTGTCTCCTTCTCAAAGCACATCTTTTAGCCATGCACCAGCCTGAGGCACCAAACCCTCACTGCCAGGCTCCCTGTTCCAACCAGCAGCCGCCCAGGACCCAAGGAGAGAAACGAGGGAACACTTAACGTGGTGTGAAGGAGCTCAGTGGCAATTCCACCAAGCAAGCAGATTCAATGAGCTTTTTAAACCATTAGGAAAAACAAGTATTGGCAACATCTTCCAGCACATCAGCTCGTTGTCCAAAAGGGCAAAGCAAACCCATTTATTTCCAGTCGCACAGAGGAGGAAAGAGCTCACAGTCTGGAGCAGCACTCGGTGTAAAGTGATTGAATCCACAACCAGCACTACCAGTCACCTTGGAAAAGACAAGAGACCTCCACATCCACCACAGTATTTCAACATATTGACCACTGCAAATGAACAGCATCTGGGAATTGTGGGCTGCCCTGAGAAGTCTCTGGTTAAGACAGAAATGAAGTATAAGCAACATTTCAAACAGAGTAACATCAGACAAGATTGATGACTACTAGCCTGGAACTGCTCAGCCCTCTAAATTGGGTGAGAGAGGGTAATTAAAATAGAAAAGGTTCACTAAATTAATCACCTTGCACACAGTATAATAATATTTGTGTGCATATTATGTGTCTATTTCTTTTTTAATATGTAAAAGAGCCCTGCATACATTACCCCCTCCAAACAAACCCCCCTGCACAGAGCATGGGACGTCCAAGAACGTGAGTGTAAGTCTGTGGAGAGCTCCTCAGGGAATGTCAAAATTCTTCATGCTTAGAAGGTTGCACTGGGCCTACAGAAAGGAAATGCTGTGCTCTAGAACAGATGTCAGGTTCCTCAGCTACAGATGCAACTGGGGACACACCCTGAAGCCCCTGTTCAAAGGCAGTACTGGAATATGACAACCACACGGCCAATGAAGCACTTGGATATGCAGGAAAGGCTCTGCTGGACAAGATTCATAATGAAATCAGAATTTTAAAAGACCCTTCTTATTTCTGCTTGAACTCACTGGAATGAAGACTTCAAAAAACTTTCTCTGAGAGACAGACCACGTACGTTATATTCCTAAAGGAAAAGGCTATATATTTTATTCACTACCCACCCTTTTTTTCTCATCTCTTTTTCATTCTATTTCCTGCCAACACATCAAAATCACAGGAAAAATAGGTCCCTAACACTAAGTTAATCAAGTACCTGCACAACACCACCATGCCAGATGCTTTTGATACTGTGCTCTCTACAAGCAATAATTAAAATTACCAAGACTGGTCGAAGTAATAAACCAGGGCTCTGAAAGTCAGCAGAGATATAAATATTTTCTCATCTTATTAGCTGTTCCCATTTTGCTTTTCACAGAACACTACAAATATGGCATTTTTTAAAAATCACTGATTTTAGTAGTGTCTCATTTGTAGTTGCCATGGATGCAGTATTTTGTTCTATTCTGCATTAACAGTTTGTTAACTCTCGACTCACGCATCCCAAAACGTGGAGCTGCTGGAAACCCTGGTCCTGAGGCATAAGGGAAGGTGGGGCCATACAGGATTCAGCACTAATTCTGCAAATTCATGGTTCATCTTCAACAAATTATTGTGGTGCAGACACTCTTAGCACAGAATTTTAAATATGGGGAAGGAATACACTTCAATATTAAAAATTCAAGGGCCTAACACTTTTCCACATACTTTTTATTCAAATCTGCCGGAAGAACCAAAGAAAAAAAGTACAAACAGCTTTTCTCTGGCCTGATGCATCTTGGTCCAACAGCTTCCTACTGATTTCTGTAGTTAAACGGTTGACCCTTGCCAGGAATGGGACCCAAAGTGAAAAGAGTCATAGTTTGCCAAGTGAAGCAGAATCCACAAACAAGCATCTCACACTGGCTACAGACTGTTTCCTTTGAGAGATTTAAGAGGGAGAAGGGCAGGAAGGCATACTGGGGTAGGGCTGGGTGTTCTGTGAAGTGCATTATTTGCAAATCAGAAATTAATGAACAAAAATGTATTTGAGAGGAGAGGGAGACACAGAACTTACTCTCCAAAGCCTGGTATATTTTTCAATTTCATCTCCCTCTAGTTTCACAAACACACGTTGGCCTAATGAAATAAGTTTGCTTAACTTGTGCATTTCCACTGCAGAACACTGTCTAACCAGAGAGAGTTGCCACAGAAATAATGAAATTTCTCAAGATAAAGTCTTTTCTGTGTGTACACACTGTCGAGCTGTACAAGTTCACCAGAAAATAATGTGCATTATTTATTATATGCAACACTAGGAAATCTGTAACACTTACAAAGACCATTATGATGCCATTAAAAAGATTTCATGTTCAGCTTTCTAGGCATCTTGGGCACACAGCCATCGCTACAATAATTATTATATTTATCACTATGTAAACTAACTGTAATGCTTCATTAAGATAGAGAAAAATGGTATCACTGAGGTCTCTGCAAGAGCCAGTAACACTCTCCTCAGTGAGATGGAGGTTTCCTGTCTGCAACTGCTTACTGGGATGCTCCAGGAGATTTTATTCTGGTAGGGTAACACAGCAACACGTGTTAAGGAGGGCCCTGAGCTACCACATGTGGCCTGCAAAGGCATTTATGCAGTAACTGCACATCTTGGACTCTCCTGAAGACCATGATATAGGGTCTTAAGCTTGCATGGTGAACTGCTCATACAAAGCTACATGTCTTTCAAAACCAAAAATCCTTGACAGATGCCTTTTAAGGTCATCCAGGAAGCAAGGGAAGTCTCTGTGCTCCGAAGACATGCCAGATGTCCACGCTGTGCTGGGAAGGGAAGACAACAGGTCTGGACCCCAATGGGTTAAAAATGAAACCAGTGGGCATGGAAAGCCAGAGTTTCCTGCTATCTGTTTGACCTAACAGCCTGGCAGGCACAGGCAGCTTTTGTCCTCACCCATGCATCTCGTTTGAATCAGAGAGATCCTTCTAACACGGAAAAATACTGACGTGACTTCGACGTAAGCTATAAGCCTTGGAGAGATTTCAAACATGCTTGACACTGATACGGTACTAATTGTACAAAACTCCAAAGATCCACAGGGACAAAGAGTTGCCGGCAAAGCCTCGCTCTCCCTTTTGAGTTTGTGCAACCAGAGCCTTCAGAGACATTTTCCAACAAAAAAAAAAACAAAACACCAAAACCACACTGGTGTGTTCTCTGTTTTCCCTCTGCCTCCCCAGAAGATTCTGGTGTAGGTTGGAGGGCAGACTGAGCTCTTTGCTGCTGGATTTTCAAAACCATTTAACACTGGGTCTGTTTCATTCTAAGTGATGGGGACAGTCACCCAACCCAGCTGCAGGACACCACAGCCTCAGTGCCTGACCTTACGGTCTGGATATTGTCCACACTGGTTCTACCTGTTCTATTAAATCAATCAACTGAAAAAAAAATGCGTTGCCTTTGGAATTTTGTGTGATTAAAAGGAAGTGGTGAACAAAGCTACCAAAGGCAGCTGCCTGAATGACACTAGCATCAGTTGACTGTGCCCTCTGCACTGACTAATACAATTTAAGTCAGCACAGCCACCACAGGATACTGGATATGCTGGAATTCACATTGCTGGTAATGGCAGAGCTGTTTACCGGTCCCACATTCAACCGTCAGAAAGGCACAGTCTCAGAAGCCCAAATCTTTTTTATTTTTCTACTTTTTTTTTAAGGGTTCTTATCTAAAAACTCTTATCCAGCTTCTAAAGCAGGATTCAAACTGCCAGAGAGTCAGCAAGAACTGCAGTAATTTCCATTTATGACCAGCAGAATTTGCTCTCAAAATAAAGTCAGTGTGGCAAGATAAGACAGAGTGGCCACCCAGATCCAGATCGACTGGTCACTAAAGCCCTGTCACTACAGATAAGGGTCATTTAGGAAGCACAAGTACACCAGAGAAATGGGGATTTGCAGCATGAGGAATTCCTGAGGAGTGACAGTTTTAAGCTTCTAGAGACAGGAAGAACAGGAGGGGTGATAAGTGCCGCAGTTCTTCTCTGCCACACACCGTAAACACTGTAAACCGGCCCGCATTGATTAAGCTTTTCCAAGCTGCCTAGATTATCAGAGAAGGATGGGAAGATGCTTCCTGCCTCAAGTCAACCCCCCTCATTACTGTCAGAGGGGAGAAAGGATCAACCTCAGCACATTTCTTACAGAGAGCACTACACTGCAGAACACCGAGCCTCCACCTCAGAGGATAAAGATCCCAGATTTACCTCCTTTAATTCTGCATGAAAAGAGTAAGGACAGGGGGGTGTTTCTTTTCCAGAGGAAAGACAATATAAATCTCAAGCACTTTAGCAAAGAACTAAAGTATAGCCTCACAAACTGACTCCACAGCCTGCTCTCCCTGCTCAGAAGTCACAGACCGAGAGCATCCCGACTGCATTTGGGCCTCTCATGCATTTCCTTACTCAAACCCCAAATGGCATTTTACAGTCAAATCCTGTTATTTACTGAGGAATGCAAGACCTAAAGAATATGACCAAGATTCCATCAACATTCTTGCTTTCAAGGGCAGGATTAGAGCAGCAGCAACACTATGGGTATTTCTACAGGCTCTCCATCAACACCCGGGCATTTGCACAGTGCCTGAGCTGCAGCCTCACAGCAGCACACGCCACATGCTGAGCACACTTCTGTACAGGACAGAAAAGGGCCACTGCAAAGTCGACTACAGGCATGTCCTGCAAGAAAGCAGTGCTCAGTTCTTATCAATGAGGAAAAAACACCAACCACAGGCTCAGGTCACAGATAAAATGGTGATATTTCAGCTGAGAGCAGCACACACAACAAGCTCATCGTCTACTCCAAGACAGAAAATTCCACGTGTCTCTGCTCTAAATCCTGCTGTCTAGGGAAACTGCAACACCCTATTTTCTAAGCAAAGTACATAATGCCAATACCATATGACAGGGTTTTTTCCATCCCTTTATTATAAGTAGAAAAGAAAAATACTGGAAGCTTTAGAAAACTTTTCTTATTGCAGTCTAAGTCCCAGGGATGGGGACATGAGAATGCACACACATTACACAGCTCTTCAACCACACTGCTTTCTTCAAGGTAAAAGAATATCACAGTGACCTGCGTTACCACAGATCTGCTGCTAACCACAGACATTTCTTGTAAAGTGGTGATTATCGGGGCTAAAGTACCCGTGTCTCACAGGGCTTCTGCTAGCTCACTGTTAGTTCACTCTAACACTGAACTCGATGGAGTCCCCTCCCTGCCACCAGATCTCAGTGATGCTGCAGAGCAGGGACATCTCTACCTTTGCAGCAGCACGATCCGAGATGGAAAGGAAGCCCAGAGTAATCAATAATTCATGGAATTATGAGAAAAACTACTCCTCTATCTGTAAAAATGCATGAGTGGGAAAGCAATTTGCTTCGGTTCTTCATAAAAATACAGCAGTAGATTAATTGGTGCACAGTCTAACACTATAAATCCAGGCTGGGGAAAGAAAGGCAGCGCTGGAGCAGGCAGGACAAACGGCCCTGGAGCACAGGACGGACAGCAAGGCTCCTTCCCCGGCTGGCATGTGGCAGTGGCACTGGGCGCTGCAGGAGAGCAGGCAAAGCCTTGCCAGCGTCCTCCCACCTTCCCTGCCTGACACACAGGGAGCTCTGTCTACTCCCGGGAGCAGCATCCCATGTCCCCTGTGCCTGGAAGGGGGAGCTGGGTGCCAAAGATCCGCTCAGCACCTTGGGCTGTGGTCGTCTGCCTCGGCAGCATTCAAAGGAGCTTCTCAGGCCTGGGTGACTCCAGGGGAGATCACAAGGTGCGTGCACAGCAGGGAAAGGCAATGATCAGCAGCTGAAGCCAGTGAAGGGGAAGAAGCTGCTGCACAAAACAAAGTCACACATTTCTGAACATGCTATGCCCTCAAAACATCCCCAGAGTTCACAGATTCTGGCTTTACTCGTAAGCTAAAATAAGCATTTTTCTGAGTGCTCTACCTTCTACCTGCAACGCCAATTCCACTCAATTCCTGACATAAAATATGCTTCTCCTAACATAAAATACCTGCCACAACTGAGGAAGTCTGGGATTAGTCCAATTTCTCTGATGGGCAAGCTGATGCTGACCTCAGAATGCAGGACAAAGAAAATGGAACTCATAACTCAAGCTTGCATTTACTGCCTTTTCTCTTTTCATGGCAGACATAGTACCACAAACAGTAAACCTGGGATAATTCCCACCCACTGGAACAGAATGACTAAGAAGAAATTTTCTCCGTTATTACTGGTAACCAAAGTTACAACCATCAGTTGTAGAGAAAAAAAAAAAAGGGAAAAAAAAAAGAAAGAACTACTTAGAACAAAATACAAAAAATTTTCTTACGCATCCTTATCATAAACCCACACAGGTCAATCTCCAGCAGTCCCCAAGGAATCATGCTAATTAAAAAGACACAAACAAAACTACACCAAAGGAGGACTTTATTTACTCTGATACTATCATAATAAATTTCTTCTCCAGGGTGCACTGATCTTCAAACAAACATTATTCTCCCCACCTCCTCCACTCCTGCCACTCTGAAGTCTTTTGTCAAACATCTTAGCGTCCAATAGCCAACACATTTTCATTCAGCAGCAGACATCCACAAATAGTTTGGATTTTTATACATGAGAATTTTCAGGAATTGGAATTTATTTCTTCTCACCTAAAAAAATCCAAAGGGAGTGTGAAATAGAGATATCTCTGAAAATCACACACACCTCCCAAGCTAGAAGATTTAAGTCAGCATTTCACACAAGCAATTCATTAAACTTCTGACACAGGCAAAAAACCAGGTATTTTTTAACTATAGCAAAACAGAAGATATTTCTTTACAAGACAAAAAAAAAATTAGACACAGAAAAACATGGTAATTATTTTAAAAAAAATTAAAACCCTGAAAAACTTTAGGCATGATCTTCAGGCACTGGCACAGAGAAGCTCTCTTAGAAGGTCCCTCACTGGGAGCATTCTCGTAGCTACCAGCACAGATAAACCTGCTGTAAAACCCATCTTCTCACATCTCACCCTAAAAACCAGTGAATTCCAGGCTCGGGCTGGTATCACACACAACAGAGTTCCAGGCTGAGTGCTGCCAGGAAAGCTCCTCATTGCCGCAGCTAGTATCACTTTAAACCCTGTCCACTTGGAGCCCCTGATTACTGTGTTATTCCAGACCACAGACTGAAAAGGCCTCTGAAATAACCAGGGCCAGTTCCGCAAGAGCTTTGCAGATTACAACCCAGACCTAAAAACACATCTGATAACAGGAAACAACAGACAGAGGAAGCAGATGTAGTATCTGCCATATTAGGAACCAAGGCATCCCACTGCTAGATCCCTCATTAAAGCAGATTGACCACGCTAGAGAAGTTTTGTGAAGTGCAAGGAAAAAAAACCAAAATACAGTTGGTTTCACTCCATTTCCTAACACTTCTAAATCACATTCTAAAAAAAAATAAATAAAAGCAGACAACAACCACAACAACCCATATACCAACTTTCCCCCTAACCCCACATCAGACACAGATCCACTGTTCCCAAAACACTGATGGCTCAGCTGTAATCCTCACTTCTCTACACTCAGCTCTCCATTGTGATACTCAGGCAGAAGCAAAGTCCCAAGAGGGCAGAAGACTAACCCAAGGCACGCGCAGTTGTCTCAATGAGATTCATGGTCAAGACCAAAATCCCCAGGCCCATGAGGTGCACCCCGCCCTCCTCCTCACACCCAATGTTTTGCTGTCCTGAGGAGAAGCCTGAAATTAAGATCCACATTCAGAAGGAGACTGAGCCTTCTGGCAAACTTCACATGTGAAAGGCAGGATGTGCTCACTCCTTAGCAACTGCATGTTCATTTCTATCCACATGGAAGGTACCCAGGGCTTTGCTTTTTGCTAGAATTGAAAAACAGAATGGTTTTGCTTCAGAAATATTCCAATTTTTACCTGCTAAAAGCAAGTCCCACAGACCTGGGTTGTTTCTATGACACTGCTGGGACTAGAAGATGGCTCAGTACATGTTTTTCGAGGCCGCGGAAGACATGTGAGAAAGAGGGCACCGAGGGAGGGTGACAGGAGACAATAGACAGACGACTCGTAAACTGGCACATCCCATCAAGTGGATGACACGCACTTGTACCAAAGGTCTCCCTGAGTGCCACGCGGATCCCTGGCAGCCCCTGGATGTCTCTAAAAGGTATGGATGACATTCTGTCCCCACGTGACAGGCCTCCAATGCCATCCCACCTCCGTAGCTGAGCCCCACCAAGTACCCAGGAGGACAGAACCTGCAGAACTACACTTTGTGAGCCTCCGGAATTCTCATTTCTCTCTCCTGTCACGTGGCAGATGCTCCCCAGGCCATTCCACTAAAATACTTCAGTATTAAATGGATGGATTATTTTTTAGCTATTACTATTGTTGAAAATTATTCCTGATTGGTTAAATGATAAAAAAAAAATGCTGTTTTGTTTAACACAATACTTAGAACTCGAAAAGGCCCCAAACACCCACAAAACACATCCCTTCCCTGCAAGCTTGGGATACTGCTAAAAATGGTTCCCATGTCTGCTTGCCAAAATTATTTCAACTGGGATATAGCATAAAACCTGGCTTAAAGTGCCCCAGCTGCCCCAAGGACCAGTGCAGCACCTTCCTTGTGTCACTGCAAGTGTTTGCAGGGCTGGACAGTGTTCTGGACCAGGAAACTTGATCCAGGTTAAAAATACAGTTTATTTTCTGGGACCAAGTTATTTTTAACCCAGATGGAGTTCTCTGCTCCCAGTCACTGCTCGAGTCCATAAACAATTGTACCAGCACAAAGGTTGGTACAGGGCAAAGAAGCATTTAAGCCAGCCATGCTACTGAGGGAGGGGGAAATAAAAAAATAAATAAAAAAAAAAGAAAAGCACAGCTGTGCTTGGGATTGATGACTGGCATCTTCAAGGTCCTTTTCCTTTAATACCTATGAAATATCAATTTCATTGCCACTACAGCAATCCACAAAAAAATTCCTTACATTCACCAATCCTTCTAAAAGAGCCATCCCGGGTTCTCCCAGCCCTACACCCCCCTCTGAAAATCCACTCCTCTCCCATCATCATTAACCCTTGTGGGTCTATTTAAGGTGCGATTCCTAGAATTCAAACTGGGGAGGAAAAAACACAACCAAAAAACTCCCCCAAAAGTTCAAACACACATGGAAAAAACCCCACCCACTCATCAAGACTTATTTCTGACTCCACAGGTTTTCATTTCCCCACCACCTGAAGGTTTTCTTCACAGTGGTAACAGCTGAAGGATTTTTTGTGTGTCAGCCTGACTCTGCACAACAGATGGGAAACCCATCCCAGCCCCACACTGGGAATCACCAGCTCACGTCCTCCTGCCCAGCTATGGAGATGAAAATCAGCTTCAGCAAGGAGGTACTGATGCAAGTCCAGCCTTTACTTGATACCAAAGCAAGCAGTCACAGGCCTAAAGTGTTCTCAGTTTCAAACCTAGACTAGTGGAGAAATATGTCAGCAAGAACATAAATCACCACTGAGTGCCTCCAATCAGCCTTTTTCCTGGAAATTATTTTGTTTTAAAGGAAATAAGGGCCATCTTTTTGCGGGTGCTGATGTTGAGCACACAAGGAAGGCGTATTTTCCTTCTTCATTTGATACTTGTAAGTAAGATTAGATCATGGTTCTCCACACAGAGACATAACACTACACAGCTTCACTCTTACGAACTCCAAGTGCTTTGCCTTACTTTTTTAATATTTCTAATCTTGTGCCTCACTGCACTGGTACTTACAGAGTAGATTTGTGAGTAAGGAGAGACGCTTGCAGCTTTCAGCAATTCAGCACGTTACAGCTAAAGATAATGCCCAGATGAAGTCTTCTTACTTCCAACACAATCCCAAAAATCCACATTCAACGCTGATTTACGTAGGTGTGGTCACAAACAGCAGCTGAACACACGCAGCTGCGGGAGCACCATTCCCTGTGATTACCCTGCAACCCAGCAGCACAAAATTAAGGAATTTATCTTGTGGTGGGTGTGGCAAAATTGAAAAAACAATGGTGAGGGTTTTTAATTTTTTTTTAATAAAATTGCTCCCAAATACAAGGATGAAACTTATTTGTGCATTTCAAAGAACAAGAAATTTTAAAGGCAATGATGGGTAGACGAATTAGAAAAATTAATGTGGATTAGAGCTGAAGCAACAAAAGACTTTTTTAGCTCAGCAAATGCTTTTATGGTTACTTCAAAAAATTGCCAGTTTAAGTGTGACTAATTTGCAAAATATTTAATTGTCTGAAAAAATGTATTGGTTTTGTGCAAATATGAAATCCAAATACTTCAAACATCTACTTAAATGCATGTAAGCATGGCTAGTTTTCTTCCTTTTACTTGCTTGATTTGCAATGACTTTTTAAAATAAAAAAACCCCCAACTTTACAGATTCAACATCAAGCATTTCAGGGTTTCAGATCAGGCAAAATGCAAAGGTAATCCCTTGCAGAATTTTAACAAGATCCTCACATAAAAGCACACTCCAACATTAAATGGTTGAGTATTACGTGATGTGGATAAAACTTTTTTTTAATGCAAAACTGTCTTGTCTCAGAGCATCATCCTGTAGCACAGGGCTCAAATACTTAATAAAAAGATTGTCTGATCTAAATAATGTTGATTAAGTGCTTTTTATTTCAAACCATCCCAGCATGCTTTGCAACCAGTATCCTGTTTTCACTGACTTCTTGGGAGCAGCTGCTCTGAAAGTGATTAATAGTGCATCACACTTAAGTCCACAAAGCCACGATGACAATACCAAATTGAAAAGCAAGGAAAACACCAAATAGCTGTGTGCTCTGAACTACTGACACAGCTCCTGTAATTCTAGAGAAGTACCTTTGCTAAGTGCTTGATTCAGGCAGTGAAGATCTGCGCTGAACTCTGTAAAAACCACTGTGTGGAACACAACAATGCCTCCAGTATTAAACTGCAGCATCGGTAATTAAAAATGGAATCCTAATTCCAATCAGTCAAGCTCTTCCGAGGTTGAAGCTTTCTTTGAAGTTCTCCCTTCCAGGACTGAGTAGTCCTGACCCTCCTGTGTGAACCAGATCTGACAAGGCAGCAGCCCAGGGCAGCCTGCAGGATGAGAACACAAATATGCCCACAGTGCATCTAAAATGGGACTCTAAACATGCAGAAACTTTGTAGTTCAACATGCTGGTGCTTACCAGCTTTGGAATGCTTTGCATATTTTTCAAGGTTTACTATTTTTGGCAGGGAAATGAGGGGAATTTAATAGTCTTACATACAATTCTGCAAACTAAAGAAGTTTGCCACTTTGACGTTGCTGGTGCATGGAAATGGTAACACCACCCTGCTTGCTTTAGAGCAAGGAGGAACAACTGAAATAGTAATTTCTTCCTCACTATCTGAAGTCTTCCTTTCATGTAAGTCTCATCCAAAAAGCAAAACAAGCCAAATGTAATGAATAAATTCACAGAACTGTGCCAGTAACTCTCAAATTGGCCCAGTTTTACTACAACTTGACTGCTTTCAACAACCAGCCACCTCCAACCCCTCTTTTTTCCCTTGGGCATTTCCAGGAGAATCTTCCATGTAAAATAGGGACATGGAAGATTACTAAGTAAACTTTTGCAGGTCACAGTTCAATACTGTCCAGCCCTAGACTTTGGCAGAGCAGGCCAGACAAACAGTCCATGTGTGCGAGCCAAGAAGAAAACACCAAGCTACAACCCAGGAACAGCGACCCCGACTCCTCATCCACAGCAAACAGAGCTGTTTGCCACCTAAGAGCTACAAAAAATCCCATTGTTCCTCTGCTTGCTTGGCTTCACTGGATAAAAGCGCATTGATAAAAATGCTGCCGGCTGAACTCCTCCGCGGCACAGCTTCCGCCGGCTCTCTCTGCGCTGGGCTGGAGGAGGATGCTCAGACAGAGGATTACGAGCCACACAAAAGCCATGTGCTCTCCAGCCGTACATCCCAGCTACAGGGAGCCCAAACAGAGCACGGAGAGCACTGACAGCGCTCCAGCCAGCTCCCAGGGACGAGGCCTCCAAAAACAACCACTCGGAATTGTAACGAGGGGCTCGGAAAACATGTTTGTGTCTACAAACGTAACCTGACCAAGTCAATGCTTCTCAGTCAATGCAGTTCACAGGGATGACTCCCTGGAGGATTTCTTTGAAAGGCTTGAGCTTCTTCAGAATTAAAGTTTGCTGCATCTTTCTTCTAGCCGCAACAAATTAAATGCTCGCTATCCACTCACACTCCAGTAAATCCGCAACTCCAACAGGTGGATAAAAGAGCAGGAAAAACAAACCCATGCCACCCTCTCATGTTAGTCCGTGGACTGTGGTTACACATAAAACAGATGCACAAAGGAGGTTTTTTTAGCTTAAAAATTCACAGGCATAGCAAGTTCATGGAGGGAACTCTGAACATCACGTCCTTGTCATTGCCACTAAGCTGGCAAGGCACAACCTCCTCACTGGATTACCAGACAAGCAGCACGTGATCCTCCTTCTGCTCCCACCCTCCTAGGCACGTGTGTCTGATCAAGCCATTTAAGTCTCCTGCATCTCATTTTCCCCATACATGAGCATAACTTGCCCCTGTCCCTCTGACAGCATTATCCCACAGCCAAAGCTTCTCAGGATCTGGATGTTCTCCCTCATGCGCAGATCTAAGCCTCTCTCGCTCGAGTTGACTTGACCTTTACCTTTCCAAGCCACGCCTTACCTTCTGAGAAAGGATCCTCCAGGAAGAGCTTTTGGTTTCCTCACAGAAATGGACACAAACTTCTCCCACCACAACATTCAAATTTCTCTATTTGCTACCCACAAACCAGTTATTCCTGAGGGTAATTGTTCCATTTAAAACAAACAAAATCTCCTCTTTGTAAAATTTCTGCTTGCTAAAGGTTTATTTTGTTACAGGAAAACCTTTCCAATTTCTTTTACGTCCCAAGGAACAGTCATGCTCCTAGAAGGCTCAAAAGAACATTCCTAGATACCAGGTGACTTGAGCTGACTGTGAGAAGACATCAGCGTTGTTTTGCTCCTTGAAAATGAAAATAAATGTACACCAAAACCTTACACATAATATATTGCTGAGTGATACCTTGACCAAACTAACCTGACCAGAGTCGTCATTTCACATGCAATGATGCTTTTTTTGTGCTGTCTGAAGTGGCCTCAAGAGAGGCCAGATCACACAGCCAGGCAGGGCTGTGCCATGGCTGACATGTTTATCAATCAACAAAACAAAGTCACTCTTCCTTTCTGCAGGCTACCCACTGACTACCACTTACACACACACTTAAGTACAGAACTGACCTATTTTCCTAGGCCAAATATACATTATTCCTTTGTAACTGAACTTGGCTGCAGAAAGATGCTAAAAGGAGATGAACGGTTCTTACACCACTGTAAACAGAAGTCAAAAAAAACCATGAGACATTTCAACTACACATTCAAAAAAGAGGGTTCATTTACATGGGTTTCCAGGCTGTCATGGCAGGTGTTATTTTTGAAATGTCTGTTCTCTCTCACAAGGAGGAAAAGCAGTGTCAGGATGCACACACACTGCAGGCTTCTCAGCAAATATCAGCGCAGCAGTTCATGTTCCCAAAGACATACCTGCACCAGCATTTCAGCAGATAATGGATTTCACCTTCCCACTCACCTTGACTACACAACTCTGGAGTCACAGTGCTTACACTCCTTTCATGCCTAACTAAACTGGGCTTGGAGATGAGAAAAGGGTCTGAAATTTGTCTTGTTCTTAATGCAGATACAATTAAGTAGAACAGGTAATTTCCTAATAGAGCTGAATCATGAATGAATTATAAAATAAAATATTTCACTTATTTTCAATCTTTTAAAAAAGAGCTAGAGTTTGAGTGTTTCAGTGAAGCTGCTGACAGGTAACATTGGCTTCTCTCACTGAGATGCATTTTAAAACACTTTCAAAAATCACGCCTTCCAGAGCTCATATAAATAATTCTCACTAGCTGCTTCTCCATCAGTAGTAACAGAACAATATCAATTAATATGATAACAACAAGATAATCAGAATATTATCTAAAAAGACCGTCTGTTCCCTTACTTAAAAAAAAAGCTTAATGTATTTTGTTCTTGCCATATATATATATATATGAGTAGAGACCTAAAAAAGGGAGTTAAAAATTAACAGAGAAGTGGGTATTCCTTCTTGTGTACGTTTCCTTCCTCTACAACACCTCAACTCCCTAGGCAGCAAGCTGGAAGAAAAATCTGTAAGCTGTCCCATTGGATATTTATACTCAAGTGATGAATTTAAATCTGTTTTGCTTAATGTGCTTTACATGTGCTTCCAAAACAACTCCAGCATACCCACCCAAACAGATTTCTTTTCCAGAAGCAGCAAGCTGAAATGTGTAATATATAGTCCTATACATCACTGGTCCAGCGAAATACAAGAGGAGAGGGTTACATAGAAACAAAAAATGCGTTTAACAACAAGATTTCCAAGCAAGATGTACATTAATTCTTATGTTGCAGATAAAAGGTACCTGCAGCCACTCACAAACACTGGTGCACCACAATACTCATGTTAAACAAGATTATCCTCCTCATGGGACAGATGGGACACTGCAACCCAAGTGACTGTCCCATACAGCAGGCACAGGGGAGAGGTGTAAACCAAGCCCAATCTCACAGCTTAAAATGCAAAACCATTTAAAAGAGCTGCCCACGCAGAGACGTAACACAGGCAGACACAGACACAAAGCATCAGGTGAAGTCCTTCGAAATTCAGACATGTGAGAGATTATAATTAAAGATTTAAAAACACTGAAAGAAAGAAAGAACAAAAAATCAGTTTAAGGATTTTTCAATGTATTTTACAAAGAGAGCAACAGTAATAAATTACCTTACTTCTCTTACTAGGGGTAGTGAGGACAATTTTAAACCCATAACCACATAAATTTCTGTATACAGGAAACATTCAAATGACATGTTTCCCATCATTATCAACAGTGTTTAGCATGTAAATTGACAAAAGACACAAAGTGTCTACAAACATCTATTTTTAAACTGTTTGGAACACAGGAAATAATTAATTTTTTTTCTCTTTGCCCACAGGAAAAGGAGACTACAGAGCATAAGAAGCACTGCTCAGCGTCTTCGTAAAACTAATATATTTTATACACGTCAAATGTGCTGGGAGAAATGGCTTCATCTTGCAGAAAAGTATCTTAAAAAAAACAACAAACCCAAAATAAACAACCCAATGAAAAATACAGCAAGGCAAGACAAGACATTCATCATTTGTCTGCTGATATTTGAATGATACCAATGATCTAATGATTGAGCTTTTGAAAGATACAACAAGATAAAACTAAGTTATTCTTTGAAGAAAGATATGTAAGGCTTCTTTCACAAGCTTCCAAATCAGCCGCTCCAGCTTTCTACACTTTTGTTTTAGATGCTAAAAGCGGGCAGCATTACTTTCCCCCTTCTGAAATTCAAACTTTCCAAATGGAGCATGACAAAACAAGCTGAAGTCCTGAGTTAACTTCCACAGCAAGCTACAGGCATGCAGGGGAATCTGGTGTGCCAGAGCAGTTCTCAACAACATTGTTATCAGAGAAAGCGCTGACATCCAGCATTTAATCTACCAGCAAAACTGGAGTCTGCATTCTCTCTCACCAGAACCTCCAAAGCTCATCTGCAGCACAGACTGATCCATGCTTTAACAAGACATATTAGAAAGTAATTAAATTTATTTTCTGGTTGATTTTTGGATTCAAATAAAACACGTCTCTAGGCTATAACCAGCAAGAAATTCTTCACTTGCAATTAAATTACTCGTTATTTTTCTGCACTCCTTGTTGGGGTTAAATAAAAAAAAAAACCAACAAAGTGCCTGGGGTTCCACAAGGCCTTTCTCCTGCCATAAAACAATCAAAGCTCCATGGCCATTTTCCCACCCAAACAATAAAAGTAATAAACACTATTCAGACATTCCCAAAACTCATGGATTAACAAAAGAGGATGAAGGGTGTGGGGGGTAAAATGAGGTCTGACAACAACCAACCCTGGGGAACACACAGGACTGTGGAGATTATTCCCCCAGCCCAATTAGAGCCATGTGACCCACGCGGGGTGAAACTGCTCCCGAGCCCACAAAATCCGAGGGGATTCACACCCAGGAAGAGACACAGCAGCAGCCTGGCATTTCCACCTCCTCTTTGTGAATGGGGCACGAGACAGGCACAGCCCAGGTGCTGCTCTGTCTCCAGCCAGGCTGACGTGGGAGGAGGAAGGAAAGGAGATTGCCCCATGCTGGGACACACGTGCAGCATCTTTCCCGTCTCTCTGTGCTTCCAGGGCAGATCACGGATATGCAGATGCTGGGTTTGGAGCTTCTGCCATGAAGCACAGTGAAGTCACAGTGAGTGCTCACCACTGGCTCCAACAGGAGTGGGATGGAACCCAATCCCACAGCTAAAATGGGGATTTTTTTTTTTCTAGCTACCTACAGAAATAGTTGCAATAATCAAAGGCTCTCTGACTACTAGGCTTAAAAAAAAGGAAAAAAACCAATGGAAAGGCCTAGTGAAACTGCTGTCAAAGCCAACTGGAAGATTAATTATAAGGTGCCTGCTTAAATAAATAAATCCAGTGTAATTGCAGAATCTCGAAATTACTACTATGGATTATAAAAGCCACTTCTGGTTGGCCTGCTCTAAACCAACCAATTTAAAAACCCATCAGATATATGAATGGCATGAAAGCCTGGGTATAAACAGCCATGTCAAGTGCATTGTCTGTCTTCAAGTAAATTACATTAATGAACCAAAATTGTTTGGTTGTTTTTCACACCATGAGACAATGTTTACACTTGGCAAAATCCTCTGGCCTAGATTCTCAAATAGGACTACTGGTTTCAGGCACCTTACATTTGATTTGTCAGACCACTTACCAGAGAGCTGTGGACCAGAACACTTCTTAAGAGAAATAAAATCTGTTAATCAATGAGGGTATCTCACTGACAACACCAAATTTCACCTTTTTTTCTTTTTCATTCACAGAAAATGTTGATAACACATGTCAGTCGTTAAAATGAGAATCCAAATACTACGTTAGAGTATGATGCCACTGCTTCATAGAAAAAAAACCACAGTGATGACATAAGGAGTAGAGAACAAGATAAGAAATCAGTGGCAAGACTGCAGCACAGTTCTGTCAGCGACTAAGCTGATATGTAGAAAAATCCTTCCTATAAATTGGAGGATGCTTTATTTTATCGATATTGCCCTAGGATGGAGCATGATGCATTTACAGAGAAATACTCAGCATTAATTCAGAAGTCCTGGTTTGCAAACCCATTTTGGCAGAATGTCCAGAGAGTAAGAACATGAGATGATTCCTTAATCAAAGCTCACTTGATGAGGACAGGCCTCCAAAACTCACCCCAGTCTAGGCTTTACCTGAAGCTGCTGATACCTGCACCACTATTTCTCAAGCTAGCAAAGAGTTTCTCCACCCAAGGCACAGTCCAAAGTAGCAGGAGTAAAAGATGTAAGATATCAAGCAGCCCTCTATACTCCATGCTACAAAGCAAACCATCAGGCCCAGAATATTTTTCCCTCCAATTACTATTTTCTTGCCTAGTCCTACACAATAGGTAGTGAGGAAACAGACTAAAGCACGTCAATAGAAGCCTTCCAAAGGAAATGCACTTAGAACTGACCCTCAGGAATACTTTCCTCACCTGGAGACAAGACTGCTACAGATGTAAGAGTCATTCAAGTACAGATAATGATTTATCTGGGAGTCATTTTGAGAAGTGATTCCCTCCTATAATTAAGGCAGCTTGGCTCAGAGAGCACGGAGGCAAAGTCAAACAAACAAGTTTGCAATCAGAGTGTAACTTGTATCCACGTTTGTGCTCAGAAGAGAAGGGCTTGCTAAACCAGAGTGCCTGGTCCCTGTTTAACTGGTTCATCACTTGCCCCTGGCTGTCCCATTAGCTCTCACATCTGCAGCAGCACAAACACCGTGTTTTATTATTTCTGCTAATCTTATTTTCCATGTATTACATACAACACTAAGTGTTTATTACTCAAGCATGCGGGTAGGTTAAACCACACCTGCTTCACAAGAATGGTAAAAAAAGTTACAAGCACAACAAAGCACTTAACAAGAAAATTAAAAAATAGTTGAATACCTCCTTCACCTAATTCTGCTCAAGAACACATTACTCTGATCACATCTGTGGACTCTTCCTCTGTTGGTATTGCAGTTACTACACTTCAGCTATCATATCCTAGAAAGTTCCTGTTTCCAGACTGTCTTTCCAACAGTACGATGACAAAATCAACCTTCTGTACCTGCAACTCCAGGTAATACAGTTCAAGGTCTCTCTCCAGATACTGCAAATGCTTCACGGAAATAGCTCAAGCTACCCAAGAAATCATCTCTCACTGCTGGGACTGCAGCCTCCCACAGCAGCAGCATTTCACTAGATAGTCACTGAGAACCAAAAAAACCCACCAAAATAAACTTAAACAGAAAGCATAGCCTTCATGTAAACTGGCTCCAGAAAGCAAAATGACCGAAGACCTTAGAGCTTCCAAACTAATGTACAAACATATTCCTTTGACTCCAGCTCTCTCGCAATTAATTTTTCATCCACAAGACACACCCACTCACCCACACAAAGCAAAACAAGCCCAGCACAAACCCTATAAATTTAATCAAGGAAGGAAGAGCAAGCATGAGATGTTTATTTCTATTTTTAAATACTTGGGAGGTGCCCCAATACTCCCTGCCTAGATAGATAGAATTAAGTAGGTGCTCCAGAACTGTGAGATCCAGTGCACGATCTGGCACGAGCAGGCACATCCAAGCAGCAAAACATGAGAGCAGCTCAAAAGGTGATTAAGAAAGCTATTAAGAAAGGCTTTTGAAATAATTGTTTCCTCTAAGCCAGGACAGACACTAACTTGGGGTGTTGTTGCAGAGAAGAAAAAAATACATATATATATACATACGTATATATGTCTGTACTCAAGCACACCAAAATGCTCTAAGCAGACTATGGTTTATAAAGAACAAGACAGTCTCCTCCTCGTTCCCACAGTTCGTTTCTGCCTCAAGCGAAGCTGGTTGCCACTCTGGTTGCTCTCTCCCTCACCCAAATGGTTTGCATAGCAGATATGCTGAACAATCAAGTTTGAACCAGGCCCTAATCCTGCTGACTTTTCTCGCAAAACTGCTGGAAAGGAATTCCTCCTGGCAGCTGCAGTGCCTCTGCTCATTAGTTTACCCAGCAGCAGCAGAATGAACTGGACAGGCACATCATTTCTGTGCTGCTGCTGCAGAGAACAGCGATAAGGGCCAGGCAGGCAAAGGGAAGGCTCCCAGTTTCCCAAACACATATTGGGAAGGAGGACAGACAAGCAGAGGTTTGAGACAAAAGACAGCTTGCAAGAACGCAGACAAGTTACTGCCACACTTGCTGCTGTTGTGGGAACACAAGGTAGGAGGAAACTCCTTTCCCCTTACTGTAAAACTTGGTGGTGGTGATGTCACCCTTTTAGGGGTTTTTTTAACTCCTTCTTTAGGGCATTGTGTTTAACCAGGCATAGCACAGTTATCTGCACCAATTCCAGTGTCTCCTGGATACTGGAAGAATGAGTAGGATAACATTGCAAAATAGCTGTCCACTTGCTCATGACATTCTTTGTCCAGACAGCACCCTTACATACAGGTCAGATCATGCAGCCCACTCAGCACACACAGAAAAGCAAATGTTTTTACTTCTTGCTATGCAATTTCCTTGAAGTAACCCCATTACAGCACACTTAATGTAAACAGAGCTTTGCACCACTTATGGTGATGGGTTAGCCCCGTGTTGTTGAACAACATTTCCTCCTCCTCCCTCATCCCAGGCCAGCTACCATTTCAATAAATATTTAATAAGTAGACAAGAAAACCGAGAAAGCTTCACAGCTTGACGTTTTCAGGTACTACACACATGATGTTGAATTTATCTGCTGGAAAGCATATGGACACTGTATCCAGAATCCAGAGCATGAACAGCACAGGACAGGTACAGCACACTGATCTGAGTACCATTAAAACAGTGCCATGATTAAAACAGCAATGCCAGTTCACAGAGCAAAATGTTCCTCTTAGACCAGGCAAGAAGCTAGAGGCTGGGACCTGTGATCACCACGGACTCCAGGGGCCCCCCACTGTCACCAGGGACATGCTGGAAGATTTCCACTGCATTCTCCACTCCAAAAGTGCCCTCTCACTCCCTCACACCTTTTCCCTTAAAAAGAACATCTGATAGGTGCAGATAACTCTAACCATTCGAAGAAGCATCCCAAGGGTAGAAAAGAATAAAGTTTTCGCCTAGGAAGACTATGATTTTTTTCATCTGTAAGATAAATTCCAGTTACTTATATTCTCCTGTAAACCACTTGATCCTAAATCCGCCCTTGAATTTAAAATCTCTCTACAGCTGGTTTGCTTGAAGAGGTGTTTGTTTTCCCTGCCACCACTCTCTTCCTCTCCTGGTGCAAGGTGTTACTGATTATTTTAATTTCTTTTCTACAGAAGAGAAATGGATGCACACAGACAAACAACTGCAGTGAGCAGAAGAGGAAGAAGGCTTCATCTCTGAATTAAGGATTTGCATACTGGTTTTATCTGTAACACCCACTGCAGTACTTTATCCCAGACTCTCAGATCACAAAAGACAGAGCAGACAGTGACTCACTGCAATTTCGGTTCTGCATGTAGCGCTTCACGTGGACCAGTCAATTCTGATTCTGCCAAACAGCCTTCACAGGCACTCAAAGTAAAGCTTCTCTAAAGAAGAGTTCTTATTCATGTGCTGCCTTCATGAGGAAAGCTCCAGAGATGGAAGGGAATTTAGTCAATGTTTCCCCTTTGTGCTGTAATGATTTAAGATTCAATTAATACAACACGGGGAGGCACTAATTCCGAAACACCTGCCTTCGTGATAACCGGATTAAGACCTCCAAACTTGCTGCACTCCTACCAGTGCCAGCCTGCCAAATGACAGCAGTTGTCAATATCGACCAACTGGAGGCCGGGTTTTCCACTAAATCCTAGAGCACTCTTTAAAGAGGATTCCCCACAAAACGGGAAGGGAAAAAAATAGAAAAAAAACACCCCACTTGACAGCTCTGAATTTGTTCAGCAAGAAGTCACAGCTCCTCCCCTGCATGCTTTGAAGGCTGGAGACTGGAAATGCTCCTATCAGATCCTTTCAAAACCCTCAAAGGGAAGAGATAAAACCAAATAAAGGGATAGGGCATCCTCAGAGACAGAGCTACTCCCTCACTGATCAACGTACTCTGGGCTCTACAAAGAACAGCTTCGAGAAAGATTTTGGGGCAAAAGGCTGGCAGGGTGGGGAAGAGGAGAGCACCTGATTGCACTGGGAGAAGATCCAATAGGTTTGGGGATTAGTTTGGGGTTTTTCTCCTCTCCTTGTCCCTTCACAACAGCGGTTTCTTTGGATTAGTTTGGGTAGCACCAAAAAAAGTGCCTCAGAATTAAGACCATGCTGGTCTGAAATCTTGGAAGAAACCTTGAGGCCCGTGTGCCAGACAAGTAATTAAAACAGTGAAACACTTTCTTACCTTTTCAACACCACAGAAACTATTTCAACCACACAAGAAGGAGCTGAATTTTATTTTATTTTTCCTTTACACCCCTTCATCACCCTGACCTATTGGAACCACACTTGAAAGCTCGATCAGAGCGCTCAGTGATACATAACTTCCATTTTAGTGAAACAATCCATCTGCTCCATGTGACTCAGAGCCTGCTTTAAGAATGCAATACTGTTTAGGCCAACGGTTGCACCGCACAAAGTGTTTTGTTCACATGCATTCCTTTGGGATGACAGAGCCTATCCACGGCCGTAACGGTTGGGGCCTGTGGTTTTTTTCCCTCATCCGCTGAATGCTGCAGTGACTAAGCTGACAAAAATTCCTAGCCAATTATAAACCCACTTAAAGAGACAGGCAACCCCCCTGCAACCTTCCCTTGCTATCCTATACGGGAAGTTTCTATACATAGAAAAACATCTCCTCCTCCCAAAGCCCACGTTGATATAAAAGACTTTCTCTGCGCGCCCAACACTTCAAACATGCTTCCTAAATGGCATCATTTCCCAAAACTATAACCTTTACTCATCCATCTATATCCCTCGCACACCAACCAGGAAAAAATTTTGAAAAAAAAAAAACAAAAAAACAAATTAAGACAAATTGACCCCATAACTGAGAGAAAAGTAGACAAGCCATTAATGGGGGAAGATGAGTGTGCTGGGAAGAGATGAGCCTGCACAGCTATAGAATGCTGTTTATTAAGGAGGGAACAGTTAAGTGCCTATAAACCCAATATGTTGTAACCAGGAAAAAACACATCCAGGAGGGTTACACTGGTGTACAAAGTAGAAGTTTGATCCACTGAAGAGCATAAGCTGAACTTTAACTAGCAACAACTGAGAACTTTTGAGTTGCCCATCACATTCCTCCCAGCAACCAAACTCCAAAAAAAACACCAGCCTTTCCCAAGAGTCATGTGCTGAATTCATGCTCGCCTACACTGTCATGGGCCACACAAATACATTTAATAATTAGCCCGGGCATACAGAACTGCGCTTTGGGCAGGTAACTACACGTTCACTTTGCCCAGCAAGAAACAGCAAACAAAAAAAACCATGGAGAGAATGGCACATGGTTTCCAGCTTTAGAAAGCCAGGCTCTGGGGCACCTCAGACCCTCCCCATTTTATGGTGGGCAAACTCGTCGCTAAATCATTTTTAGCGCTCGGCTGATAGCACATGCACATTCCATTCCCGACGCTCACAAGGAGGGGGAGGAAGAGACAGTCGACAACTGAACCAGGCTGAGCTCACCTCAGAAGAAAAAGGCAATTCAACAATCTGTATTAACATATTATTATCCGAGCATCTTTTTATTAGAAGTTAATTCTCAGAGTCATAAACAGACTTGAGAAGGAAATCCCACTATTAGTGGGAAAGAAGGCTAAACAAAGGCTGCTTCACAACTGTTAAACACTGAAAAACTTGTTTGCCATGTAAAAACGATTTATGAAAATGCTTAAGGACAATTCATTCCTACATTCATGTGCGTTTGGGAAAGGAAAAACAGGAAAATGGTTCCTCTTATTCAAAATTTTTAGAGAACGTGATTCCTATCCAGGATTGAGCGTAAGTTTCCCTTTCCTTCAGTCCATTTCAAATTTAATTGCAGATCAGTCATCACAAAAGATGTATTTCTATACATTCCATGAAAATGGGACAACTGGACAGGTGGAGGACAGATCATTTTAGGGCCCCCCACCAAGATAATAAGACTGCAGCTCAAGTTCACCCCTTGTTTGACATCCATATTACCATATCCTGTCAAAACTGAAATCCCTAGGAAAACTAGCAACCCACTCCAAGCTGGACTCATTGCATGGATAAGAGCCACAGAGAACTGCAGAAAATGCTAAGCCAGGCTGAGTTTGCCTTGTCCCTGTGACATCTGCAAGAACACAGCAAAAACACAGCTTTCTTTTAGTTTTACACTTGACATTTCCCTGACATTTTCCCTATAACACTGCTAGCTATTCCCAGCTCCCAGTTGTTTCGCAAATTCATCATAAAATTGAAGTCTTACATTACATCTAATTAACTATCCAATGCAACTGTCTATTCTATTAACAAACATTTGTCTAATATATATCAATGGGGCCTGGAAATCCATGTTAAGCACGTTAATGAAAGATCTGGTTCAAGTTTAGATGTGTATTTAATTGCAGATTTAACGTGGCACTGCTGCACAGGAAGGTAAACCAAGAAGTTCTCTAAACAAGGCATCACCCTCAGTCTGCTCCAGGATGAAAGCAAATCGCTAAGAACAGCAAAGTGTTGCAAGTAAAACCAAAATCATTCAGTTTCCAACCCTAGCTAGCACCAGATAATCAAATTTCTGAAACATCACTAACACACAGTACCTCTAAAAGTAAATTTAGGACAATACTGAAGTTTTGAAGCACTTTCTTTTATTTTCCTTATTTTAAGTTCAAAATAAATAAACAACATCTTCGAAATCCTCACTGAATGTGATCGTAGCCATCGTTTCCCTCTCCCCCTCGGCTCCACAGCCTCAGGCCCCTTGGGCTGCAGAGTCATTCCCTTCTCCCATGAGCTTCCACATAATGTGAGGTTAGACCAGGACTTCTTCTCAAGCACTCCCCGTTAGAAGGTTGTCAGGCACACAGTGTGCAATCTGGTGATGCTTTTGTATCCTCCTGTAAGGAAGAACTGGCACTCTTTTCTTCCCCAGCCTTTACCACACAGCCTCAGAGAAACTGAACTGAGGAACGAACACACACAACCCGGAACACCAGGGAATTACCATTTCCTATCGGTGACCTCCAACTGTATTTCTACAGGGGTTTTTTCTGACAGTGAAACAGTTTCTTGGCACAAGACAATTCAAGTAAATCCATTAGAATGGTCTCTATGTAAAACAGTTTATATTACTCAGAATAACTGGGCACATACATTTAATCAGCCTACTTATAAGGAATTGTAGTGCCACTGAAATCACGGCAACATTTACTGTGTCATTCCACAACACATGCATTACCCCTTCCCATCATCTCAAACAACACTAAGAAAAATTAATCTCTCCAATAGCATGGATGGCCACTAAAATGTGGCTACACATCACTTGGTGACCATAAACACACCTCTGGACTGCAGATAAAAGCAAGCTGAAGCAAGTGTAAAATGCAATGTCTTCAGAAGATGAAAGTGTGTGTGTGTGAATGTGAGTAGAAAAGACAAAGGATATTTTCAAAAACTTCAAGCTTTTTCTCGTTCTCTATTCCAGAACACGGGGAAAAGTTCCAAATCTTTTCAAAATATTTTTAAAAGTTTTTTTTTTTCTTT
>VZTF01003047.1:1489207-1510823 GCA_013397755.1 Cnemophilus loriae | reverse complement strand
TTTTTTTTTTTTTTGGAACACGTAGCAAAGCGGTGGGCTGAGCTCACTGCATCGTCTTTTCATACTGGAAAATGAAACTCCCAAATTTAAAGACCTCTCAAAACAAACAGTCCTCTACAAATCTTTGTGCCAAAAGAAACCAGGAAGCCACGATGACTACTTAACATTATCACATACTTTTTGGTGGCTAGTGCAAGCTGCAAGATTCTTCCCAGGTTACGCCGTTTTATAACAGAACAAAGAAAAATGGCAAGTATACATTTGTTTAATTTTAGCCCTTTTCTCAGAATATAAACCACTGCTACAGTAATTAACTGCAGATTGGCCTAAACTGCTCTGCGGCCATTCCAGCTTACTAATTAAATATGCTCTCACAGCCATAATAAAAATTCTGGGAAACCTCTGGCTGGAGAGCAAACTTCTCCGGAGGGGAGCGAAAGTCAGCAAAAAACTTCATTCAGAAGGAAAACACTAACAAATATTTTTTAACGTGCTCCAGATTTTTCTAACTCAGTGGCACTAACTGTGCCTTTTACAATTATTATTTTTTTGTCTGTTTATTCCTGTCAGAAGATGTTTATTTGCTGGAGAGTTTGCATACCAAGCAAATACAACCAACAAACAACCTGTCCATTTCAAAATATGGTCAGGTTTATATAATACTTAATTTTTTATAAACCAACAAAGGTAGGAGAAGTGTTACACAGACCAGCTTCACTTAGCATTATGCCACATCTAATTTGCTTGCTGAAAGAGTAAAACTTAAAGCACGTTGTCCTCTGCTGACATACACAACATCTACTATATCTCAGTGTTTAAGAAAAAAGCATGCAAACATAGTTTAAAGCAAAATAAAAGTAATTTGATTCAGCATCTCTGGCTCCCAACTTCTTCCCCTCTCCTCCTGCCTACATAGTTCACGTATGTTCACTATTTCTAAAGGACAGAGGAATACAATGAATACTCCTCAGAGAGGGGAAGACAAGGAGAGAAAAGTGGAAAAAAAAAGAAAAAGTGCAGCACATGGTTTTCAGCACGATGCTGAATCAACAGGGAGCAGATTCCCAGCTGGTGCACGCTGTAAGACTGCACAAGTCAATGGAGCCATGTCAAACGATACCACTCAACTGCATTATCTTCTGAGCTCCGTGTAAACAAACAGGAGCAGATTCCGAATATTTGTGAGAATACATCATGTTACTGTCTCCATATGTTTAAACATTTTAGGAGAAGGCACATATGGACCACTCTTCCCACTCACTGTCATTCTCTCCCTCCTGCTCCTCATACACCGTATCTTTTCGGGCCATTGTCAAACCAATTCAAAAACGAATTAGGATACATTTTCATTAAAAACATTTTGTGCTTAGCTGCCATCTGCTTCCTCGGCCTCCAAATCCTCACATGCCTTTTCCGTGGTCCTCAGTTTCACACATTCGGAAGCTGAAAGTTTTCTTCTGTTGTATCGTACAGTGAGGTCTACGTGAGCTATTGTTTCATGTCAAATTCTCCTCGTTTGAACCAAGTGCTTAATGCTAACAGCCCTAACGTCCTGTCTACAATGCCAGCTTACACATCCTTTTTTAATGCCTAAACTCTAATCTTAAAGCTCCCTCACGCACTTCAGATACTCCCAGTCACTGTTTTTATGGGAAGTGGGGCTATTCCACCCCCTTTGGGAAATACGGGAGCTCTAATTTGCTCTCTCACAAGGGGGGACCCAGACTGTGCTCCCATCCTGTCCCACAGAAGCAGCAGCTGAAGCCAACACCCCTTTCCTCACAGACATTACAGCCTGTCTCCCCCATAAAGACCCCTTGTCTTTTCTCTGAGTAGGAAAAGTTTCAGCAAATATTTGACAGTGAGCATCTCCAGCTTAACTGGGGATAAGGAGACAAATAATTAAGATAGTGGAAAAAACCCAATAGGGCACCATAGATCTTATATACAGTCATTGCTAGTTTTGCTATTACTTTCCCAAATAGTTTGCACAGTTCATTTCTCATGGCCCCAGCAATAGCAAAAGTGTCTTAGGAAGCATTAGCTGGACTTGCTTGAAAAAGAACACAAAGGTTATGGCAGACAAGGGATCCTGAACTTTCAGGCAGGCTTTCAAGGGTGTAATTTACATTTGGTTTCTGCAGGCTTGAAAAGGCCTAGTGACTAAGGCAGCAGACCTCAAAAGTTAATCATCAGCAAGAGGAATACAGAAAACAACCAAAGTTTTCTTTACAGCAGACCACTGGACAGGCAGAGCTAGTGTGTCATCAGACCCAAGTCTTGCAAGGGGTACAGCAGGAACAGTTTTTCTGGTTCTCACATCAATTGCTGAGCGAGATGCAGGCAGCTTCCACAAACCTTTCCAGCAGTCACAACTGCCAGAAAATAAAAAAAACACAAAAGGCCATAGTCTCATTTGTATGTCTGGACGCTCAGTTTTTATCTTTTCCATCTCCACCTGTGCCCCAAAGCACAAGCACTGATGCAGGCAAACAACTTCAGTACTCTCCTTTCATCTTGAGGGATTCTTCTATGTGGACCTGCAACCTCAGTGAGGCACAGCTGGCATTTAATACACCAGCATAAAAGTAGGTGCAAGTCGGAGAGAAGAGAGCGTGCCAAGCCCAACACAACATGCTGCAGCTCCAAAGAGAGCAAACGAGTATTGCTGCTGCCTTGGGGCACTCGAAGGTAAAGGAATGTACACTACACAGAAACCAGGGCAACCAAACTGGCAAGAGAGCTGCTGACGCTTTACGCTGAACCTTAAAAATACCCAGAAAAATTTAAAAGTTACAGTTTCTTCGTAGCTTGCTCTTCTACAGAAATATCCATGGATTATTCTAAGTCAGACACAGCATATCCTTCCCTCCCTCCTCC
Source organism: Cnemophilus loriae (assembly GCA_013397755.1). Classification (NCBI taxonomy): domain Eukaryota; kingdom Metazoa; phylum Chordata; class Aves; order Passeriformes; family Corvidae; genus Cnemophilus; species Cnemophilus loriae. The sequence continues at coordinate 1,507,943 of VZTF01003047.1, read as the reverse complement.
CTCAGCATTGTTCCTGCACAAGTTATATTGAAGGAAGCACAAGCTTCTTCCTTTGTTTGTGAGCAAGAAAAAGAAGGAAAAAAACAACTTCCACTCAACGGCGAAACTAAACAGAAGCCAGGCTACTCAAAGTACCAAGTGTTCCCACACAACATTTACCCACCAACTTCAGATCTTTCAGCTTAAAACCTAAACAAGGACAAGAGAGATTTAATACACACTCCTCCACAGAGCCAGAGCAATGAAAAATAAAAACGCACAAAGGAACCCTGAGTGATAGAGCGCATTTTCAGCTTAACATTACTGTGACGCACAAGGAGAATGTCAGGGTTAAATTAGATACTGCATTAGAAAAATATTCCCTGGAAAATAACATAGGTGTCATATCTATGCTGGTAGGAAAATGCCGATTGAAACACTCGGTAACTGAAAAGTTCTTGCTTCTATTCTTTTTCATGTCTTGTGTGATTTTGTGCTGCAAGAGTCCTCTCCTGATCAGGAGTTCATTGCCAAAGTGCCCGAGCAATCTAGCAGGGGAGACAAAAAGCTTCCTTTGGAACAACTGCACTTTTATACCTCCCTTGTTTTTCTTCAGAGCGGGAGTACTTTGGGGTTGTTTTCTTTTTAGATGAATGGCCTGCAAATTTAAAGTCATCTTCCTCAAAGTCAGTGGCTTATCACAACAAACAGATTAAAACAAGTCCAAATTTCTCACTCTTTTTATTGATTAGAACTTGATAATTTCTTTATATGCTGTGCATCCTAAGATACTCTAAACCTATTTGTTTTTCTGCACTGTAATGCTCTTAACAAGCCTTTCAAGGCTCTTTTCCAATACTTGCTTTCTTCTTCACAATCTCCCATGAAAGGAGATGAAAGCATATATGGAAAAAATCCCCATTACCTACACCCTTGCCTTCAAAGTCCTGCTATCACAGTCTAACTATGACCTCATTTTATTTAAACAAATTTCTTCTCATGTGTATTTGAGATCCAAATTATTTTAACAGTCCCTTAGAGGCCAAAGAAGTTTTTTTGCACATTACTTCTGTCTACTCCAAATAGGCAGAGCACACAACAGAAAGCAAGTAAGTCGTTATATCTCATTAAATACACTCTCGTGACATCCATTCAAACCACTGAGGGCAATGAGGTTGCACAGGAATCACCTTGGTCACCCTCTGTAGACAACAGAGTTACTCTCTGTTAATGAAGACATAAATTTGGCTTGCAGGACTCATAGCAACACTCCCCTTGCCCTGGGCAAAGCACAAAGTCTCCCAGTAACAGGCTGAGGGGGTTTCTTCGCTTTGTTTAAAAAACGAACTTTATTTCCTGTAAGTATTGATAAAAGCACATACTCCAAATGCCTTTTTGCAGAGGTATTTTTGGCATGTGTTGACTGAAACTGCCCCACGAGCTGCTTTAATTGCAGTTCTAATTGAACAGGAGGGCTCCACAAGCAACTGACGAACCACTTCAGAAAAAACAACATCCCCAGATGAAGGTAACCTGAATATAGTCCTGATTTCTCTCACACTGTGGTGTTTCCTATCATTATGGCAGCTTTGGTCAAGACTGCATGCGGAATTTAGGAACTGTTCCTCCCAGTGACGACTGCTTGTAATTAAGCCCTACTGATACTGCAGAGCTCAGCTTCCGTAAAGTTATGGATGAACTCAAAAAGCCTGCCATGTAATCATGTTACCTGAGTAAACTATGTGTTTGTTTACTCTATTTTTAAAAAGTGAGAAGAGATCAGGTTTTGTTTTTGCTAATACTTGCTATCAGAAAGACATAAACCTGCCAGATAAGAACAAAACACGCACGGATAACTTCACTGGGAGTCAAGATATCCACGGACTCTTTGACTCTACAGACTCCGCAGTGAAAATTAACGTCAGTAAACAAGTCCTTACGTACCGGATTTACCATTACAGGAATGTCTGGAGGTGCATGCCAAGGGAAGCAAAAAACAAAGTCCAGCTAACAGCTTCAGCACGGCAACAGCTCTGGCACACACGGAATGCCACTTCAGCAGTAGGAGATGGCACTCGATGGCCACCTCCTGCCAAAGCCCTCAAGGGAGGTAGAGCTGCCTCCAGCTTTGCTTTAATGGCATTGATTCCATACTTACGCTTTCCACCTTTTCCATGGGGAAGTAACTCAAGGAGTTTGTTGGGGTTTGTTTTACAACTGCTGGTTTGGTTTTTTCCCTCTTTCTTTTTAAGTGAGACAAACCTTTACTGATTGGGGAAGAATCTGTTTGGGTGGCAACTGGGTAACTCACGTAAACTATACACTACTAGAATAAAAGTTGCAGTAGCTGAAGAGCTTAAAATAAAACTGCAAAACAAAATCTTTACTTCCAAGAGAGGTAACAAAAACAGCATATCTACTCAAATCTTACTTTTCTGGCAGTGGTTGGTCGTCCAGCAGCGGTAGTTGTACTCATTGTTAATAGATGTCTTCTCACACAATGGCTTCTCTTCCATTGTTCCTGGACACAAGTCCCCACATTCCTTTGGAGGTTTATTCCCAACGATGTAGTTATTGGACACTGCATCTAGGATGAGAGACCAGTCCACCGTGGAGAGGTAACACAGGTCAGAGTTCTTCTCGATGCGTATGGCCCCGCGGGTGATGTTCCTCAAGTTGTGAAGCCCGATCTCTTTAAGATTTGTCATTTCAAAGATAACCAAGGCATAGTTGTAGAAGAGGTTCCTGCCACGAATGACTGTGAGGTTGGGGAAGAGATCACTGAGGCTTTCCAAGCCTGCCACACGGAACAGCAGCAAATAGTCAGTGATGACAGTGAGCTTTGGGAAGCGGAAGTTGCGGTAATCCTCTGCTTTGGAGATGAGCAGGATCTGCAGGAAACCCTCGATCACCGTGCAGTTCTCCAGGCGCTTCAGCTCATGGATATCGTTGCGAATGTCGACATTTGGCCCGCAAACTGAAATGGAAAGCGAGGGAATAAAGTTAGTAAATAAGGCATTACCGAGCCTTTTGAAACTGGAACACAAGAAGGATATTCTGATGGCCATCAAATTCTTAACTTTTAATTAGGTTGCAGTGCTAAAATAGAAAATGAGTGCTTGATTTACACCTACGTGGAATATTTATTTCATTTAACCCATCACTCTAAGCACTACCAGGAGCACCACAAGGATGGCAACTCTCTCTATATTCTGCAGCACACAGAGAAATGTTGGTTTATTACTGCCAATGACCAGAGCTGCATTACACTGAGGAGAACAAAGAAAAACCAAATGCATTTGCACACCCTGCTTCAAATTAGATCCTGACATGTGTGCCCAGAGCAGGGCTCGAGCCACGTAATTTCAAACAAGCCAGGTAAGGCAGAAAGTGATCCACTGGTCATTATGTTACTAATTCACTTCCCACTCCGCTTAAGACATGTGGGCACAAAGAGGGCATTTCCCAGAAAATTACAACTTAGGCCTCAAATCACTCTTTCTTTCCAGGGTCACACACCAAACAAGTCCTAATTCTTAGAATACTAGTCTTGCAGTAGGTCAGCAACAACACTAAATCCATGGAAAGCTGGTCAGCAATTCCTGCTCTGTGACTGGGAAGAAAACAAAGTTCTTGGACTTACAGCACTGAATTCCTGTTTGCATGTTCCAGTAAACCAAGTTTCACTAATTTTGGCACCAAGATATAAAAAAGTCTCTTGAGTTCTAAGAAACACAGGATAAATTTATTTACAAGAACACACAGCATCACAGTGAAGAATCTTTCCTTGAAAACAGCAGATTGAACTCTATGAACTCCCAAGAAAACAATGACCAAAAGGATTATTCCCTAATAAATCTATGTATTAAGTCTTTCCATATTAGAGACAGATCACAATAACAATGTTAAAGGGGCTGGAAGACATGTGTGTTAATAATGTAATATTTAGACACATACAATCCACTTGGACATAAAACAAAGAACCACAGTGTAGAGAGCTGTTGTTCTTCAAAACCCTCAGAGCTGCTCTTCTTTGGAAAACAGGGGAAAAAAAAGATTCCCCATTAAGAGATACTAAGTTGCTTGTAAGCAAACAAAGCAAAATGCCTATTTATTTAAGCAACCCAAAACTCAAATAAACCCCAAGCAATTCAATTTTGTGGAAAGGTTCTCTTTTAATGCATGCTAGGCTTAATTATTTTAACAACATCTTTTCCTCAGACAAGGGAAAGGTCTAAACAAGCACTGGAGCCAAAAAACTTAAATTCTAACCCAGACAAATTGTCCAGAGATTCAGAAATTGCGCTGACAATAGAAAGCAGTCCTTCCATCCCACAACACTTATCTAAGGCTAATAACTTAAGCTAACAAAGGATCCAGAGCATGAGCATGCTAAAACCACAGCAACTCTAATACCCAACAAGGACTTAAAGACTTCTAAGTCTTTAAAAGACTAAAGGACTTTCAGTTAGAGGGACAGCATAAAAAAATAAAACAGGGCGAGATCTTTGTTAGGAAACAGATGTTTCTACACAAACTATTACCTAATCTTCCTTCTGTAAAGATTCAAGCTGAAAGCAAAGGCTATTAAATGTGATTTGCTGCACTGAAGTAGCTATGTGAAAGAAAGTTCATTCCCTAGACCTTCCAAAAAAACCCCAATAAACACCAAGACTAATGTACCACCAGGAACACTTGGTCCTCATGAGCAGTGAGGCAGGAAATCCCCATTTTCGTACATACTGACTCCAGAAAAGTTGGACACTACTGCTGGAATATGTGTCAAGGCTTGAACATCAGGAAAACATTAAAAAGAGTGAACGGGTTGGCACTACCCAGCTTTAGAAGCCAGATGGAAGAGGGGGAATGTTAAAGAACTCCAAGATAGTAGATCTGGTAAGAGATGCTCTGGTTAGTGCAGAAAAAGTGAGGGGTTCTCCCCTGAACATGTAGGAAAGACAAGACCTCAAGCCCTATTAAATTCCTTTAACGAGCTGGTACCCATGTCTTGCTTTTAACTTCAGAAATCATCTTCTAAAGCCACCATCCCTCCATCCACCCTAGGGACTGTGTCCTCTGCCCAAAGGGTATTTACACTGGCATTTGGGCTTCTCTTGTTTTGAAAAGGCAAGTTAGAGCACACAGAGTGTCCCCCACTAAACCCTTTCGGTTTCCATCTCTGCCTGCTGGCAGGCTAAGGTGAACAGTATGGCTCCTGCTATGGCAAAGCAAAAGTAGCAGGATTTATTTTCCTGCCATAAAAGTTTAGAAAGCCTAACTGCTCCAAGCCCTTTATTTTGTTAAAGAATAAAATTTGCACTTGTGCTGACATTTTGCAGGCAAGGCTCCAGAGTGATGGGTTTAAAAACAGCTGAGTTACAATACCCTAAAGAACAATTTGTAAGAGAAATGGCAGCAACCGTTAACTAAAGCATTATATATCTGTTCATGTCTCTGTTTGAGGCTGGGCTTTCAAAGTCATATTGCTTTTAGCTTTATGTTTGTTTCAGCTTGAAAGTTACTTAATTTTAGATATTTAATGCTTTTATAAATCAATGCAATTTCTAGAGCTTTACGGCAAAAGTATGCACTCGCTCACCTCAGTTATGAAACATCATCCCCTTAATATGGAAAAGGATGAAGTCCAGTGGGGTCCCACATTAGAAATTGATCACAGATGAGTGGCTGTTGACATTTTTGATTTGAGAACTTATTAGTTCATCTAGTGAGTTACGTTTTGCAGAACTTCACACATATAATGAGAACTGCAGAGACACAAATGTGAAATAGGACAAGCATCGTGGGCCATCCTGACACTTGGAAAAGACAGTTCCCATTAAAGCAGATATTTTTTTAAAAGAAATTTCTTTTAAGTTCACATTGTTCACCAGAGTTAATTATACCACAATACATCATCTTTTTCTCACGTTTTTCTCGCTGCCCTGAAAAGGATTATATGAAAAACAAATTAATCAGAGCTCAAAGTCAACTCCAATTTCCATCTGGCTGTGCTGTGTTTTCTTTGGATGCCATTTGAGAGAAAGCGTATATGGACTTACAATATAAACTGGTCTCTCAGACACAATGAAGTGCACAGAAAATGCTCTTTAGAGCATTTATACTCCATTTAACAGTTCTGGATATTCCAGTTCAGAGAACTTTTTTAATATAACTAAGATAACTTGCCTTTGTTTCACATTCAGTTCAGAATTGGAAATTAACTATTATGTATTTATTTTTGCTCACTAACAGAACATAAAAATGCAACAGCTGTTTATTACCCTGCCCCACTAGTTCTGGGTAGATTATAAACACCCAGAATAATTACCAATAGTGTGATCCATGCTGTTTTCATTCAGCTGCCTACAGATTTCCAAACCTTTCCTTAAGCTGCCTATCATTTATCAGGCTGGGCCTAAACCGAGTACCTAATTCACAGTCAGAAATTTGTTCTTTAAAGGCAGATGTATTTATTTGTTTAAAAGATAACTCCCCAATATGGTAAAATACTGAAGAGAAGCAATGCACTCTTTACCTAGACAAACACAAATGCCACCCTGGAAACAGCTCTTTAGTCCAGAAGTCTCGAGCTCTACCTGGTATCCACCAAGAAGCCCACTTGTGCTCTTTTTTTTGGAAGCATCCCACAGGCAAGCTGCAGGGCACATAAACTTCCAAAAGCAATAGAAATACCCACTCCACACCCCAGTCTTCCAGACGACCTGCAGCCCATTCCTAGTCAGAGGACAGATCCAAGCCTGCTCATGTAACTGAGATGGGGTCAATGAACTACCAGGAAAAGTGATTGCACATAACAGGTTCATACGACGAGAGTAATTAATGCTCCTTGATCTGGCAGAGCCTCCTGGCAAGTCTCCGTGAAAGCGGTGCCCTGGCTGGGACACCACGGAGCAGAGCTGGGGCTGTGAACACACACAAACACACACACCCTGCTCCACTGCTGAGGACACGGGCTGGGCAGGCTCCAAGCAAGCTGTGTCACAAAGTGCAGTGATCCAGCAGATTCCTCTCGACCTTAACTATGATTTGCCAAAGCTTACTCGGATCATTAAAGCCATTTTGACATGCAGAACTGCCTCATCACCTTGATAAACACCTGCTATCTCATCACCATCTATTTACAAACAGTCATTTACTCCACCCAGCAGCTCGTCACTCTTTTCCTATATCCACCAGTTACTTCAGGTCACTGGTGACTCCTAAAAGGACTTGGCTGTTGCTCTTCAGTGTTTGGAAGGAACCCTTCCCTTCTTTCTGCAAAACATCACACTAGCACAGACAAAGCAGCAGAAGGCTTTCTGTTCAACATTCACCCTACACTACAGCCTCTGCTTGCTACACCACACCCCAGCCGGACATAAACTCATCACAGCTAATTCACTATCGATACCAAAGTGTTACAGGTAGCATTGACAGCTCACACATTCACTAGTTCTAATAAGAGAAGGATTCATCTCCTACAAGAAGCTATTTCATCATGATGTAGTTACAAATTTTGTATTCCTCCAGGTTGCTCCACTTAAAAGTTCTAAAGAAACACAACTACGTATGTTTTTCTTGCAAAAAACCACTCTCCTTGACATTTTAAGCTTTGCCTTTGACCCTTTACTTTTTTGGATGACATTAAAAGGCTGTACTACACTTCACAGTCTCAATATCCTCTCAACTAACCAGAAGTTAAAGATGGAGCAACCACCACTATCTGGCTCTCTCAACACCAAAAGGCCCCAGACAAAGCAGCACCAAGGCAGCTCTGAGTCACCGAGTCAATCCAGCACATCCCTTTCACAATCCTAAAGCCTTTTCAACACAAGTCTACTCCAGCTGGGTCAGGCTTTCCCTAGCAACAGAGACTTGTTCAGCCTGAGCAGTCCTTTACATCTCTGAAACAAGAATGAGGATAGACAGCCTGCCATGAGCATCTCACCAGCAACCTCGATATCAACTCACGCTCACCTTTCTCCTGATTTCCCTTTGTTGCCCCTCTTCTGACTTCCCTTCTGTGAGAATTGTTTCCTTTACTTCACAGTAGAGATGCAAAGTTTATCTTAAATGAGGATACCTTCAGTGTTTCAGTTTTACAAAGAGCATCCCTTTACATTGTTTGCTGAAAAAAAGCACTAAAGGTGCAGAAAATGTTTTAATTCCATATTGTTTTCCTGTCCAGGGATTGTAACACCCATTCTGAGGGCCATGTCTGTGATCCACAAGGTTCCAAAGGGTTCTTTTTTAAGTTGAGCATGAGGTTGCTCAACTTCTCATCTACCCTGAAATTCTGCACAGTTGGTAACAAGCACAGTGTGTTACCATCAGTGCTGGATGAATTCCCACACAAAGAAAGAACTACGAGCCTTAATACAAGAACACAATTGTGGCTGGTTCTACTTTTAGAGAGCAGCTTGCTCACACCACCACAGCTCACTTTGCCAATAATGGCTTTTCTGAGCACATCCCACTCCAAGGAGAGGTCGGCTTTCCCAGACAGTGACTGCTGCTCTCTGGTCAGCAGAGAGCTGATGTTACCGAGTGCGGGAATGTTGCTCTCTCCCAAACTGCTCTAATGAAAGAGGCCTGACCACATCACCCCTCAGTAATGTCAGCTCAGAGCTGTGGGTCTTTCTGGGAGATCAGAACATCTGAACAGTGTTGTTATTTATTCCCAACAGAGCCACTTCCTTTTCATCATGTGTTTTTTAGTTTTAATCTATGGCAGGTCCTTATAAAGAAAGAGTCCAAAACAGCTACTGAATGTGGCTGCAGGCCAGCTGCCCTCATCCCAGAATCCCAGCATGCAGCATATCCGTTTCCAGGCAAGCATCTCCAGAGTTCCCATCCCTCTCCCACAACAACAAAACGCGTTTATTGCACTGGGTGGATTTAGATCTGCATAATGTATCACACTCTGCATATTGACCTGCTTACTATCTACTGGATCAACTCAATGGAGGGATTGTCTGGAACACTGGAAAAAACCTTAGGGCTCTAAAAAAATTCCTTGAAGACACTAAAAGGTTGAATTATTTTAGGAAAAAGGAAGTGAACTTAGGATAAAGCCAATCAGCAGGTTTATAAAGAGCCTCTATCCTACACGACTGTAATTACTCAGAAGAGCATCAAAAGGACACTTCAGTGAAAAGAGAAGTCTGAAAATGTGATGCCCATACAGACTATAAACAGGGGAAAGTATAACTTGATCTTAATATTCATTCTTACTCCTAAGAATCATGCATGTTTTAAGGAAGCCATCAGGACTGTCATACAGCCCAAAAAAAAAAACCTTTTAAGTGTTATTCGGTCATCACTGAACAGAGAGTCACTGCAGCCCATGGCCTGGGCCTAAGCCTTCTTTGTAGTTTCAGTGACATGGAAAGCAAAGCTAGAAAGTCTGAGAAGGTACAGCTTAGCAACCACAATTTCCCTTCGAGCCCGTGAAAAGTTTCAGTACAGTTGCACCACTTGCAGACATAAGGAAAAAAAAAATTACTACTGAAGTCTCAGGATTCTTTAATTGCATACTCTGCAAAGAAGAAATTAAATGTGGAGTTCACAGAAATCAGTGGTTGGAGAGATTGCTTATGACACTTTACATTAACACAGGATTCCACCACCCACTGAGCTCTTGGTTTTGCCTCCGTAGTGACACTATGAATGAGATATATATTTTAGTGTCTTTAATGTACTTACACAACCTCCCACAAAATTTCTGTACTCTCTAAGCTCACCTATCCTGTATGTGTCACATCAATCACTAGATCTCTTCCCAGGGAAGCCAGCTTCTGTGTTACCTCTTGGGAAGTCAGAACCAGTAACAAGGAGGGAACTAAATCTACATCACGATTCAAGCTGCTTCCCTACCCACTGAACTATTTCTCTTCACTGAATATGCTACATAAACCTCTTTACATTTACCAAGATTTTATGAAGATACATCTCTCAGGGTGGGGAGGGAATAGATAAAAGGCACACCACCATCCAGAAAATGTCAATCATTTTAGGTTTTGCTAAGCAAGTCCATAACTCAATTTCAACTTCTGTATTTCCACCACTAGCACAACGCTGCCATCTTTGGCTTTCAAAACATGAAAGGGAACACTCAAACCCAAACAAAACCCCACTATTTCCATTTGAATATAAGTCCTGAGAACATTCTTGATAACATATCTAAGGCCAAGAAGGAGGGCTTGGGTTTTTTTTCATTTAATTACAAGTTAAGCTTTGGAGGACAAAGCCAGACCACTACGATCTTCAAAACGCTCACGGGACAGGAGATTATATTGCAATGTAGCTTGTAATTTCTGAGAAACATAGTCTATTATCATTAATTTACCTCATGCCACTCATCACTCCTATCAACCTTTTACAGAATTATTTTCGCCCAGATTTGGAAGGAAAAAGTGGTGTCACAGGAGGCCAATCAAATTTGCTGCAAATACTTTAAAAAGCAACTAGACTCCCCTTCTCCACACATTTTCTCCTTGTCTCCCACAGCCCTTCGAAAAATACACACATCCTACTTTAATTTTCTCTTCTGCCACTCTACTAACTACATATTCCAAATCCAAGGGCCACTATGTTACCACACTGACCAGAACAAAACATTCACAAAAATAACACACAAAAGGGCTACAACCCACATCACAAACTCAAACTGTCTCTGCCTTTTTGCTCTTGCAATTTTCAGCTGTCATTGGCTAAAGATATCTCTGGCATTGTTGCTTTCCATGAACTTCCTCCAACTTCCCCATAAGTTTACACAAATAAAATTTCAGAATAAATCACGTTTTTGTCCCTCATCTCGCTTGCTTTCTCTCTGCCAACATTTTACTTTGAATGTCAACAGGAACAGCAGCTTAGCAAAAATGGAGCCAACAAAATGAATTGAATCCCTTTAATAATACTGATTGATGCCTTCTCTACACAGCTCACCAGAGCAAGGAGGTCTAGAATTAGCCCAGCTCACGTGAAAGCATCCTCATGACAAGTCATCCCCAAATTAATCCTCTCTGACCAAGACTGCACTGATCCACCACATCCCTCAGGGGTTCCTGTGAAGCCACATCCATTACCTCCTGCTGCTGAAATAGCACATCAGTGGCTCAGCTGGCATGGATTCCTGCTCATCCTCGTGGGTGCACAGGGCAGGAACAGGGGAAGGATAGCATCCAGCCCAGAACCACCAGCTATCAAAGCCAGGAGAAGCAGCACCAAATTTTTAACCCTGATCTGTAGTGCCCAGCTCACGGGTGATGCCTGTAAGACTCTCTGCCAAAGAAGAAGAAAAGAAGGCAAAGAGCTAACTAGAAGATGAACCTCACCAGCAAATTCCTCACTGATTAACGCCCAGTAGGTGCCAAACACTGAAAGCCATTGTTTGAACCTTACCGTGGCTGGAGCTCAACACTCAAACCTCCAGCAAGCCCCTCCTGTGCATTTATAGGCAAGGTAAAGCTGTTAGAAGCACCAGCTGAGTGCAGTTCCAGGATAATTCCCTGCAACACTGCAGTCACAGCCCAGTCGAGTTTGCCAGCCTGTGAGAAAATTGTCAAACAACAAAAAACACTGCAGAACAAAGCAGGTAATAATGCCTAAATCACTAAAGATGAACCCCCCCCCTCACAGGAGATAGTCTTCAAACCTCTGCACTCTTTCTTATCCCACACTGTGACTTCCTCAACAGCATCACAAAACGAGCACGTGCCATTCTACACAAAATATGTAACATACAAGTGAGTAGGTGGCACGTTATGATCAATAACGATGAGCGTAAAACATTTTTTTAATGGTGCCAATAATGTTTAAACCCAACGCCAGCAGCTTCAGTCTAATGCCTGCTAAAGCAAAAATGGAAGACTGAAATTACAAGCTGTTTATAACACTGAATTTATGTTTCACAATCTGTGATGACAATAGAGCTTAGCAAAAATTGTCTCTCCTGGGGACTGTTCTTTCCACCTTTAAAAAAAAATAGTTGTGCGCACAATTTTATTTATTTGTTTTTAAAACAGTTGTCTGCACATCCAAGTGACTCAGCAATTGGCTGACAGAAACCTATGGGATATACACTTAGGTAGCTGGGATAAGCAGCCAAATTCTTCCAGAATGAAAATTCATCATGTGGCTGGGCTCAGCAACTCACATTTAGGACTACTTTACCATTCTCTTAGCTGCCTGCCGGGTTGCCACCCCGCAGTAATCTAGGAAACCTGTCACTCTTTAAAAGCTTTTGGGGAATTTTTTTAGTATTATTATTTTCCAAAAATGGCTGGCTAATCAGGCCAGATCACTCAGGCTTCATTAGAAGCCAGCTGACAAAACAGTATCATAACATACAACTGCATCCATAATGGTCAGCAAAGGATTTAATAGTGAGTCATAGATCCACAGAAAAATTACAAGTCTGATGCAATTACTCTTAACAATATGCAACACAGGGCCCTACTATGCTGTGCTAACCAGCTCTTAAGCAATCAAACACAGAAGTCCCACATTTTCTGGCCTTCCACAGCAATGTTTCTGTCTTAACAAACTGAACTAAGACTTCCATTAGACCTGAATTTCTACCAAAATAGAAATTTAACATAGTGCTAAAAAAAAAAATAATGATCTAACTGAACAGAAGAAAAAGTTAATGCTATCAAACCTCATTTAACAGAACAGGCAACCCTCCCACCCCTCCCTTCACATGGCAGCTATACAGCTTAAAAATCGCATAGGTCATGCTGTAACCTGCTTTCTCAAGGCAGTTAAAATATGACCAACTTGCAATCCCCAAAAAGGGTTTTAAAGGTATTAAATTACATATATGCAGGTGCTGTGGGGCTTTCCAGCCATGAGCTAACTAGATTGAAAAAAGAACCTTCCTCTCCAGATACAAGGAAAAACACGTGGGCTGGCACCAGAGACAAGGTAACGAGTAGTTCAGGCCTTATCAACCAAAAACACTTGCACCATAACACAATTTAAGGTAAATGTAAACCAAAGTAGCTATACCAGCAGGAGTTCTTCCGTGAACTCACTTTTCTGGTCAATTGGATGCTTCCAACTCGGTTTTAGTATCACAAACACAGCCCAACCAAGGGAAGTGTCCTTTGTACCACAAAGGCAGCGTTCACAGGGTATTTATTGCCTCAGAGGCATCATAGCACAATAACCACGGAAAAAGAGAACCAAACACCTCTGCAATATCACTCAAGGTGAGTCTCTCCTCAAACAAAGAACCCTTAATGCACACAGGTGAGAAGCTACCAGACAAACAGGGTTAAGCATGGGAAACCAGAGCTCTTTAGGCACAGTCAACCACCGGAACTCCAGGAGGTTTATTTCTCTCAAAATACAAGGAAAACTTGAGAGCAGGATTTTCAACGTATCTGTGCAGGTGTTCTGATCAGCAATTAATTGAACCTTACTGTAAACTAGTTAAAAAAAAAAATAGCCTAAATATATATACCTTGTTAAAAAGAGAAAGGCCAACAGTGGTTTACTCCCAGCCGCTTTCCACACTTACAGTCAAGGTGACATTTGGGCCTGTACTGTCTGTTTTACATTCACATACTGCCCGAGACATTGGATTTCCAACCTCACACACAGTTTTTAGACACTGCCTCGAAGCACTGTGGGTGATGCACGATGCTGCAATTCTGGTGAGCAGAACAGTTTGGGTATTTAACCAGCCAGGCTCTGCTGATTTCTATTGCTTGGCAGCTGCGATTCCTGTCACAATATCCACTTTTACCAGAAGAGCACTGGAATGGCAGAGCAAACAGGAGAATTACTATCCACTCTCTGGCAGGTGCTTCTGGAGAGCCTGGAGAGCAATAGGTTGCCCCAGTGCATTTCTAACAAATCCTCCCGTGAGAAAGCAGTGGATTCAACAGGGTGAGACAAATAAATCCATGGCACCCTTCATTCAGCAGCTCCTCATCAGGGATTACCTACTCCACCCCCCCTTGTCAGCCAAAACTGGGGGGAAGAGTGTTGCAAGAAGGGTGTTGCAAGACTTTGGGGGGAAGAGGATGCAGGAAGTTACAGGAGATGGAACTCGGGCAAACCAAGCAGCAATATCAAACCCGGATGCTGCTCTAGACACGCACAACTTCAGGAACCTCCCCTCACTGGGATCTGCAGCAGCACTTATTTATTCCAGAAGGTGAATCAGGGCAAGACCAAGATGGAGAGCTCAGTCTTCATCACTGTTTTTACCCTCTACTTTGTATACATGCCCCTCTCCTACCTAAAGGCATAGATAAAGAACAAACACTTAACCTGACTTTAGCCAGCTCCCTGATACTATTTCATTATTTGTTCTGGTCATGAAGAAGATAACCTAAGAAATTAGAAGAAATTTGAGTCAGAAAAGATGGATAACATCAAGGAGAGAAGAACAACCAAGTGAAAGTTTTGCTTTGTTTTTATAGTGGATATCTACAGAAGTCATCTTTAAAATTAGCTTGTTGCATTCACTAGGAAAAAGTGGATCTAAACATGCTTTTCTAGGTTTAACCTGAACTGATTCTTGAAAAGCACAATTTTCGGAAAGATCACTATCTTAAAAGACCTCATCCTCTCAAAAATCAATATTCATCTCGGGCATCTCAGGCAGGGAGGACACAACACACTATAACTTTTTAGACTCAAATTTTCTTAACTGCAATGGAACCTCACCGCCACGACCTGGCTGACTGAATTAAAATAAAAATATCTTCCCTGGAGGAAATGTGGAGTGGGCAACTGCTGTCAAAAGGTGGTTTAGCACTAGAACACCTGGAACCTCAGCCTGTGAGCAGGTATGTTTCTTCAGCAAAGTGTTAACAAATGTGTACTACTTAATATTTAAATTATTACAGAAAATATATTTATAATTAACCTACGATAAGAAATCTTTCCTTAGAGAACTTAGGTTAAAAATTAAACAGTGAACTTTATCCACTGCAACAAATAAAAGGAGGAACTAGACAAAGGGAAGCAAGAGAAACCACATGAACCCTGTAATACACTCCTAAATATATAAACCTAAATGACATACTCTTTAGTTTCATTGCATTCAGAAACCCTTTTATCATGATAACAATACAGACACTTTACATTCTGCAAGACAGACAAAAAAATATTAGCTGATGCTCAATAGCTGCCATCTCTCAAACAGAGGGACCACCCAAAAAAATAAATTTGAACATTTCCTGATGAGAAGGAAACTGGCTCACGGGCAGAAGCTGCTCACAAGACTCTAGAATTAGGCTACATGATTGCATCAAAGCAAACCTCTCTCTGGACCGAGACTACATTGAAAAAACTTTTGGTGAGACTGTAGGAAGGTTTCACCAAGCTCTGAAATCCCACAACTAATTATAGCACCCCACATCCTTCTCCACCATCATCAACAGCAAAACCGGCTGCCAATCTGTGAGGTAGAAGGATCTAATCTCCACTGTGCCACTACAGCCACCCCAAAAAGGGCATTCTTCTGCCCGTAGTTATGATTTGCCTGCCCAAACAACATTAAGTCTCATCAGCCAAACAGCTCCTGCCAACACAAGCTGCGCCGCCAGGGCGGGTGTTCGGTGGCACAACCGCGCTGGGTAACGGTGCCACATCCACATCCAAACACAAATCTCTAAACCAAGTCAGAGAAAGAAAAACATAAAGTAAGAGAAGCGGAAAAAGCACAGGTAAGAAGGATCTGGACAAGAACACCCTCCTTCCCAGCTGCCAGCTTGAAGGTGAAGTGGTGCGGGAGCAGAGGTGATGGACAGCCCTCGGCCTCGCCTCACCAGCCTGACAGCTCCGCCGGCCTCGCTCCACTGTTGTGAAAGAAAACCACGGTATTTGTGCAAGGCTAGTTGGTTCCATGTTAAGAAAACACATCTGAGCCGACAGTGCTTTGCTTTACCACATGCCAGCTTCATTCAGCTTCAGAGTCAGAAACCAGGAGTCGGTCTCCTTATTGCCTCCACAGTTAACCAGCAATTTAGGACACAAAGTCCTGAACTCGCGAACCACCCCCAGATCCGTGAAACGGCCACGCTGCCCTTAACAGAAAACTTCCTAGTCTGCCTTGGAAAACATGAGTGCCTGAAGAAGGAGGTCCTCAAGTGACAGGAATGAATGACTGTGTTGGGTAACACTATGTCAAGACGTGTACAATGGAACAGATAAAAACAAAGAAATTCAAAGAAAGAAACCGGGAAGCAATCTTTGTTTTGGTGTGAATTGGTGCGCACCCATGCTGGGAGAGGCGAGAAACAGGAATGGGTCTTCATGGAGACCGTTCATTTATTAAAATGTCACAACAAAAAGAGAGTAGCTGTGACTAACAGACCCAGCGAGCTCCGGGCAGCTAAACCAATCCAAAGGATGACGGTTTATCAGAAAGGAAAGGCTGGTCAGAAGGAAGTAATGAAGCAGATATCCATCAAAGAACAAAAAGCAGGTCTGAGCACAGAGCCAGAAGCAAGACTGCACCAGAACTTACAAATGAAGTGTAAAACATCAGACTTGGCAATCCTGCTGCCAAGGAATTATTTACCACACCACGATCAATATTACAATACACACAGAGACGAGTATTTTTATCTCAACCTCCATTTGACCCGGTGGGAGCTACAGACACTTTCTCACACTAATTCACATACTTCAAGGAGAGTCAAGATGGGAAAAAAAGAGTTGGAAGCATTTCAGGTTCTGTCTCCTTTCAGCCCATTTTCACTGAATCATACCAAAACTATCTGAGGGAATAGTTCAGACCAAAACTATCTGAGGGAACAGTTCAGAATTGATTTGTGCTACTCGAGACCTGATCAGTAAAGCAAAATATTCAAGGATCACAGGAAGAGGTTTCATTCATGCATTGAGCCAAATCCTGGTTGTGCTGTCAGTCCTTTCAAGTCTTTGCCCTTCCCTCACTGCATCAAAAGCATCTCTTAAAAATTCCTCTGAAAAGCCTGGACAAATGCCTGAACTTCCAAGATCTATTCTCTATAGCCTTGAGCAAGAGTGATGGGAAACAAGCTTTCCTTCTCAATGGCTACTTTTAAGTTTTTAAAAAAAGAAAAAAAAGGCAACCGCTACTAGACTTATTACAAACTTAGAAACTGCAGCTCAGAAAATAGAGAAGGAGGGGAAGGCAATGGAGGGAGGAAGAAGAGGTCTGATTTTCAGACAATCAACTTGAAAAATCCTTACTTCAGTGAACTGGCAAATAAGCAATTTCAGATGTGTTAGACATCTTGCTTCTGAAACACAACCACGCTAAAGGGAAAAGGGTTAATTATATCCCTTATGCTCCAGAGTATTTCAGCAGGCTACGCATTATGTTCTTCTGAAGGGCAAGTTGTTCTTTTATTTATTGTTTAAAGCACAAACATAAACACAAAGTGTCCAACCCTAAGGTGGTGATTACCACTTTTACTAAAACAGAAATGCAGGGCTGCAGGCTTTCTCTGCTATAAAGCTTTTAAACCTGTTCTGGTTCCTCTGACATTTTCCCCCCTCACTCTTCTCTGATAGAGATCACAAAAACAACCAAGACATCTGACATACAGGAGAACATCCTGCTGATTAAGAGAAAACAAGAGCACATTACTCTTGAGAGGATACAAAGCACCACTTCCTAATGTGTTCTACTCTGTCAGCACAACAGGCTTCTTGTCATTTCAAAGGGAAACTGGTCATATTGATTTTTCCAAAACACAAGTATTATAAAAATATTATACATTTAATTGGTCTAACAAAGTGCTCCTGAAGTGGGGCACATCAACAGAGATCCTACAAGACAAGATATAAGGTATGAAGGTGTGGCTGTAAGTATCTGAAGATTCTCTGCAAGCGACAGCATTGGGAACTGCCAAGATCGCTCCTCATAAAGCTCCTTGCAGCTCCTTTAAACCTCAGTACGACTGAGAGGTGTCTTTTAAGTGTGGCACCTCTAACTCCTGAATTCACAACACCCTGAACAAACATCGTACTTTGCTGAAAACCAGTGTCCTTTCCACGCCTCACCAAATTTCAACCATGCAACTCAGTGCTCCATGTTTGCTCAACTTTTTCTAGAGGAAAGGAAAGTTCTTTACACCCTCTCAGAGCAATTTATTCCTCTCGTTGTTCCCCTGCAAAAGCCAGGCCAACTGAATCAGCTCCTCTGACTGAAAACCGCACACCCTGCCTGTCAGGAAGCCTGCAGGATTTTTTTTTTCCGGTTTTGTTTACAAATTCGAAAACTGAGCTGTTCTCAGACAGCAGGACCAGCCATCTCTTTTCCCCCCATTCCCAGTTTTCTACAATTCTAATTATGGCTACAGTGGGGAAAACTTGTACATGGAAAAAGTATGTTTCTTCTTCTCCTCCTAGCTCTTTATTTCTGTTTTAACATAGTATATCTGAGTGTACAGCCAAAACAAATTTCAATGGTTCAAAGACCATCTGAAAAGTCGTTAGGCAGAACACAGGTTGTTACTTCCCTTTTCAGAATATCCCTTCAGAAAAACTCTTTAAAATCAGAATTTTGTGAGGGATGCAGCAGAGGAGCATCCTCCCACCTCCTCTTAGTCCTCCAGGGAACTAAACCAAGTTCTCTCTTCCTGAAGTGATACTTCAAGGCTTCTTTATAGCTTGCTTCCAATATAACTCAGAACAGTGTATATCCTCCCTTTAACTTCTTCCAACAAATCCCCTTTCAGCAGAATTTACTCTCACATATGCAACGTGGGCAGAGTCTAGTAATGTGACTTAATAGTTCCTAACA
>VZTF01003047.1:1475691-1489192 GCA_013397755.1 Cnemophilus loriae | reverse complement strand
AAAAAAAAAAAAGGTTTTGCTAACAGTAAGTTCTAGGAAGGAAAAAAAGAAATTTTAAATCTTACCTGCACATTACCACAGTGTTTCTAATTAGTATCTGTCAAAAGAGCATTTCCATCACAAGAAAAGAACAAAGCTGGAGAATGACAGACGATTTGCCATTCATCAAAAGGTAATTGCAAACAACAACAGACACACAAAATGTTCTGTGCCCCACCCCACTGCTGCCCCTGCATCCCCCCCTCTGCCACCGTGCCTCGCTGCAGAGGAGCAGGGCACTGCCACAGCAAACAGAACTGGGAGGGAGCACGGGGATTTCAGGAGAGAATGCTCTGAGCCAAGCAACAGAAACACAGGCCAACCAGACAGAACTCCAGTACCGAGCAGACTAATGAAAAGTTTAATCTCCAGCTTCTATCATTAGCCACTTAAGACACCTCTCTCCCCACCTTGCTGCGGAGCGAGCGGATTATCATTCCTTGGAGGTAACTCAGCCGGCCAGACCGTCGCACACACACCTGCTCTCACTGCAGACATCCCTGCCCTGACACCCAGGGCAGCGTTGAGTTACTTCAGACAGAGTCACTTCCACATTCCACCCTCAAGCTCCCCTCCAAGAAGTGATCAGTCACTCTCGGCTTTCACACTTCAGTAATTTTGGAATCAACAGGAAACGGAGATCAATTGTGATTTTACTAACTCAATAGTGACTCATCATTCAACTCCCTGTAGCCTTCGAATTCATCTGCGAAGAGACGTGATAGCGAGGCCAAATTAAAAATAGCAAATCTGGCTCGCTCACAATTAACACTCACTTGTCCATCAGATTTGCCCCGGATTGCGACATTTTCAGGATTGCAACATTCTGACCATCTTGCATCAGATCCCAAAGGCACTCACAATTTGCCTGTCTCAACTCAACCAGGAAAAATGATCAATAGGAAAATTCATTATATAAACCCGCTGTACCACACTCCCTAACATCCATCACTCAAATTGAACATGTCTAAATAAGAGTTAACTCTGTCTATCAGTGTCCTCAGCTACTGACAACGAATCTTCTATTCTTTGTATTATGAAAATACTCTCAAATCATTAATTTCTTTCTGCTTACACAACCCTCAAGCCAAAAAAACCCTCCACATTTGCATGAAATCAGAAGTCAATAAAAAACAATTATTTCATTTACAAAAATAGAAAATCATTTTATATAAACCACTTCAATGCATTCTTCTAAAAATAAACTTAATTACAAATCTAACATGAAATTGTAACAGCATATATTAGGGCAAATGCCTACTGTAATTTAAATAAAATAAAAATAGTAAGCATATAATTTACACCAAAAAAAAGTTGGGACTGGTGAATTTGCTGTTCAGTGCTCTCTTGGAGCCACCCTTTGATGAAATGCTCAGAGAGCTTTTACATTCAACAGCTACTTCTGCAGTGCCTCATTTCAGTTTTCTCCAATGGTTCAGTTCAACGAGCTCTTAATCCCAAATTAAAAAGGACTCCTGCATAGAAACCTGTGAAACAGTCAGTGGGCAAGATCTATGAACTCTAAACTTTTGAGAAACAATGGCAAACTATTTTTTCTGTTTATTTTTTTTTAATCATGCCTCTCCTTCACACTTGGAGTTTTAATTAAGTCTCAAAACTCAGATCTTCTGCATTTCAATTAAAATTCCGTTTTCCATCCAAATAAAAAAATAACACAAATGAGAAGTAATCTACCAGAAAATACATCATTTGCCATTTTGTCACTTAAAAATGTGAAAATTAAGGATCTGAGCCAGTGCATCCAAGGCATCTAATTATTTACATGAATTTGTAGAAACACATCGCTATTCACTAGCAAAAAGGTCTGTACTTTCAAAAACAGTTGTTTGTGAGAATTCTAACAGCTGTCAGTCATTAAAAAAAAATCCAACTAAAAATATGCAAAATGAGATTAAAACTGCGTATTTGGAGCAAGCTCTTCCTGCCTGCCGTTATAAGTCACCACGAAAACCATTTACTCCATCTCAATAAAAAAAAAAAATTACAAACTAGTAGTGCTCTGAGGCTCTCATACCAAGGAAGAAATAAACTTTCAAGGACAAATTGGACCAAAATTCACAACATTTTCACCAGAAGGTTGCAAAGCCACACAATCCCCTCCCCTTGGCCTCTCACAGTGCGCTTCCATGAGAACAGAGGGGAATGCACAAGGCCAGGGTGTGCAGACATCCTAAATGCAGCATCCCTCCCTCCCTCTGCAAAAAACAGTAAACATGACAATTGCATCCTCAGCCCCTTCGCTCTGCCCTTCTCCCCATTAAACAGAATTCACCTCTTCCCGTGTCAGCAGCTCTGGGAGAAGCTGCAAGGGCATTAAACACAAATTCGAGGCACAAGACACTGGCAGCAGGGACAGTCATCCCGAGCTCAGAGCAGTGTTTTGATACTGCAGTGAACAAGGGCTGTGGCCACACGTGCAACAAGCAAGAAACACTGAATAGCTGCACACTTCTGTGAGCAGCTGCTCCTGAAGAGGAAGAGAATTCCCTTGGAATGAACAGAGAGCATCCCAGCACATCCTCGCAGCGAGGCCGAGCCACGCTCAACCCACCTCAACTTCTGTTTCATTCTTGCTGCACATGACACCAGGTAATGTTCACAGCTGCCTGTGAAGATCTGGGTTTATTTTTAGCGTAATATACTATCTCCTTATCAGTCAGCTGATGCCAACACCCCCATCCTCACACTTCTGTTCAGAGTACAGTCCTCGAATGCCTGGCAAGGAGCAGCTTCCCAGTGAAAGCGCTGTCACCTAGATGACAGAGTCACATGAGCATCCCAAGTCATGTCCCTGCTGCAAAAACTAAGCCTTTAACCACCCCTCAAGGACAGCCCTTTCTGTATTTTACAAATGGGGAGGGAAATACAGACTCCCGGAGGAGGAATACAATTTCTTCCCAACCCTTCAATGCTGGCAGCTCCTGAAGCACGAGATGCGATCACTCCCTATTTTAGCATGCATGACTACCAATGCTCACACAAATTATCTGGTTCCTTTTAAAACCCAGTATTTAAAATTACAGTATTTAACTTGAGGCTTTTCTATCCAACTAGTGGATGGATAAAGCTGAATGCACTGGTAACAACATCTTGCTATGCTTTATTTGCTCTTCATTAAAAAGAAGACCCTTGCTCTGAATTTATACTTTTCAAATCAGTATTTAAACAAAATCAAATCTGGAAAGAAAAACAAATGCAAACACAACTGTGCAGCATTACAATACAGCATCTGATTCCCACATTCCAACTCTCTTGCTCTTCAACACTGCAATGTATTACAGACAAATTTAAAAATAAAGTCACTGATATCAACTACAAAGACACCAAGAAAATCCTCAGACAGTGTTGGCTTAGCCAGTGGAATGTGTAATTCTTGTCTACATACTATCACTTTCTTTCATGAAAAATACTGGAAATATCTTTTTGCCAGGTTAACCAACTCTGACTTCAATCTCGCTGACATTTCTTAAGCAGAGCTGAATAATTCCATTCATATGCAAATGGTACAATAAGTCGTGAGTAGCAGCATTTGCAGCTCCCTCACAGAGATGAGCATTTACTCTCCCCAAGTTTCATCTACAGCGATGTACCCAAAATGATATTGGGCCCAAAAGGTACAGCCCCAGCGATTTACAGAAGGAATATTTTCAGCCTTGATGTTGGCTGGTTTTTTTTTTACTTTGTGGGGTATTTTTAAATATTAAAGAGATGAAAGAATCGAGAACTGAGATTGCATCTGTTGCCATCACAATTTAACCACAGTCCATGTATTTATACAGTGGCATCTCCAAAATAACACTGCATCTGTTAAGATGACAGTGTTTTTCCATGGGCTGTGCTGTGTTGTAGTGCAGTTACTCTAAAGCTGTTGCTTTTGAAGTGCTGATTGTCATCCACCCCAAATTCTTTTCGTAATCTTCCTCAAACGCATTGAATTATAAAGCTGTTGTGTTCCTCAGTGTGGCCTGGGAACAACAAAACCCTCATACATCTCATCAGTGGGCATTTGGCACTGAGGCCTCACAGCTAATGCAACATGTTTATTTAAACAATGAACTACCCAAAGAGCTGCACAGCCCGTGTACAAACAGATGTGTGTTTCATGTGTGCTCTGCTGCAGCCCAGAACCCCCACCACACACACTCCACTGCACTTCTCTGTGCCTGATTTCTGCAGGACAACAACTGCACCGACTTGGAAGGGCCTTTGTTCCTTCACTGGCCACTTCAGAACCACAATCCATCTAAGAAAATCTAAGCTTGAATCTTAAAAGAGACTCTCATACCAGAATTTGAATATTCAATACGTATGTCATGCCTCTTGTTGAGACATAGTATCAATGAAAATATTTGTCCACGTAGTCAGCCTACTCCAATGTGACAAAAATATAAACATTTTATTAGCTCTCACACAAAAAAAGAAACAAACAAACCTTCAGTCACTCCCAGGCAGGACCCTGGCAGGCTCAAGTCAGTCTCTAACCAAGCCAAGTCTCAAGTTTGAAATAACAAATTTGCTTTTCTTACACCCCATTTCTGCTCCTTTCTACAGGGCCAACTGCAGAGACTCCAGCTCCATCACGGGCGTAGCCGCAGGGAATACCAACATCACTTAATAACACAAAATCTCCACATCCAAGGTGCACAAGCAACAGGACTAACAGACCCGCTGACTTTTTGCATCCTCCTCCACATACAAGTGGTCATACAACCTACTAGTTTGCAACTTCCCCAGTCTCCCATCTCTCAGGTCTGACGAAGAGGAGCGGAGTGCACAGAGTAACTAACTTACATGTATCTCTGAACGCAGCTGGATATTCACTCATTCCATACATCCCAGGAGACACAGCGTTTGCAAGGGACTGATAAATTTACATCCATCTCACAAACAAACAACATGACAAAAGCTTCAGCCACGACGAACTGGAAGATGATATTAACTGCAATCAATACAGCATAACAAGCTGCTTCCACCTACTGGGGTTCAGAACAACCAGAAGAAGCAACAGCTAATCCAGTAGTGGAAGTCAGGCGCTATCAGAATTCCAGTGGGCTCCCCCTTCTATCCCAGTGGAACTCTGAACTCTTAAAGTTTGTGTCATCGCCTTGCTGAGTCTCTCTTAAGTTGGTTCTCAGCTAAAAGAAAGGCAGAACCACCTGAAAGCTTTAAAGAAACAATCCATGCTATGTAAGCCCAGCAGTACTTTGGAGAACAAACCAAATCCCCAGTGGAATCGAATTTGACTAGGGAAGACAATAATTTAACTACACATCAAAAATCCCAGGAAAGAGCATAAAAGACCACAATAAAACTAATTTCTGCCCTGGCAAAGAGCACGGGGACAGGACAAACAAGGAATTTCCATTGCCGCTTCAACTCTTCACACTTCAGCCAAGTGTTACTCTGAGGTCAGCTGAGCAGAGCAAACACGTGTCCGTTCCGACCGTGCAGGGCTGGTTCTTCACTCCCTGCCCAACATGAACAGAGTGCACTTTTCAAACCTTTCAAGGCTACTCTCACACAGACAGACCCAAGGGGATGTGAAAGGAGCAGCAGGGAAGTAAAAAGTACTACTTGTAGAAGGTCAAAATGTGGAGACGACTCTAAACTGAAGCCAATGGAAATAATAAGGAAACCAGCCCAGTGAGATCCAGGGATAAAGCCCTTCCCTGCAAGCACAAGCCAATTCTCTTGTAAAAGGTTGGTTACAGACAGTTTCCAGGGGCAGCTGTCACCAGATCTTTCTCCAAAATGCTGTATCCCTTTGACTAAGGCTTAAGATTTGAACTATCCCTGTCTACAAGAAGACCTTCCACATTCAGAAAAACTCGCGATCATTTTTATGGCTGCTCTCTCACACATCATTATGGTTTTTTTTCCCCTATCCCATAAATTCCTTCGGGAGCTTGCTTCTCAAATATAATGAGCTGCCTGTCTACAGAATCAGGAAAATCAGCACTATGTCAATTTATGTTTGGGGAAGCTGTTTCTGCACCCAAGAGATCTGGAATTCTCTTTCCCCACCAATAACCCTCTCCAAACACAACTGGCTCAGCTCTTGCAAGGTTTTCCCATGCACACAGTCCCAGGAAGACTTCTCAAGCTGAGTACCACGATCCATATGCAAATCAGACACAACGTCCCACTACGTACAAGCACCTCGCTAAAACACCTCTTACAAACCCCCAGCAATGCTAACAAAGAAGAGTAAATAAAACAAAGCGATGCCACCCTAACCTCAGCAACACACAGCTACCAGCAGACCCTTTCAACTGCTGTGCTTACAACTTTCCATCCCATAAATTCTCTCCCTGTTTCAGCAGAAATGTGCCTATAACTAAAAACAAAGCGAGCACCTTGGTCCTCCCTGCAGCTTCGTCTCATCTGTCTTACATAAGAACTGCCACTACACCAGTCTGAAGATAATGATGTACTCTCACTCGAGCATCACACACTCAGCTGCCGCTACCTACTGTATTCCAGTAGTAACAAATGGGCGAGATACTTCAAAGAGCGCATTATCCCAGCTCTAATTTATGCATGCTCCCTCTTACCATCAAGCCATTTATTTTAAACCTGTCAGATATACTTGTAACATAGCATCATGAATAATTTAAAAAGTAATCTGTATAAACCAAGTTTATAAACTTAACAGCAGGTACAGTACCTTTCATTCAAGCAGACTGCTCTCTGATAAAGTACAAGGGATCTTTGACTACTTCAGCATGTATTCATTTCATGCATTCGGAACTTCAAAAAATTCTTCTTTCTTGCCTCCAATCAAACTCTCTGCTATTTGAACAGTATTGTGTAAGAAGCTCACTTAAATGAGTAGCGTAATAATTTGCAAATTGTTCCTATTAAAGGAAAAAAACTACAAAGCTGCTGGAAACAGTCAGTTAAAATGACCCATCACCAATTCAACAGCAGGGGAAAACCACTCGTGTGAAGTTTGCCTCTGTCATTAAAAACTCCTGATATTTCCTGCATCTGCCCGATGTCATTTTCTGACACTGCTCCCAGCACAGGCAGAAGGGATGTTCGACAAAGAACTCCAAAAAAAGCCCACCTGTTAGGAGAAAGTGTTTTGATCAGTTGATGCTCACACTTCCAAGTAAACAGAGCTATCTTTACAGCTGTAATGGCACCAATCAGGGGTTGCAGATAACATTCACTGACCGGTCACAGAGCTATTGCAGCAACGTGTGCCTCGCTGGCAACACAGGCAAACGAACTCATTCGACCAAGGGACCTGCCCCAAACACACACCTTCACAAACCAAGTATTCAGGAAAGCAGGACACACTGAATTTACAAACTATGATGGTAAAGCACATTCACGTGCAGTTCACCTATTTCCTGCTATCTGTATCACGTATACTTTTTTAAAGTCAACAATGAAACCAAGTCTTAAAACCCAACCCGGTCAGCACCCCAGTGACAATGGGAATAATTGCTCTTAAGTTATTATTTAAATGAGTTTCTGCTGCAGAAAAAGTGTACATTTGCTGTTCTACCAAATTATTAACTAGTGGATTTGGTCCTCTAAAGGACTAATCTTAGTACTTTATTGGAGTGTGAGAGCCCTTCTCCTCAAATAGGTCAAAGACAACAGTTTCATTGAAAAAATTATCTGGGAAGTCACTGAAATATACAGATGTTTGTTTCTGCTCATACCATCAAGTTTACCAAGAAAGAAACAGACTAACTGGAAATGTACATGTCTGGATATTCCTAAATAAATAAACAAATAAAATTCTGTTACATGAAAGCTTAGGAGTCATATGCAAATCAATCTGTAAATAAACAACCATTTTTGCTTTTCAGCACATTTTAAACAATCGTGTGCCACAAGAGCAACTTCCTGAGGATATCAACACTGAAGAAGTTAATTGGTGTCTTGCAAGATATCCTAAGGGAATGGCTCATGTTGCATTTGCAAAGGTTAGAAAGCAAAACTTTCAGTGATAAGGCCAAGTTAAATCTTCACAACACACCCGGGTTTGCCAGAATGCATCTCCTTAATTAATCAGTAAGTCAAACTATTATCAAACTCAGTGAGCAAAACCAACAAGTCCAGTCTAAAGGACCAGGAGTCTGAGTTTGAGGACTCGGTACAGCTCTGTTTGCAGAGCACAGAAACATATGAATGAACACTGTGTGTTGCTGATCGTTTGCCGGTCCTCAAAGTTTCTCTCAGACAGTTCTGGACACAAAAAAAGACAAATATAGTACTCCAGAAATCAGTCCAGATTGTACCTGTCATGACTTGGCTAAGAGGGAAAAAAAAGCAGCCCAGAAAAACCACACACAAGACAGGCTGGCTAACAACCACCAATGTGTCTTCATCAACTGCTGTTTGTTGAGTTCTGCTTTTGTACAATAAAAAAAATGTGGAACTATTCTTTCTAAAGTGGCTTTCATAAATCATAAAAGCTAATCCAACTAACCTACACAAAGAAGCTGTCTATACAATTTACAGTGATAGAAAAATTATACATGTCAAATAGATCAAAATACTAAAACAGTATTTCTACCTTTCAAACACATCACTGCATTCCCAAAGTCTTTCTGCACACAAACTCTTAAAAGCAGCACGTTCCATTAGCACCAAAGCCCAGAAACCTTAAAAGCTCAGCTCTGTCAGGAAGATCCGAATTAAACTGCAACTGCAAAGCTGCAACAACTTTAATTATGAGACTCCTGAGACAATTACTTAAACTGCAGCTTTTTAAAAAATTGAGCATCCACAATAGTTTTCAATAACAAACTGCAGTTTATCCATTCCTATGTAGGCACTCGCACATAAATAAAAACCAGCTGCTACTTGATAGCATCCGAAAGCATTTCCAAATGTGAAAGCTTCACACTAAAATCCAAGTAATAATGTATTTAATTTCATAAACCAAAGTTTCAGGAACTTTTTCAGCAAGTTGCCATCAGCTTTTCAACTACAATAACACTCATGAAGTTTATTAATTTAACTACAGATAATTCAGATAAATACACTAACTTCTTAAAAATAATTTAATCCAGCACATTTTGTAAGTTATGAACTTTAGAGCCATTACAGATGATGAGCTAGATAAGTTGTTTGCTATGTGGGATCACAAAGCTAACATCCCGTGTGAGAAAAACAGGTTTCCTGCATATATTATTGCCTCTCTCTCTCTCTCTCAAAGTTCAGGACCATAAACAAACTTCTCTACAATGAAGTTTGCGGTAGCTCACAATTCACACAGATGGAATAAACACACAATATAATTAATCATTTAACAAAACTGCCTCTTCTGCTCTCACTGAGATCCAGTGATCACTGGTAAAATCTACCTCAGAGTAAAAAGAAAACAAAAATTACTGGGGAAGAGAAAAAGCGTTAGGTAAACATGAACTGAAACAGTCCTTTAAAGCTAATAGTTTCAGCCCTGAAATGGATTTTAATTTTAAATGTTAGATGCTTAAAAAAATTTCTCCTCCAAGATTTCCTTAGTAAATGCCAGTTTAGCAGAAAATTAAACAGGATTTGAAACAACTTTTCCCATGGTAACACATACTGATAGAAATTAATTATTTACCAATGAAGACAGATTCAGAAATCATCACATGGATGCTCTTTAACACTAGATTTTGTGTGTATCTTTCAAGATGACAATTTCAGCATCACTGGTGTGTGCCTTAACTATACCCTAGAATTAGTTTGGAGGAACAACACGTCAGGGAAAAGCTGACACAAAAATTAACACAGTAGTTGATCAAATCTGAGCAGCTTCTCTATTAAACCAAATAAATCATGTCTTCTGTTGTGCTGAAGTCAAACTAATTGATCTGTCTTCTTGCTCTCTGCAGCCCCTTCCCTCCCTCGTTTCTCAGAACATACATTAAGAACTAAGTTAAATTTCCTTCGCTTTACGCACACAAAAAACCCCAGTGTTCCTCCCTCAAATGCTGGTTCAACTCTGAAACTTCCAACACACCTTTTTTCCACACCCATCCCTCTGCTGCCTCACGTTCAACACATTTTGCCTGGTATTAGCTAAGTCACTTCCATTTCCTAACCTTCTCCGTTTCTGACTCACACAAGCCTTTGCTCCGGTTTTGGTTTGCAAACCAGAAGTCCAACCCAACACAACCAAAAAAAAGCCCGAGCACTGCCTGGCTCACTCTCCTTCCCCTGGACTCCAGGCACCACCACTCCCTGCGCACTTCCCTCCTCTCCCCTTTCTGGTGAACCCGCCTGACGCCAATTCCTTACTGGCTCTGGCATTTTCTATTCACAACCTCAATTACAGCACGAATTATCCAACTCCCAGTTACCAACATTCCCTAACCACTGGGCGTACAGGAAAATGCTGATGCAAAAGCGAGGTGTGTGTAACGCCGACACTCAGCAGGTCATGAGGGCTTTTACTAAGCAACCTGGGAGACAGATTAAGCATCAGCGTGAGCTACTGTTCATTATCAGAAACACAACATCCAGCCTGGATAGACAAACAAAAGCTCGGTGCTAACATGAGCAAACCCATCAAGATATCCATCAATCTGAAGTATTATCACACCTAAAACTATTATTTTCCTTCTAAGTGTTTAACCCGTTCCCTCCAAGACATTCCCTCTGTAAATACACAAAAGGCTGAAAATCAAAACCCCACCGTGCTCAAGGGAGAAAAGGAAGAAAACACCGTGTTTACGTCTCATCTTAAACCCACCCCCAGGATCAAGCAGCCTCCAACAGTTGTAGCTTTACACATCAAACGCACGGGCACGGCACCACAAACTCTATCTTAATGAAAGGTCTTCTCATTTCCATTTTTGCGCCGTTCTAACACAATCTCAGGGATTTCTCAGCATTTTAAAATGACTTTTTCTGAATCAGAAGCTCTCCACTGAAGCTACCTGCATTTTAAAGAGGTTTCTGTCACATAACCACAAACACATTTTATACAATTTAGCATTAAAGGGATGGGTCTCTCCCCTCCAGTTGTAACTCCTTTGTATTCCTATTTAGGAATGCTTTGCTTGTTTGACCGAAAATGGAAGTGCCTTTTAGCTATGACACAGTATATATGAAAAACAAATAAAAATTAAGATTAATCTTCCTTCCACTATTGTGGGGAGGGAAAAGAATATGAAGAGATGTAAAACATCTGCTCTGGAGATCATTTTTCCCCCTAACAGCAAAATTCTTTCAGCAGTAACTCGTGAAAACAAAGGCTATTAAACTGTAAACTACAAAGACAATCGATTAGAGGCAGTATTCAGCTAAGACAAGTTTTTCAGCATATCTTCCCATATTTAAGTGCCTGGATCTACTTCAGGAGATATTTCATTCGGCATGTTCATTTTAGGTAAGTGGTAACCACAAACACTTCAGAGAACTAGAACCTAAAATCCTAACATAATCTTCCTGCGTTACTTCATTGCCAGAGCTGGGTGAGCATTTTTATTTCAAGGTACTTTGTACCAGGTAAGACAAGGAAAACAATTCTAAGTGTGTATCCTAGCAGTTTAAGAATGCACCAGATCTCCTCCCCCTCCCGTTCTGTTCCTCCACGCTACTGGGTCCTTTGTAAGCCCTTCACTGAAGAAGGGCACGGCGGTTTTGTTTTTAAATTTATAGATTAATCTTCCCTCTTGAAAACAGCTCTAGCCAAAAAGTTCAACTCATGGAAGTAAGACTGCAGCTCTGCAGCCCTAGCTGGCCCAAAAGCCTAAACTGGGCCTTAATTTGCAAGGAGTTAACAGGCATTTACTGCCTAACAAAATATAATTATTACTCGACATGCATTACAGGCTCCATCTATGTGCTTCTTGCTCACTTATCTTTTTTTGTGTACTTAGCCTCACTGTCAGTGCATCCAAAGAACTTTCCTTTCTTTTCCATGCGAAACTACTACTTTTAAAACAGTCCTCCTGCCTCCTAAATTCTTTCCCTTTACATTTAAAATGGAGAAATTTGATCTCCTCGTTCCTTCCCTCCAACAACGCGTATCTTTCTGAAAGGGAGAGGCACACAACAACAGCTCCAGGAGCGTGTTGAAAAACACACGGCAGAAGAAATTAAAGCATCAGGATGCAGTACAGGAACATCCCTGTTTCTGCAGACGCTGAAGGAGAGGGAACACTGTCTAAAATGGTTGGGCTCCAAGGCACATTTACCATCTCCTCGTCTACAGAGATACTCCAGGAAACAAGGGAAAGCTAATTTCATGCAAGAGATCCTCAATCCAGCGTGAGCCCGACATACCAGGAGAAAACCGATCAGCCCCGGGATTAATCCGGCGATGATTGCAGTATAATCAATGGCAGCGCAGCCCTCCCTGCCCCCTCGATTCCCCCTGCGCCCGAGAGGGGCGGGCACTGCAACACAATCACAGGTTGGAAACGCACAAAAACAAAGTGGGGGCTCCGGCAGTTCCCGAGCGAGGCGGGCGGCCGCGGGGATGGGCTGAGGACCCGCGGCAGGAGGGACCGGGGCCCCGCACCACGATCCGCGTTCTCCCGGTGTTCCCGGGGAAGCGCCTCGCACGCTGCTCGAACCTCGGCGCTGGGTGCAACACGGCCGCTTAGAAAAATGCATCGCCTTTAAGATCGCAGCCCGTTCGGCCATCAAACCTCTCTACTGACGCACAAACGTAAAGTGTCAATGTGCGAATTATTTTTTTTTAAAAAAAATGAACGGCAGCCTGTGACCTTTACATTGCGGGATGCCGCCGTAATTCCGCACCCCGCGCACAGCGAGTGAAACCCCACCTCGGCGGTAAAGCGGCAATAAAAGGCAAGGCGCTCATTTCCAGGAATTCCTCACTCACTACGGCAGGTTATTGCATACAGCCTCTAAATATTGACAGAGATCAAGCTCCTTCCATGCGGGGAAAGCGAGAGGACTCCTTCCCAGCCTGCGAGTGTTTACTACGCAGCTCGCAGCCCTGGCTGCGGCGTCTGAGCGCTGCCCCGCGCTCGGGGGGGACACAAAGGAGGGGCACGGCCCCCTCCGCCGGGCTCGGGGCTGCGGCGGTGCCGACCCGTGTGTACAAACAGGCAGCCGCCCCCGGGGAAGGAAGGCGGGCATGGCAGGGAGGGAGACGCGCAGCCCCGGGTTGTTAAACGTGCTCGAGGAGCAGACGCGTAACAGGAGGAAAACACGCAGAGCCCCGCGGGCAGGGGCGAGACCCGCTCGGCGCCGCGGCGGGAAACGGCGGGAGCCCCGGGAGCCCCCCTCACACCCACGGGCAGGGAGCCCCTCACACGGACCCCGGTACGCACGGGGACCCCTCACACCCCCCCCAAGGACAGGGAGCCTCTCGCACACAGCCCAGACGCGCAGGGAAGCCCCCCCCTCACACACACAAACACAGGGACCCCCTCCCGCTCCCCAAACACACACAGGCAGCCGCCGCCCCCGCCCCCTCCCCCGCCGCCCCTCACTCGGGGGCTCCCTCACT
>VZTF01003047.1:1457028-1473435 GCA_013397755.1 Cnemophilus loriae | reverse complement strand
CCCCTCGCCCAGGCGGCGGCGCCGGCGGCGCGCGCGGAGGCGGCGGCGGCGCGAGCGAGCGCCGGGAAAAACCCGGAGCGGAGCGGGACCGGGAGGATGCTGCACCCCGGGGTGCTGCGGGGCCGCCGCCGCTCCTGCCTCTGCCCCGGCCTTCCCGAACGGGGAAACGGAAGAAGGACACCTGATGGATGTGCAGCGAGCATCCTGCGGGGCGGCGGGAGAGCCCAGGAGCGAGCCCCGCCAGGGGAAACGCCGCTGTGTTCCTGACAAATAAATAAATAAATAAATAAATAAAAACATATAGAAAAGGCAGGGATGGGGTTAGGAGGAAGGAGAAATCCATAGCTGCGATTTTTACATGGCGCGTTTATTTACGCCGTTTAATGGCAGCCGCTCCTCAGTTTCACACTGAGAACAGGGCCAAGGGCTGACCCTGGAGCGCTGCTCCCAGGGATGCAGGTCAGGAGCGAGGGACAGGGATGCCAAGGCTTGGCTCAGTGCAGGGGACAAACCACAGTGGAGCATGTCCCTGTCCACACTCACCATCCTCCCCTTGCGCGCTCACCGTCCCTATCCAACGCTCCAGCATTGTCACTCCGTTTCTCAGCTGTTTGCTCGTATCCCCCAATGACATTGGACACCCAGCCCCCAAATGGTGGGGACATGGGATGAGTTGAAGCAAAAAAGGTTTGGGCTTTTTGGAATTGGAAGACGTGGGCCGTGTTCCCGCTGTTTCGCCGGAGCTCGTAGTAGCCATGCTGCGCGGCATATGGGTGTCCTGAGTAATCACAGATTTGTTGCAATACTTTGGCATGGGGAGATAGCAAAATGATGCTGAAGTACAAGAAAGCAGACATCTGTGAGCATTAGCTATATTCTAGGGTGTTTTTCAAAAAAAAAGAAAAGTACATTAAGAAATTTGCAAATGTCACATTATTAATGCAAATGTCAAAATTAAGTTTTTACATTTAAACCTAAATTCTTCTTGAGGATCTTGTTTTACAATATCCTTCAGTGATGTTACCCCATAACTTCCAACAACCTTGCACTGTACATGTTTTTTCTTCTTGTAGTTTCTCTGTTCGTTCTTGTACCGTTTGCACTGTGGGAATGGTCCAGTTGTCTGAGCTACTCATTAGCTCTCGTACCCCTTAGGAAAGATGGAAAGGTTCGATTCTGTGTCACAGAAATTGAAGGGAAGATCATGGCTGGGTACAACAGGGCCAGAATTGCGACGTATGCAGACAGGACTCTGCCAGTAATTTAAGGATAACTCAAAGCAAGGGTCTGTGCCCATTTGGGTGGTAGCACAACCCTTCTGAGATTCCCTGCAGGAAAATCAAGCATTTACACATGAAACTATCCTGCACTGCCACATGTGTGTCTACCATATATTTTATCAACCACACACAGGCTTTCATGTCCTCAAATTGAACCAGAGAGATCTTCATGTCCCATAAATTTTTACTGTTGCTGGGTACAGCTGTGGCTGCTACGGGCGCCAGTTCTGAGCAGAACAAGTGTCCCTTCTGTGCCTGTCATGGTATTGATGCAGCATAAATCGTAATGTCTTATTTACCAATTAATGTATTGTTGTGTAAAGGCAGAGCTGAAGTGGGAACTGCGTGTCTATCGTTCATCATTCTGCTGTCATAAAGAACTTTTATTTTTGTCAAATAGCCTTTCTTTCATTACTTTGGCCAATAGGGTAAGTCATGGACAAGCCCGTTGTACTGGGTGACGTACAGGCAGAGAGCAGAAAGATGTGCTGTGCCTCCAAAGAGCTTCCACTCTCGTATAAACACAGTCCTATAGGTGTCGTAACGTAGTTTGTGTCTGGAATCTGTCCGATTCTTTTAAAAAATTAAAAAAAAAAAGTAGTAATAACAACATATTGTTGAACTGGAGGCATTCACAGTGCTCTCCATCCTCCTGAGCTGCTGATGTGAAATTCATAATTTGTAATTGTCTGGCTGGATTCTGCCAGGGTGTCTTTACCTTTTATTCAGTGGAGGTACATGGGAGGAACCCCTTTTTCTGTGAATGCCAAGATGCCCATAGCTCTGTTCTCTTAACCTCTTAAGAGGAAAGCTGTGCCCAGTGTTGAGCTTTCCTCGCGCTTTCCCATGTTCAGCAGCTTCCAGTGCCAGCCATGCACATGCACATGCTCAGCTTCAGTGCACCCTTTTAATCAGATTTGGCTCCTGTATGTTGGCGTCTTTCTCCAGGAGGGCTCCTGTTATTTTCAGTGGAGATATTTAAATCAGGATTTTTCAACACGTACAGCCACACCACGGTCATATCCTTGACGATGAAAACCTCAAGCACACTGTACTTGTGCCATGTGCAAAATTAAAGTTATAATTTGTACAAATTAAAGTTGATTTTCATAACAATGTGCTTCATGATGACATCGTGAAATAATGACTCTTCTTCTCTGTCCTGTTGGTTCTACAATCATTCCTCCTCTCCGTTTGCACTGGGCTTTGTGCTTCCCCTTTGTCCACTTCTGGTTTGTGGTCCTTGAGATAGATAGACACAAAGAAACACCTGGTTACACACACACATTTTACCCTCCAGAGTGTGATGCTGAACGCCACCAGCATACCCGTGTCTTTGTAAAATGCCGCTTAAGTGGAAAACCCAGGAAGTGTGGCAGTGGGGATGAAACAACGCGGTTAAAACAGCCACTGACCCCGGTCTCTCAAAACATGTATCTGCCCAAGGCAAATATCCTCATACTCAGCCATACTTTAGTTTTAACAGCAGCCTTACCACTGCTTTCTGGGGCCACCACTGGGGAGGAAGAGGCCTCACTCATTCCCCTGCCTCGGTGCTCGGACTCCGTATAGGCTTGACTAGACTTTATTTTGGCTTCTGCAGCACGTTCAGGGCAGCCTGACCTCTTTACCAGACGCTGGCTTGTCATAACCTTTATGCATTTGAACATTTTGTATTACCAGCAGAAAGGAGCTGCTGAAATTCATTCTCCTGCCTTCTCCAGCTGTGTCAGCTCCCTGGGACAAAGGTCAGCCATCAGGGAGCACTGCCCGTGTCTGCTCCAGGGGCTGCTTTTCGGAAGGTCTCTGCAGCTCCTGGCGTGGCCCTTGCTGTGGTCCAGCAGCTGAGAGCACCCACTGCAGCCACCTCCTCTGCTCCAGAGGCTGCTGGTGCTCCCAGCTCGCCTTGTTCAGCCTCTGCTTCAGGCTGAACCTTCTCATTGTGGGGAGGTATGGGTAGGTAGGAGTTCCAGGTGGGAATTATGCCTGGGTGAGTGATACATCTTTTACACAGCCTGGGTAAGAGGGTTTTGTACACCTGAGAGACAAACAGAAATCCTTGGAGTTCACTCTTTTTTCCCCTCCCCTTATAAACTGCATTTTATAGACTCATAACAAGCCAGGCAAAATGTGGGTTGCCCCTTTTTACCACGTTTTTCACTTTTTGCCAGTTTTTTCTCTGCATTGAATCTCACCATGTACCGATGACCTTCACAGGCTCCCGAATGCAGGAGGATGCTCAGTCTCCTCCTGGCAAGGGGACAGGAGCACAGCACACCTCAGATGGATGCTGGGTGGGCAGGTTGACGTTAACTCCTCTCTCTCTAGAGCCTCTCTGGCCTCTGACCATCTTCTCTTTCCCAGATCTGCAGGATTTGGGTAGAAATGGCCATCTCACTGTAACATTGAGAGGGCTGTGCAGAATCCTGCAGCTGCGGGAAAACAATGTCTTAGGACAAAGAGAAGGAAAAAAAAGCCACAATTGGACACGTTTAATGTGTTCAAGATTTAACTACCAGAGTGCTAATCAGATAGACCCAAATGAAGGACATTTCTTCGGCTCTGAGTGAGTTCTATTTCTCCTGGCCCTAATACTACTGCAAACAGGAGCTGAAGATTGTTCCCTTCTGGAGCAAAGAAAAAGCAGAAGGAAGAAAGGGTATTGTTTATTACCTCTTTCCCATACACATCCCTCCTTCAAACAAAGAATATGCAGTTACATGGATGATTTAAGGGCAGCAGCTGAGCAGGAATAACTATAAAATTCATGTTTTAATAACAACAACAATAATAAGCACACAACAGCATTTATAACCCTAGTTACAGGCCTGAGATATCATATCCATAGCAACTGCAGCAAGCGGTGAATGCCATATATTTAGAGTTCCCGTGCACCTGCCTAAAATAGCCACCGATAAATTATGCTGATGTTTGTGCCTTTTTGACAGGGTTTTAGAGGGCTGTCGATGCACTCTGCAACCGCGCTGAGCCTTCGTGGCGCGGCACAGCAGCGGCCAAACCCCTTCCCTACCAAACCCTGTGTCTGTGTTCCCTGTCGTGCTTCTGGGTGTGAGAAATCAGTGACAAAAGGGACCTCGAAGGTGAGCAGAGTGAGCCAGAGGTGCAGGGGAACAGCTGCTCCCAGCGCCTGTTGGTTCCCCGCTCCTGCTGTCAGAACCTGCCTCCCATTAATGGACTGAATTAATAAACTGTTGCAGGTAATTAGGGCTGTATCCTGCTCCCGTTGCAGGCAGTGGCGAGGTGATCATGCTGCATATTAATGGCGTGTGTGTAAATAGTTTACAAAGAGTTAATGGGTGGCTGGGAGGTGTTGGAAGACGTGGCCAGTCGGTTGTGGAGATTGGTGCAGAGTCCAACAGAGTCCAACAGGTCAATCGCGTGCTTGTAACCGTGGCTTATGAGCATCCACCAGGCCATCTGTTGATGTGCTTATTACATTTTATAGCACAAACTCCTGATGTCTGCAATGTGCTTATAACAGCTATTAATCTTGTATTATTAACCCTTTCAAAGCAACGTGTATTTGAACTTTAACACCACCAGCAAGAATTCCACCAAGGTAAAAAGGAGAGGGATCTGATTTTTACCCCATGTACTGTGCAGATGGGGTCTGACCCTACTGTATGATGTGATATTTGCATTGACCACTTTGAGTTTTCACATCTTAAACTTAAATATGGATGTTCATGAATCCTATGGAACATGAAGCAGCCTGGTCTAGTGGAAGGTGTCGCAGCCCATGGCAAAGGGATGATGTTTAAAGCCCCTTCCAACCCAAACCATTCCAGGATTCTGTGAACCAGGCCCAGGGACGATGTGATGCTGACCCACAGCAGCGAGAGGGACGTGCCGTGATCGTATCAATACCTGGAAGAAACTTGCTGCATTTTCCAGTTGATTAGTACCATCATCACTAGATCTTAAAATATGTTTAGAGGCAATTAAATCTCACAGTTCATTCGTAAGGAGAATAATTATTGCTGCTCTGAAGAAAGAAACACAGGTGCAGATTGACTCCAGTGCCTTTAAGCTCACCCATCTTACCTGCAGGAGAATTAAAAGGGCCCAATATGCTTCTGTTTTGGAGGCGTCATTGGTTTTTATTTAAACCTCAGGTATACAATCATCTATTTATGACAGATTTCAAAATAAACTTCTTGTTTGTCTCTGCATTTGCAGTTGAGTCAAGACAGAGCTGAATATACGAAAGTTAAGAGTATTTGCTCTAGTTTGGCAGAACACATAAATGGAATCCAAAATAAAGGAAATAGAGGATTAAATAGGATTTAAAAATGGAATTATAGACTGTAGGTATTCATTTATATCAAATATTTGATAGAGTTCTATACAGAATAAAAGGACCTAAACATTATATGAGCACAATATATACAAAATTGTATGTTTTTATTTATCCGCATTTCCATCACTTCAATTACATGCTATCATCAAAACTCCTTCAAACCTAAGGAACTCCAAACTATCTCACATTTACAAGAAGAAAGAAAAAGTTTATTCAAAAAGATTATGGAAGAGCACAACCTTAAGACTAATAAATTGTATCTCCAGCATAAAAAGCAAAAAAAAAAAAAAGTTTCCGAAAATTATTGAAGAAAAAACCCTGACTCCTTCTTGGCTGAAATAAGATTTTTGACTTGCTATAAAATCCAGGGCTGGGCAGGTATTTTTTTCAAAGGCATCAAATTATGGATTGGATCAAATTGGATTTTAAGGTAAATTAATGTGCAACCCTGAATGGCTGCATATACATCTAAATCATATTGCAAATGCTTTAAAGCTGTTGGAACATATTTCCAGGTGGTTTGGGAATGTGTAAATATTAGCACATTCTGAAGGTTGGTTTTAAAAGGCCCTTCATACTCGATAGGTCTTGACATCAATTTTCCCCTAATTTGCTCTGTGTGTGTGTGAGTGCGCTGTGTGACCACCACGGATTTTAAAAGGGATGACTCATATGGGTTTAGTGGTAGAAGGAGGAATATTGGTCTAGAGATGGAGGACATGGAAAGAAGGTTGTTAATCATAAGCAGCTTGGAAAAGAAATCTTAAAACAGTTTTTTTCCAGGATGTGCCAAATACAAGAAGTTACAATACTCCTTTGAAAGATGGGTTTCCATCAGACCAGCTCCTGGGCACTCCCTGCCTTTAACCCCTTCCTCTGCCCTTGCCCCTTTTCCACCTGTGAGTGTTCAGAGTGGGCACAATGCCCATGAAACGAAGTGTCTCCTTCTCCATACCTTGTTTAGAAAACTACTGCATTTAAATAAATTAGTCAAATATAGAAGGTTCTTGGTTTGTGTATCAAGGAAACGAACTAGAAATACCAACTTCAAATACTTTCAGACTTTAGGTTCAATCAGAATACAGGCTGTGGATCTAATGCTGGTTTTATTTAGAATTTTAAAAGAATTAAAACTGGCTAGTTTTTTAATGCAGGGGCTCCAAGATTATTTCTTGTGTTGTGCTTTTAACTTTCTCTTCCTGTGCTTCCACTACCTACAAGCCACTTGCCAAGAACACATGTGCTTTCCGAGGAGACTGGTTCCATTATACAGCAATTACTCAAAAAATGGACTTTGAATCTCAGTTGTTTAAATCCCAGCTACCAGCCAATTATAACCCCAACAGAGACAAACTGGCTCCTTTACATAATGCCTTTGTTAACTCCTCTGTATTCAATGCCACGTGGATACATTCAGGCTACTGCTTTTTTTTTCTGGATGGACTCCTCTAGCCTGTCTGGACTTTTATTCTACCCCTGGAGACAGTCACAGCTAAAATTCCATCCAAATTGGGAAGATGTAGAATAGCAGCTCTTGAGACCAGCCATCAAATAGCTTTTATAAATATAATATACTCTCCTTAGTGACTTAGGACCACTTTTCCTGCAATTTAACAAACACTTGGGATAATTTAAATATTTATCCAAATAATTTGGACAACCAATCAAAGCATTTCTCCTCATATCTCTCCCAGCCACACACTCTCCATTTTCTTCTCTCACAGCATTTCTGGAACTGGTATTCATGCAAATGAACTGGGGGAACACTGACAATTTGTCCTTCAGCATCGTGTGAGCTTCTGGATTTGTTTTGTGCGGGAGAGTTGTCATTTGCCTGGAAGTTCCCATAGTGAATTTATTGGTCTTCTGACGTTCCTGGCGCCAGGTCTGCATTCCCATAAAACAAGCCAGAAGAAACTTGGGAAACAGAACCTTTATAGTATCCACATATTGGGCCATATTCAACTCCAAAGTCAGCAGGTGCAACTCCCATTGATTTCAGTGGGAATTCTGTCTGCTGAGGCTGGAGCTGAACTTGGTCCATAGTATCTGGCACCTTTCCCAAAAACTCTCTTCACTGAATGCTGGGAATGAACCAAAGCTTAATACACTTCTCTGCTGTCCCTAGGAAAGGAATCAGTCTGTCTTTTCAACAGATTGTAGAGAAAAAAATACCTGCCAGTCTTGCAGAGCTGCTTTTGCCATTGTGCCCCGGTGTGAATATGTGACATGTTCTCATGAACTCACACTCCCCCTTGTTTAAAGATAGTCTGTCCAAGATGTCCCTTTTCTTTTTCAATAGAGGCTTAAAAGGCAGAATTCATTTTGTCTTTTTTTTTTCTTCATGACACAGTATTTCTTATGCAACGATTTTCAAACATCACTGTAAAAACCTTCTAATGCAAATAATTTCAGAAAGCATCTCTCCTGAAAAGGAACACGATTTTGTCTGAAGAAATGTTCTTTCTGCTAAGTCATCCTACAGAGGAAAATAGCATCAGATAACATTTTATTTAAATCCCTGAGAGGGGAGGGAAAACTCTCAGGTGCATTTTTAAGACCCTCACATTTTAGGATGTGTCATTGAAACTGAACATATGCTTAAGTACATTCTTAAATAAGACCCTTTGAATGAGGTCTTACATAACTGTATCTTCATACCAGAGGATTTGCATTCTGTAGTATTTGCAACAGCAAGTGTAGAAAAATTAAAATAGCATTATAATCTCCAGGCAAAATTATGTGTGGGTTAAGGCATGAGATTCCGATTCGTCAGCGAAATCTGGTGAGAGCAGATTTTTCAGGAGGATGTCCATCATCATAGGGGCAGGATCTTATCAGCGAGGGCTGTTCTCACAGGAGTCTGGCATAGATTAGTTTATGTAAATTCCAGATAAACTGCTGAGTGAGATAGGAGGATGCCTGGCTACTTTCTCCACCTTCTCAATCCAGATAGAAATAACCGAGACGAGGCCACGTCCTTACCTGCTCGAGTGGAGTTGTCAAAATGTTCTTCCCATCATTTGGTCCCACCACACTCACTGTCAAACATGCCTTTGAAAAATCCTCTCATAGGCATCTAGCTGGCAGAAATCTGCCCGTGGACATTTATGAAATGTTATTTTCACTTTCCAACAAGCAAAACTGCAGGAATTTTCCTGAGGAGGCAGCAGGGCAGTTCCATCAGAGAGAGATGCGTGGCAGGGGTGCCAGGGATATTCCAGGCATTTTCTCCTTTTTTTTCTTTCTAGGTGCTGGCTTTCCTTCTCTCCAAATACTCACAGTAGCAGCTATTGCTCACAAATCAAACAAAACCACATAATTGTGGGATTTTCTAAACTGCTTTTAATCCAGATTATTGCCATTTATAGGTAGACTCCTCAGAGCAGATTTCTGGTATAACACATTAGCTCTACAGTCTCAAGGACCAAGAACAAGTGCATTGAAGTTGCACCTCTGCCAAGTGTGTTGAGGGGCAATCGTGGCAAAGGTTTGGAGAGCAGGGGAAAGGAGTCTGGAGCAGGAAAAAGGATTTCTACAAAACACCTTCCTGCAAGGAGCCGGAGGGCAGGACTTGTTCTGCAGTGCCACTCAGTGCATCATGCACCTCAAATACACCATTTAACTGATAAAATGTATTAAAGAAATATCAACTTCTTCGACAAAGCCAGAGGAGCCATGAACAGAATGGCCAGGGGAAAAAACCGTGAGTTTTCTGAGTTATAAGATGGAGCAGGCAATGCTAGAAGATGTGGTCCGTAAAGGAGCCTTTCAAATTTTCTGCTCATGGTCCTAAACACCATCCTGCATCAGGTCAAACCAAAGACTTTCCTCACTAGAAATATTTGTGCAGAGCCTGAAATGGGGAGGAAAGTATTTTATAAATTACTGTGAAAAGCATCTTCTGGTTTTATCAGGTCTGAAACACCTCAGCAAGAGGCTTTGAAGAATATCAGCTTCTGGGGGCTGGGGGTGTCATTGCTCCTGAAGAACAAGAACAGGTCTATATAGTCCCTTTTTTCCCTCCTGGATCCCAGGTATTAATCCTGGCATTTAAACACTGAAACCTCCTGGTTCCTCTGCATGGTCACGTCCCCACGGAGCACAGCACGAGCCATTCTGGCTGTAGCGATGATACAGGAGTTTTATCCCATGTGCTGTAATATTGTCCCTTGTAAAGCCCAGCACTGTGGAGCAGGCACAGTAAACTGAAGACAATCAAAGTCTTAGAGGGTAATATGAGGTTTTTATGTGTTTAGTAGCTTATGGTGCTGTATAACTTCAGAGCCCAAACGTGGCAGTGGCCCCTTCAGATCACACTATTAATATCAGATAATGAGCAGTGCTGCTACTCCTGAATTCGGGCACACCAGAGGGTGATTTCCAGCACTCCCAGTCCCCAGGATCAGTGTCATCCTCTCCAGTGGGAGCTGGGCAGTGCTGCTCGGGATTGCAGTGGTGTCAGTGTGGCTGAGGGGGAGCTTTCTGCAGTGGTGCAGGTGTAGCCAAAGATGGGAATTTGGCTTTTTTGCTGCTAGGGATGACCTACATTGCAGTAGCAGAGACATTTTCAAAGGGAGAATAAGTTTTCTTTGCTCATGGCACCCATCCAGGTTTTTTTCTCTAAGAACAAGCTCTCCTCCACACTTTAACCCCAAGTCAGGACTCAAGGCCACCTCCATAGTGGCACATCCCACAGTGTGTACCCAACACCCCAGATGAAATCAACATTTTTGGGAACTTATTTCCCCTCTGCCCCAGTGAGACCACTCCTCAAAATCAGCTTCTCCATGTTCCTGCAGGGAATAATCAAGATTTGAGCTTTATTACAACCTTCTCCCCACTCAACCTAACACGGATGATGCTCTTCTCAGCTCTGGCATTTGGCACTTCTGCAGCCTCCGGATTCTTGTGAGGGTCCAGAGAGCAGAACTTGTCTCCATCTTCCCATCTGCTCTCTGAAAATAGCTGGAAATTAAGGTTTAAAACTGCCTTGCCTTTGGGCTTTACTTTCCTCTGCCTCTCTATAGGAGTCACAGGAGCATCATGCCTAGAGCAGCCTCCTGGCACTACACAAGCCTTAGCAGCTGATCACAGGCTGGTGTGCCNACCCAAAACCAAACAATCCCCCCCCAAAAGCAGCTGGAGAAGGTTTCTGAGGTCACTATTGGTGGTTAGGACCAAGCTCAGCTTGCATTGCCTGTGTGGTTTTATGGGATGCTCCTGCACTTAGGAAAAGTGGGGGTTAAATCACTCTTTTTCCCAGATTTTTTTTTTGGAAGGATGACTGAGCAAGAAGCAGCACAGTGACTGCAATGCATCCCTTATTTGCCATCAGTAAGAGGTGTGTGAACAGCAGTGGAAAATGACAGGAACAGTGTTTGTACAATGCATTGCCACTTTGGAAAATTTGGGTACTGGTAATAAACTGTCACATATGCAGGGCTAACACAAATTAAGTCTGTGATACACCAAATGTCATCACATTTTCAAATTGAGAGCATCTTGCTCAGAAAATCTTTTACATTTTGAGTTCCCAGTGCCTTGAAACAACTCCCCAGCAGCAGACATGTCCCAGCACCTGAGCAGTGAGCACAGGACAGAAGGGAATAGTAGAGACCAGGTTTTTTCCCCATTAGTGGTATTTTGCTCCTTCCCACACTAATTGGAATTCAGATAATGTTAACGTTTCCATTCTTATGTTAAAATTAATAGTAGACTGCTGGTATTTCAGCTAGACATTAATTGTATAATATTCATACGACAAATGCTATTAGTTTTAGAAATCTTCTAGATAAACTTATATAAATTTGTCACCACAAACCCATGAAAAAACTTTCATGCATATTAATTAGGGCTTTTCTATAGTAATGCTAGAATCCTGAATAGTCCAATGTTCGCCTACTTCTAAATAAGAAGGGGAATATCCAGCTGTGTTAGTCCATTCTTTCAGTCTTTTCTTCCTCTGAATTGTGAGCCTGGCATTTCTCACCAGTCTGTAACACTGAAGAAATTCCCTTCATACCAGGACTGGCTGCCACAGAATGTGTTGTATAACAGGTTAATATTTTACAGCTATTATCTGACTGTTATTTGAATTTGAGTGATTGGAAAAGGAGAAGAAAACACACACAAGTCTTCTGAAGAGATTGAGTGAACAGCTGGGATACACCTTCCCAAATCCACGGGAGGTAGCGGGAGCTGCTGAGGCCGTTTCAGCCACAGGAAACTCCATGAGCCCAGTTCCTCCCAGTGAAACCTCACTGGTAGCAGCCTAACAGCAGTTTTCAGGGGCCAGACCCTGAGCTGAGCTCAGGGGCCTCACGTGGGAAGGAAAATAAAATCATTGCAGATGTGCTGGGGGAAAGGTGCAGCTTTACATTACCCGCCAGCCCTGCCCCACCATGGCATCCTACCCCATCATTGCCAACCTCTGGGCTCTCAGCTGCTGTTCACATTCACTCTGAACCAAGAATTGCCACTTTAGATGTCCTCTGCAGTCCTCACATTTTGGTCCTGGAGAGAAACACCCCCTGCTCTCTTCCTTTCCCCGTATACACAGGGGTAAACTCGTTTCCCACTGCTCGTCCCTCCGGCTGGGATTGCTGCACACCCTCCACACCTGCACGTTCTCCTCGCAAACCCTTCCCTGTGCTGCGAGTGAGAGGAGCTCCCCAGCTGGCATAACCCATCAGAGATCCACTGAAGTCACCTGTCTGATGATCTTCCTGGATATTCCATTGTAAAAACTTAATGGCAGGTTTTATTGTCATGCTATTTGCATTAGAGGGGCAAGCCAGATGTTAGGATCATTACTCGGTTGTTCCTTGATTCTACCAACCAGGCTTTTCTTCCAGCCCTCCATTACCTCCTCAGCTATTCCATGCCTTACCCAAACAAGTGTTTGAAGGTCAACTTATTTTCAAGGCGAGCCTGCAGTTCTAATCCAACGCTCTTCTCTAAAAGAATGCACCAGCCTGACTATGAAGCACAAGCTGGTAGGAAACACACTTAGGAAAGCTCTTTAAAAAAAAAACAAACAACCAAACTTGAGAGGTGAAACTACTTACTTTAGTAATGAAATGTTACATATTAAGGTAAATGAGTACTTAGCAGTGTACAAAATGCCAGAA
This sequence comes from Cnemophilus loriae, assembly GCA_013397755.1. Lineage (NCBI taxonomy): Eukaryota > Metazoa > Chordata > Aves > Passeriformes > Corvidae > Cnemophilus > Cnemophilus loriae. The sequence goes on along the minus strand of VZTF01003047.1, from coordinate 1,460,701 downwards.
ACTCATCAACATCCACTCTTTACTCATGACTGTTAGAAAATGACTTTCACAAATGTTCTGCAGTGCTTTGTGTAACCTGAGTTTCCCCATTTCCCTTCATTGTATCCCTTTGTGCAATTCAGATTTGTAAATCATTCCAGGAAACTTTATATTAACTCACAAGAGCCCTCCAAGACAATATCCTGTAATTTCCACTGGTCTGAGTCAGACCTAGTCATATCAGCTCAGAAATATCTGTGACCTTTTAGTGTCATTTTCCTTCTGGTGATCACAGAAAACCAAAGTAACTTCTGGATAAAGTTTTGCTTTGGAAGGGGAAGGTTTTGCCCATACTTGCAGCCCAGCTGAATTCACACTGAATAATTTCATTATGCCTCTATAAATTCCCCTTACAGCTTAAAAGGCACCGGGTATTTTTCTTCCATTGATTACAGCTGAGTAGTCTAACGCAGCTGCATTTCAATGGAAGTGAAGTGATTCCTTTATATCACAGCTATTTTGCCGAGAGCATATGGTGTGAGGTGGATGAAAAGGAGAGTATTGCAGGCAGCCACAGCACAGCCTCATCCATCACACCCTGAGCCTCCCAGAGCAGCGTTTTCCTGTCTCCTCATCCCTCACCGACTCCTCCTTGCCGGGATGTGCAGTGACAGGAGCACTCCCAGTGTCCCTCAAGCAGCTCACACATCCCATCTTCTGCTTCATTTCAGTCCCAGCTCAGCAGAACCCGCTTCCAAAAGCAAGAAAAGCCGACGCATTGTGGCTATAGAGGAAACATTAGTGAGGGTGGCTGTGCTTTCCCATCCTCCTTTATGTGGTGTTAGAAACGAGCAGCCAAGGTAGGAAAGGACTGGTGGCACAGGAAGGCAAAAACTTCTGTCCCACCAGTGAATATTCACTGGGAATACGACCTGGGCAACGAATTCAGGCTTCAGGGCATCCCTTCCCATGATGGGCTCCTGTTTTATTTCTGACAACCTCTGCTAGAGACCATTCACTAATGCATCCAAACCCTTTTCCCGACAAACCCGCTGCTTCCCAAGGAAGGCAGAAACTCATCCTCTTTTGTTTTCATCCGTTTTCACAGTGTGCTTGTGCTGAACTGACTGACATGTGAATAAGTCCCAGGAGAGTTATACCTAGGACGCTTCTACTAAATATTGCTGGTGTAGTAGGAGGGTGCAAACGCAAGGGAGGCATTTGGAACAGACTTGTAAACAGTTGCCTTGGTACTAATTAGAGTGTTACATTGTCTGGTGGGATCCACTCCCAGGAATGTGCACAGCCTGGATTAACTTTTCCAGAGCCGGGGTGGCAGACTGTAAGCAGGCAAGATCAGGAAATCGCTTGTAAGAGGAGTTGAGTTGCTTTTGAATCTCTTTTCCAGGGGGCTTTTTTACTGGTTAGCAGCAAAGATGTAGTTCTGCCCAATATCCCAGCAGCTGTGCCTGCATTATCATGGGGTTCAGGTTCTTTACAAGACAAATTGTCATTTATCTTCTGCATGTGGGGTTGCTCCTGTGAAAGCAGCGTGGTCCAAGGAACCATCTCCAGAGGAGGATTTTCAAGTCCTGGGGTTTGCTGCTAAGCTCATTTTTGACCTGTTTGGCAACCTCAGCCAAGACACTTCTCCAGTCCTTGCTCACACTCTCTAAACTTTATTTTCCTGGTCCTGGGGCTCTACAGGTGCACTTACCTGTACAGGAGCCAGGCACACCGAGGTGCTGCTGCAGCTCAGGGGGTACAAGCACACAGAATCGAGTCTGGGGAGGTGTCAGGACTGTCTCATCTGGGTCCAGTTTGAAACATCCTCCTCTTAACACTGCCATGAATTCTTCCACAGACCTTACGGTCGAAATCATCTTGCGCTTTTCATCTTTTTTTTTTTTTATGTTCCTTTATTCACCTAATCTATCACACCTGCTCATGTCAGCACCTGTTATTCCTGTGGATTTTCCTGCATTTGGCTATGGAAGAGCCATCAGGGGAGTGAGGATGTTCTGTTCCTTCAGTACCAGTCACTGGCTCAGGATCTGAACACAGAAATCACCTGGCCACCCTTTCATTCCATCAGGGGGTATGGTAGTGCTTCAGCCCTGAATGCTCTCAGGGAAAAAGGATCCAGATTTTCTTCTCAGTCAGAATTCCCAGGAACTTTCTGCAAGTCTTTCCTAGACAAAGGACTGCTGAGAATACAAATGCTGGGACTCGAGGCCGGATAGAAGATGTTGTGCATGTAGGAGATATCCTGGAAAAGGAAGGGAAATGCTCACATCCCTTGACGGAGAATCAACACACGAGGTGATCTTTCCTGTGTGAAGGATCAGACCCGATTTAGGATATATGGGAGATCTCATTAGCAGAGTCTGGCCATTTATTGCACATACTAATCACTTACTTAATGGTATTGCTATTTGATTATTTAATGGCTGCAGCATCCCTTTTGATGCCTCCTTTGTACACGCTTAAGTGTAACAATTTCCAATTAAATAAATGGCTTTGGATCTCACATTACTCTTTTAAATAAAAGGAAGAGAGGTTAAAGATAGCTACGTGAATTAATTCTGGGATTCCTGAGACTTTTTTTCAGTCTGTTTGCTCAGTTACAGAGGATTATTTCCAGGTTCTGAATTCAGAATTCTTGAGTATACAAAGGGAAAAACTGCAGGGAACCAGCTCAGCCCACAAAATCAAGAGACAAGTTTCTGTGGGGTTTCTGATAACCATCTTCGTGAAAAATTTTAGGTTATGTGATTTCAGCAATTTTCCTTACCATGATTATTTTTCTTTCATAAGGGCAGCTGAAGTGTGTGTATTTAAAGTGACTTAAAAATTTCAAAACTACCGCCCCCACAAAAAAAAGGCAGCAATCTAAATGTCATGCAAACCTGACACCACAGATCTGACCGTGAGCTCATCTAGCATAATGTCCACTGGAAATTTAATCATTTCCACAATAAATTCTTCTTTTATTAATGAGTAGCTGATTGGATTTGGTTTCTGTGACTCGACATGCGTGAGTCCACCTGCCAGTTTTTGTGGCTTTGACCACCAGATTTAAAAGGCTTTTCCCTCTTACTCTCTTTATATCACTATGAAAACGAAAAAAACAACCCAGACGAAGAACAAAAGGAAACTCCCCGAGTGACCGCACAGTGGAACCACTGAAACCAGACACCCTCTCCGCAAAGTGATATCGAATGAACCAAGTAAACAACCTGCAAAGAAAGAGATAAACCCATTCTTCTTATCTCTTTCAATTTTTGTAACCTTAGACATCAGTTTTGACTACAGCAAAAATCAGGCAGAAAGGCGATTTTGAGAAACTCTTAAAGAAATGGGAGAGGATCCGACGGAGCCGCTCCTGACTCATCCTAGGAGAGCTGGGTCGGGCTGGACCGGCTCGGGCTGTGTCCCTCACCCAGCGGAGCCTCAGATGGCAAAATTCGGGATGTTTGCTTGCTCTGTCTGAAACGGTTCCTTTCTATTGGTGTTGAGTGAGTCACTAGCCAGGAACTGCATCTCATGCGGACCATATGCAGGGAGCTGCAGAGATCTGACTCAGAGATGTAAATCTGTGTCGTGGGGAGGCACCGGGGGGGTTTCGCCACGCTTTATTCTTTCCGTCTTTTTTGTTGGTGTGGGGGCGGCAAAAAAAAAAAAAAAAAAAAGA
>VZTF01003047.1:1435623-1456997 GCA_013397755.1 Cnemophilus loriae | reverse complement strand
AGACCCCAAAACACGTCTCTTTTGTGATTTTAGGGACGTTGACTTTGGGAGAAATCAATTTGATGAGAAGCGCGTGGAAGGCGCGCCGGAGCCGGGATGCTCCGGGGTCAGGCGCCTCCAGAAGGATCCCAGCGCGGTGTTACGCGAATCCCATCGCTCGCATTCCTGGCGCCGGGACCACCCACATCCGATGGGAGCCGCGGAGGCACGGAAATCATTTTGCTCACATGTGTGTGTGTGTGTGTCTGAGCGTGTCAGCCCAGCGCTGCGAGTGTTGGGGCACCACCAGCCCGGGCCAAGCCGGTGCTCGGGGGGCTGCGAGAGGCGCCCGCAGCTCGGTGGGGAGCGGGGCGCTGGGACGCTGGGATGCTCCTGGGTGGCTCCTCCGGCTCCCTGCCCCAGGACTGCCCCCGGCTGCTCCCGCCAGGCCCCGATCCCACGGGCGAGGTCCGCTCCGGTTTTTGGGGCGCCGCATACTTTGCCCATGACATAGGGCGGGGGCTCACGCCAAGACGCGGGGTGGATTCTGCCGGGGGAACCTGGAGCCTCACTGGGAAACTCGTTCATCAAGAGCGGAGAGAGAGGAAAACCCCAACTACCCAGGCTCTGCTCGGCTGCGAAGAGGTGCTGCTTGTCTCACACCGATTTTATTGCAGCGGATTCCCCCGCGGCGGGAGAGCTCTGCCCTGGGTGCTGATGCCAGCGAGCTCTGCCTTGGTCCCGTCGTTTTGCTTTGAGATGTGGAATTATTGATAAAATCTTCCAAGACGGGATGCTGAGGGGGAAGGAAATGAAAGGTGTAGAGTGTGAATTATTCAGAGTTGTAAAGTCTTGAGACAAGACCACAGGCGGGCATCCTCTTGACAACACCTTCCTTAGCATGAGCACGGCTTTCCCCAGTGCCTTTCCCATGCAAAATCACCCTTGTGATCAGATGGAGAAGCTGCCACAGGTTTCAGCTGGACGGAAGGAACCTAAACTAAAGTATTGTTGGCCTTTAAATTTAGGCAATTAAAATCGAGCCTAGGGAGCAAAAAATTTTAAAAAGAAAATGACATTTCTTTCCTTTTGTCTCCTCTCTGAGGGCTGGCAGAGCTGCTTGAGGCCGCTCACGTTGCCCAAGGCTGGGTCCTTGGAACTGCAACCACTGCACAAACCTGTGCAAGAGCTGCTCGAGGCTGCACCGTTGCATCACAGCCGTGAACTGCAGAAGGATTTTGCATAACTCTCCACTTTTAATTCTGTTGTTACCCCACGCTCTGGATGTCTGAGATGGCTCCTCCAAGGAGTGCATGAAGCTTTCCAGAGGCTGGAGCAGACAGAAGATCCTAATCTGGGTGGTGAAGGGTTTGTGCTCTAGGGCTGTGCAGAAACTTGCTCAGGACCAACTGTAAGCTTGGAATTTCAGAACTGTCCTAATTAATTTTCTGCTTCTCTCTGATCCCCAAAAGCTGAGCGGACCCCAGTGTAGAGAAGGCAGGCTGCCAGCTGCGTGCTCTGCCAGGGGAGTCCCTCAGTGGGGAATACACTCCTGTGGCCTCTTTCCATAAATCATGACAAGGAGGTGTGAGTGCAAGGCTGAAAATCCGGTGGTGGCTGCTGAGTCCAGAGGGGTGTGAGGAGCAGGTACACCACAAGCACGGCAACAGAGCTTGCAATGCCTGTGCATCTCCTTCCTCCCATCTCCTGCTGCTGGTCCTGCCGGGGAAATTTGGATTTTGTTGTGCCACTCTTGAGAAAAACAACTGGAGGCTGGAGGGGGGCTTCCTGGCAGACAGGGCTCGGTGAGGGCTGGGTGAGGCAGGAACGATGCGATGGCAGAAAGAGAGAGGACGGGAGGAAGAGCAGGAGCTGCAGGTCTGGGCACAGTCATGCCTTCGGTAGGAATTTTGCAAGTCCCTGTCTGCATAGTGTTGTTGTTGATTTTGCCGTCTTTGATCCAGGTAAACAGGACTTGTGTGCACAGTGAAAACAAACAAGCCAGGCTGGAAAATATCATGAGTCAATAAGGCTCTTTCGGTGCCTCCACCTTGCCTAACCCCAAGTCAGCAAATGATCAAGTGCTTGGCAAATCCAGGGAAGAGCCCGGGACGAAGAGCCCGGGGCAGCCCAGCCTCCACACTGGGCTCCAGCCACCCTCTCCTGCTTAATTAAAAGACCATCAATGAAATGTTTAAATACTGGGCCATCTGCATTTCCTTATGAATATTGTACTGGCAGCACTGGAAAGCAGGTTCCCTCTGCATCTGAGCCTCCACTGGCTGTGAGGGATCCTCCCAAATTAAACCTGGGGATCAGCAAGACACTATTTATCACTGATTATCACTTGCTGCAGGGAGCAGCTCACTCCCTGTGCTCCTCCTCACCTCTTTCCTACAGATACCATCAGCCAGCGCTTACACTCTGGTACAGCCCAGATCTCCTTTCGTCTGGAGCCATCTCTCGGGGTGACTCAAAGTTTGGTTCTTTCTTTAAGTTTTCTGCATCAGGCTGATGAAAAAAAAATCTGAAAAAAAAAAACCCATTCTCTCTTTTTGCATTTTACTTTGGCTGGATCACTTCCTACATTAGATTGAAGGCTGGAGTTGATGACTTGGAGGTCTTTTCCGACTCTAATGATTCAATGATTCTGTTATTTTTATGACGTGGCACTCACGATTTCTGACATCTAAACAAATGCTGGCAAATTTCCAGGAGTCCCGGAGGTGCAGAACATGTTCAAAGCCACTGTGGATGTATTCTGGTGTGAATGGGAGGAGGTTGGGGCAGAGGCAGCTTTTCCTGAACACCAGCTCTATGCTCTCTAGGCTGTTCTCTCAACTCTGCCCCTCAGTACATCGCTCACCTGTGCAGCCCGGGATGCTCAGAAAATTGAATTTCTATTTTTAACGGAGCACAGACCAGTCACACACCATGTGGGTGCTTTAAATTTTGTACTGGCCTCGTTCATCCCCTTCTCAGAACGCGCTCACCCTCTCCCCGCTTTGGCCAGGGGGACCTGATATCTCTGAGCAGCATTTCGTGGTTGGACTTGACGATCTTAAAGGTCTTTTTTAACCTTAACAATTCTGTGATTCTGTAATTGCTCATAAACCTCTTTTATTACTTTTCAGTTTTTCCCTTAGCTCTGAGGACAGGAAGATCAAGCACATACTTCTCATCATTAACCCTTTTCTGTCTATCCGAACTGAAAGCTGTGCTGCTCTTCCCCACTCCCTGGAGAGGCAGCAGTGACTTCTTGGTCCTGCTGAGCCTGTGAGGCACCCTAGGGGAGATCGAGGAAAATATGGGACTGTTGGGATGGAGATTCCAGATGCCAAGAGGAAAAGAGACTGGAGACTGCCCCAAGGAACCAGGGGTGGTGTCACCCCAAAGAACCAGGGGTGCTGCCACCCCAAAGACTGCTCCCCTCCCCACGGGTGTGGAGAATTATTTCCCTCACAGGATGATTCTGGCATCCAGATGGCTTAATGGCAATTTTTTTTTATTATTATTACTTCAAAGTAATCATGGGTGTTGGGTATTTGGGAACCTACAAAGAGAGCTCAGCACCTGCATATATTTTAAATTATATGCTGTGTTAAATGAACACGAGACACTGAGCGATTTCTCATCTCTGGGTGGTTTTAAATAGACAATAAAAAACCCCAAGATAGTAGATAACAGTTTATTGCAGAATATAAATTAATCTCTGTTTAGCTAAGAAGAGAACATACCACTCAAAAATTAAATGCTGGGCACCTAAAAAGCAATAGAATTATTAAATAACACAACTAATAATAAGGATATCCCACAGAATTATCTGTGTTTTCATCATATGGAGCTCTTTGATTATTCAACTGTTTTATTTTCTTGCTTGAAAAAAAACCCAACATAATTTTTAGTTATTTCCATATTAAAACACCTTGCCCACAAAAGAAATTAACTTTTTTTTAAATGCATTGCTGAAATTAAGTTATATTATTTCCTAAAAGTACCATACGTAAAAGTAGGAAAAGTTCAGTGGAAAGAGACCAATAGAATTGGTCTTTTCTTTGTTATATTTTATTTATTCTTCAGAACAGTTTTGCCATTTTCAGTGGAAATATTTATCTATTCATTTCATGAAGAGGCATTAATTGTAACTATTTAAACATTTTAAATAACAGTAACTTATTTTAATATTGTCTTTTTAAAATTAAATTGTTTTAAGCACAGATTTAATGTAAAACTTACCTGGACTACCATCAATTTCTATAGTGAAACCACTTTATAAAGGATGCATCAGTCAATTGACCAGAGAACTGCACTGATTATTCTTTTTTTGTTTTTCAGACTAAGAAGATATTTTGGTGTTTTCTTTGCTTCCTTTAGAAAAATCCTGGGGTTTTCCAATTTAGGATTTTTCAGGGAATATCCAGTAAGTGGAATTAAACCTATTACATTTTCCAACAGGCTTCTGCAGAGGCTTTGTGAAAATCAGTGCTCTACATGTATTGTTCACAAAGTTAATTTTCCTTTGAGTGTAACAGGGATTTATCTGAAAATGGGCATCAAGCTTTGCCTTGAGATAGACCCAATTTCCACCTCATACTACGAGAGTAAATCAGGTGTAACTGCTGCACCCAGTGGGGTTTTGTTTGTGTAAAGTCACTGTGAGGAACACTGGAGAGTGAGTGCATCAGAAATGCAGCTTTTCTTAACAGCAATCCAACTGGAAAACTGATTTTCTCTGATTTACTCCCTGGAATTTGTACCCTTTTATTTATAAAACCTCCCTGCTATTTGCAGCCTCCAAATTTCCAACCAGCACCCACTCCTGGGACGTTCTCCACAGTGGTGCTGGGGCCGTTTTCAAAGGAGGCAGATTCTGTCCCTCTGTGTGCATCCCATGGGGAACCAGGGCCATGATGAAAGATTCGGAGTGATTTGGAACAGGTGGCACAAGGAGTAACCAAAATATGAGTTGTGGAGGAGCAGGGGTGGCTCTCGTGGTGGCAGGGTCTGTCCTGTCCCCAGAGGAGCTGATCCTATGGCACAGTCTGTGCCTGTTCCACTTAAAAAAAAATTAAAGGAATATGTGGCACACTTTGTACAGTTTTATTAACACAACTTTTTTTCCCCAATTGCCTAAAGTGATTTGTAGATGTAAGTGAGGAGTCCTAAAAATTTCTTAAAAGTTTAAAGAGTCTTAAAAATTAAACAAACAAAAAAAAATCTTAAAAACTTCCCTTCCTCCCTTCTGATACCTGAGTACTGTCCTTACACAGCACTAACAGCCTTGGTTAGGATTATGATCATTGGGATTAAAGATCTTAGAGGTCTTTTCCAACCTAAACGCGTCCCTGATTCGATGATTCTTAGAATAATGTCTGGAAAACCCAGCTATGAAATGTGATGCCAGTGTCCCAGGAGCTGAAGAGATCCAGAGGCAAAAAGATAATCCTTGAATTCCCCAACCTGATTAAGTCACAGTGGTTTCCAGGAACCGTTTGCAGGATTGGTAAGATTTGCTTAAAATATTATTTGGATTTTAAATTTATATTGTCAAAACTACTGGCTCAAATGAAAGGAAAACAAAATTATACTTTTCTGTAGGATTAGGCAATATTTTCCTATTGCAGTTTTATTTTATGTATTTTATATATTTTATATATTATATATATTCACAGAGTCATAGAACATCCTAAGTTGGGAGGGATCCACATTCAATTTAATATCGTATATTTCTTATGTATTTCGTATACTCAGTATAACATATGATAAATAAAAAATTATATAGTATAATAATAAATATATTACTTAGGGTTGCATCCAAACAGGAAATATTAATTCCAACACACTGCACTACAGAAATTTTTAATAATCTGAAAAAATAAAAGTGTAAACTTAATGTTTTTTAATTAGTTTTCTTTTCTTTTTTCAAGCAAATTAGTAACTTCTCAACCTGCTATACATTTTTCCCATTGACTCTCGTGTTTCCTGATTGCAGCCATGACCAGGGTCAGAAACAATAAAATTCAACGAGAAGGGACAATTCCCAGAGATTTCTGAGCCAATATTCTCTGCCTCAGAGGTTGGGATCACTCAAATAAAGATCAGGACGACATCAGAACTTTCAGTTCTTTATCCAAACAGCCGAGGCTTTTCCAGCTGCCCCATCGCAGCTCCATAATCATATGGAGTCCTATCAGTGATGCTCATTCCTATTTCACAGGCTATAATAAACACAGCAAAAATTAGATGAGGTTCCATTTGAGGTTAAATGTTTCCATGAGAGAATAATTTCTGTTTATAACAAGAAAGGGGGAAAAAAAGAAAAAAAAGACCACTGCTCTATTTTTAAAACCTAATTTAGAGCTGGTATCCAAAATATCAGTCACAACAGAGCATGAATGAGGCAGGATTATGCTCCCTTCTCCATGGTTTTCCACGGAAATGAGGGCACCGGGAGCCCCGCTGTGCAGGGCTGAGCAGGGGGAGCCGCCAGCCTTTGTCTTGCCCACATTGCAGGTGGTTCCATTGTGTCACCCCCAACGACTCTCTCAGCCATAGATTTCCCCGACCTGCCCAGGGCAGAGCCTTTACAGCCATGTGCCGTGTACATTCTGGTTTGTCCCTAAAAACTGACGTTGTCCCGCGGAAAAGGCAGAGCATCCCTTCCTGCTCCCTCACAGGGGGTTTGGGGTCCAGCCTTGGGAGCTCCTGGCAGCGCCGCGGGGGAGGTGAGATGTCACTGCTGGAGTGTCACTGCACACGAGGAGAGGAGAAGAGAGGAGAGGACAGCACAGCACAGCACAGCACAGCACAGCACAGCACAGCACAGGACAAGGGGGGAAGTCATAACACAAAGGTTGGCAGGGAGGAGCCTGGACTGCCAGGGAGCTCCCCAGGGCTGTGGGCACGTGGGAATGGGCAACACCTGCCAAAGGGTGAAGGCTCCAACCCTGGGACTGCCTCGTGCAGCAGCAAATTTTGCCATTTGTTAGTTCAAACGAGTGCTTAGATGCACATCCCAGTCGTTGCCCCAAAGCCTGTGGCTGCTTGGAGCTGGAGGTCGGCTGGATCCTGATGGGGAAAACGATGCTGCTGCACAGCCCAGGGAAAGCAGGACCCAAGAGCTGTCGTTAACTGTCCCTTATGGTGTGGTTGAGGCTTGGCTGGAGCCCGGGCTGGGTGATGAACAAAGGCACCAGCCCACACCAGCCCTGCCGCACTGACCCTCCCAGCGACCCCGAAGGGTGAGAGAGAAATGCATTAGTCTTGTTCTGCGGCTTGGCAGCAGCAGCAGCAGCAGCACATTGGCAGGTGATTTTCCCCAAGGTCCTACTAGAAGTCCAAGAGAAAGGCTGAACAAACCTCTGGGGCTGTTTAGCGCCGTGATCACCTGCTCTTCTCCCTGCCTTGAGCTGGCGTCTGCATTTCCTGCCCTCTCCTTGACTTCAGTGGATTTTTAGGGCACTCAGGGAGGAAAACTTCCATAATTACAGGCACTGATGTGTTAAGAGCACTCCAAATGCTTTCCTCTGGTTTTGCATCGGAGCAAGCAGGCATGCATAGCTTCTTTTTTTCCTAAATCATGCGGTTATTTGGAATTTAAGTATTTCTGCTTACGGAGCTGCTCATCCTGTTTTTATGCTGTGTTGTTTTTGAGCCATAGGCTGCAGTCTCTCATCAGCAGGCAAACAATGGGATGACTTGCTTTTGTTTCTTTTCAGACACAGAACACGATACCAGTGCACTACAAAGTGCCTTTTAGAAACATGGCTTTGCTTGTGGAAGAGGGTCATTAACACGTTTCAAGGCCAGGCTGGATGAGGCTTTAAACACCCTGGTCTAGGGGAAGGTGTCCCTGCCCGTGACAGGTGATTAGAGATGAGCTTTGAGGTCCCTTCTAACACAAACCATTCTGGGATTCTCTGACTCTGTGGCTTAGAAAATTCAAGCAAGACAGCAGGGGCTGATTTTAACCTTCCTGGGATAGACAGAGAGGTGACCTGGGCAACCCAGCAGGTCCCATCATGACGAGGGAGATCTGCTGCTGCCAGGACTAGCAGGACAGAGCCCAGGCCATGGCACAGACTCCCTTGCTGCTCTCCTTGCAGACATGTCAGACACGAGGCTTAAATGCATCCTCTGCAGGAAAAAGCTACATTAGCGCAGCTGGAAACCACCTTTTCATTGAGGAATGAAGAAATCTCAGACAACTCCAGCAACCTGACCCTGCAAAAAGCTGCAGTGGGGGGTCCCGAGGGTGAGGTGGGGAGGAGGCCCCATCCCTCAAGCCGTGGCTCTCGGTCCCACGGGGTTTTGCCGATGGCTTTTGGGGAAACCGCAGCGCCGGTTATCGAGCGCTCACATTAAAGTCTCCAGGTCCGGAAGTTTTGCTGTCGTGGAGCCAGATAAGCTCAGTGACGTGAAGCCAAGGAATCAGAATCAGACAGCCAGTAAGTGCCTTTGAGAGCTGGCAACCTGGAAACCCTGTCCCTGGGGACATGTGGTGAAGCTCCTTTCCGCTGAGGAGGAGCGGAACAACGGGGCTGAGGGGGAACTCGGGATTTTTCAGCCCAAAGGTAGCACCACCAAGAACATGAATAAATTTATTATCCCAGGCAGTGTGTTTTCGTTCCTCCTTCCAGAGAGATGTAGCTGAAAGAGACCAACTCATGTCAAAGCCTGAAAAAAATCAGGAATTACAGGTGTTAAGGCTTCCTTCTAGGAAAATAAAGCCCATCTGGCAGAGGAAAGGTTTCCAGACAGGATGTAGCTGCCCGTTCAAACAGGCAGTGAGCTGGGGGATGCAGGGAGGGATTGGGGACATTTGAGCATCTCATTAGATCTGGCTCATTAGATCATGAGATCAATCTCATTAGATGTGGCTTTGTTTTAAACAAGACAGGTAACTGGGAAAGTTACGCCCAGCCCAGTTTGGGACTGGAAAAGCTCATCTGTTCTGCACAGCACCCCCACATTCCTCAGTGCTGGCTGAGGACTCAGCCCCTCAAATCCATTTTCCCCCTGAAACCGCCATACACAAGCTCTTTCCCCTCTCATCTCCCAGTGCCCACCAGTACGTGCTGGGGCTGGATCCTGGGCTCCCACCAGGCCTGGCAGAATGGGAGTGTCCTATGGACAGATTTTACACTTCCAGATGAAAAGGCTTTGATGAGGTGGGAAACAGAAAAATCCTCAGCAATTTCCTCAGTTTAACAACTTTTTAATTGGATGGCATTGATTATTTCAGTGATGAAGTGTATTTGGAATATGGAGACAACACAAAGGCATGAATGAAGATTAACTCTTGCTTCCAACCCCAGAAAACGTTAAAAAGAGGTACCAGAGTATTTGAAAATATTTTTAATAGTTTGGAACAACTAAATTTAGCTAAGCTGCAGATAGGCCTCTCTTTATTACAGCCAGAGTTACTATGGCAACATGCTACAATTATTTATCGCCATGACGATCCACTGGAGATTTTTTAAATGCATTATCTATTTTTGTTTGCATTGTCATTCCTGCCAGGGGAGGGAAGACACCAATTTGGTGCGCTGTGAAATGGTCAACATTTCACCCCAGCCATGGCGGGGTGGAGGCTGGGGGAGATTTTAAATTGAGCGGCAGGAAAAGCCAACGAACAACCTCTCTCAGGATTATTTTTTTCCCCCTTTTTTAGTCTAAAATAGGTTACTGTTTCTAACTGACAAGTGAATAAGAGCTCGTTCTTTGCCAGTCTTCCTCCTGACTGCTCTTTGATAATCTGAGATACCAGAAACAAATGGGAATGAATGAGTTCTGCAACACCCAGGAACTGTTATTATCTCTGCCACGGAGAGAGGGAAATGCGGACGAGCTATATTAGGCAACTTCTCTAAGGTCACATCAGCAGGCAGCGATAAGGACGTGATTAGGACCTGCTTCCCTGGCCACATCCTCCAGTGTGGCGGCAGCATCACGATTCCAGTGCTGCTGTCACAAGCACTCTCCATCTTTATTATATACACCAGATCAGGGGAAATTGGAAAAGCCTGTCAATCCCTGGGTTGCAGGAACAAGGGAGGGATATCTGCAAAGTGCTGCCACTGCATTTGTTTGGTTGTGACAGTGGAGGAGCTCCACCAGCTCACCAACATTCAGGGGGCACTTTTTGGGTGCAGGATGGGTTTCACTGCCCTTGCTCAGCCCACAGCAGTGTTCCAGGTGCTCCAAGCTGGAGATTCTTGCCCTGGCAGAGGCACAGCAGACCTCTGTCCATCCCAGGACACGGCGTGTGGGTAACCCTGTCTCAAAGCACACCACCATGTCTCTGTACCCTCCGCGGGACGATGCTTGAGTGGGGCGGACGTGCTTGAGGAAAGGTTGGTGGATATTGTTCTGACACATCCGAATAATGCTCTGCTGGTCTTGTCCAGAGTGATGGTTAAGTAATCCTAAGGAGGACATGGAAAGAGCTCCCTTTGTGACTCTCTGACTAATGAAAAGCCCTTTATATAACCCTGCAATCAACTGCATGGGGCTGCTGGGACGGGTAATTGGGCTACGAACGGGCTCCATTTATGGGACATTATGTAATTTACCGTTCTGTCATCATCCGCTCCCAAAACTGTGACTCTTTCTCCAAGGCTCACATTTCCTGGGATACAAGTAACGATCAAGGCTTGGCCCTTCACATCCTAGATCATGAACAGGATCTTTACAGGTGCAGCTGGTTTGGATTAAACCCGACTCCCCTGTGCGCTAAGGAGAGCAAGAGGCAGCTCCTGGTGGAACAGTCCAGATTCTGGCTCCTGTGCAGCACATGTAGATGCAAGATTCTGCTTCTCAGAGGGGGATGTTGGTCCAAGCAACATATCTCATGAAAGCGGCCATGGGCCTTGCTGTGCCTGAGGGGAGCCAGGCGGACATTCCCGGACGGTACCGCTCAATTTATGAGATTATTTCCAACAGTCTTCAAGGGCTCTTGCTGTAGGTCAGCACTGCAAGACCAAAACCAGGCTGAAGAACATAAAAAACAAGGGAGCCTTCCTTGCCAGGCCTGTTGCTGAGGTGACAGTTGCCCACCCTTGGCACAGGCTGTGGCACAGACACTCTGCTCAGTCAGAGCTGTGCGTGGTCCTGCCTGCAGATCCCCACGTCACATCCCATGGCAAATCAACGGAGGTGCATGGCTGGAGCAAACCTCAGAGCACTCCTGCTGTCATGTCAATAGTTCCTGAGTAAAGTGAGTTTGGGAACTGCTGCTTTAGACCAGAGACATAGACAGTCATTGATTTAATACTTTTCCTCCACCTTCCAAGGCTGAGATGGTGCTGTGGAGATCCGCTCTGTTGTTTTTATCCCCTGACTAAATGAAGCACAGGTCCGAGTACAAAACCCCCTGGTGTGTGCTGATAAAAGCCTCAGAGGCGTTTGCATAAAGCCTGAGCACAACCAGCTCCGTGGCAGGAGTGGCTGGTGGGTAATGGCTGGGTTACACTGAAAATCAATCTGTTCTCCATCTGGCAGTGGGAATATCACTGGAAGGAAAAGAAAGAGGCAGGACCAGAGCTCTTAAGGCCTCCAGAGCTCATTACTGCTACAAGAGTCCATGAACGGAGAGAACAGGAGTATCTGTCAGCATGGTTTGAGGTCCTCCGGATACGGGAGGTGAGCTGGAGAGATTGGGTTTTCCCTGACTCTGCAAGTTTGTAACCAGGATGGGGACAGGGTGAGCACCATCTCTCCGATGTCGATGCCCAGGGGCACATGAGGGCCCTTGTGCAATGCACACCACGACCTGACAGCAGCAGCACAGCCCCATGGAAATGGGGACTCAGCAAGGCTCTTTGCCCCCCAAGTTCCTCTGCTCTTCTATGGGAGCTGCAGATGTACATAGATTATATTTGATGTGTTTTTTAGGACGAGGGAAAAGCTTTGAGGAATTAGGCCCTTGTACTCAGCACTGCAAATATGCAAAAAAAGGGTGGAATTGCAACAGGGAGGTGGAACCACACATATATTCAGTTATTTTTCACACGTCACACACACACCAGAGTGTTTTCGTTGCTCAGACTATTTACTGACATGAAAAAACAAAATCCTGCTTTTAAAATCAGACATACACAGTTTGGAAAGGTGTTTTCTTGAGAATTAAATCTTGGGTGTGACATCCCAAGCCAGTCCTTGCAAAGACTACAGTGTGGAATGCAGGAGGACAGATTTGGTTTTAGGCCAGGTCTGTGGGATTACAATGAGCCTCTGATGTTTCCCAAGTGATGAATTATTTCAAGGAACAACCTGGGCGATAGCAGCCCCTGTGTCATGGTGGCAGGGTGAGAGAGGAAGACTTTTAAATGTTAATTAGCAGGAAAGAGCTGTCTTGCAGACTAACCACAAAGATCTCCGGTGATGGCAGGAGGCAAAGCAGAGCAACAGAGCACTTCATTTGTGATGCATGGTTTTATTTCACCTTGGAGATCCTCTCATTGATGGGTTTGGCAGGCAGATAATGAGACTGCATTGCTGTAGGGTCCCTGACTGCAAGGTGCTTAAGCACAAAAGGAAGCCCCTAGGAAACCTCCTGGCAGGTGGCAGTAAGCCTGGCACTGGAGAGGGATCATGAGAAGAGGTAGTAGGAAAAAGTTGTACCTGCAAGCAGGTAAGGAAGAGCAGGAACTGATGGTGCCCAGTCCCAGCTGGGCAAGGGGAGGACGAAGTGGCAGAGGGAGGATGAGGTGACCCTACAAAGGTAAGAAAAAGCTTGAGCTGGGTGATGGGGCCAGTTTGAGCTCAAGTGCTCCTTTCCATTGCTTCCTTTTTTCATGTGGACATCTCCTAAGCAAATCTCAGTCCTGTGCCAATGCCATCAAGCTGGGAGCACTTTCCAGTCCTCCAGCCCTTCCCATCAGCTTTTTTGTTAAGTGGACAGAGGTGCTGTGGCTCTCTCAGGTGGAAAAGGGATTTGGAAACATGGCCAAACCAGAGGCGTGGTTTCCCTCTGCCCTGCCCCAGTGTCACACTGTGCTCTGAGGAGAATGGATAGTGGGTATTACTGGAATAGTGATGTGCCAAGTGCCACTGGCAACTGCTCGGGGCAGAGCTCCATCCCACTGCTCTGCTTTGGGTTCCTCCACTGGGTCAAGGTGGTCAGCTCTGTCCAGGCTGCCCCGTGAAGAACACCAGTGGGGTGTGGGGTAGTGCCATCCTCCCCCCTGAGCCAGAGGAAACATCTCTGCCTTTGCTTGTGCTGCAAAAAACACCCATCTCCACGCCCTCCTAAACTGGAGGAGTGACTCCACTCCATCAGGAATTACTTCATGGACATTGGAAGGGCAAAACACAGCATCAGACAATAATGAAGCCAAATGTTGATGCCTGAATCTTTCCCTCTAATTAACCTTAAATTTAAAAAAAAAATAAATAAACCATGGCCAGAGGCACTGGCTGATAACGTGTGCTGGGCTGGTGTGACGAGCCCCTGCATTTGCTGCAGGGACAGGTGACTGCAGCAGCTGCATTTTGCTCAGTTACACAGAGTTTTTAAAGTGTTTTTGATCCCAGGATGAAAAGTGCTGTATAACAGTAACATTTCTTTGTGCATCTGTCTGTCCGTCCGTCTCCAGAGCATGGTCTGTGTGCTTATTCCTGCAGTTAAGGGGAGCTGCAGTTACAGCACTCCTGCACATTTAACACTGTTTCCAAGTCCCTCTTGACTTCCTTTTTCGTCCTTCTTCAGGGCTATGTTTAGATTCCAATTTCCAATCTCCTGGACTGAGATTGTTATTAAAATGCAGCACTGGTAATGCTCCATGCATCCCAGCCACAACAAACCACTGCAGGCGGGCGCAGCACTGGGGAGAGGAGGGCTCGGAGTGACCACAGAGTGTTTAGGCTTTTAAAAACAGACAGTTTTGCTTTGTATAGATCTAAAGGCTATTCCCATGTATTACAGACAAATATGGCAATGGGGAAGGGAGGGATAAGAGTGTGATCTGCAGAACCAAACAGAAGGGCTATAATTAATCAGGTAATTGCAGTATTTGCATGGAGTGTCTGTAAATATTACCTCTAGTTCTAAGTACGGTACTTTGGACCACGTATCTTATCGTGGAACAACCCGTCAAATAGCAAACACATCCACTTGACTGGAATATAATGAATATTAGGTCAGCCAAATGCAAACTGACTAAATTAATTTGTAGTTGTGTACCAAGTGATGTTGTGCGATAATTTAATGAAACCCTTCAAATAAATATCCGCTGGGGAACAATGCAGAGGAGCAAGCGGAGTGTGCAGGGAAGGATTACTGGGGCTGCTGTGGTTACAGGAGGAGGTCCTGGAGAGCAAACAGCACTGAGGGGGGATCTCACAGAGCACAGGGGAGGATGTGAGGGCTGAGCAGGGACCGTGGTGGTGGCTCTGCAGGGAGCCTTGGACCTCAGAGCTGCTCCTGAAGGAGCTTAGATGGGACACCCAGGGCTGGGCTCAGCCCTCTGGAGCCAGCGTGATGCAGGCAGAGCTCCGTGGGTGGCCCTTGGCCCCCGTGGGGTTGCCCCGCCGCAGCATTGTGCTGCTCCCCGGGAGAGCTGCTGGCTGATGGGAGGGTGATTTGGAGCAGTGTGACAAATGATGTCTGTCCTGTGAGAAATGCAGAGCCAAACGAATGGGTTTGAGTCGTCCTTTAAATGTTTTGGTTCCTCAATCAGATCACATGGGCACTCTGAAAAACAAAACGCTACTTCTGCCTTTTTCATATCCCTCTGGTTCCTTTTTGGTTTGGGCAAGGGCAAAATAATCACTGAAATAGCTCATTTGAGGAGCCACACTACGTTGATGCCAATGGGAATCTGGGGCCAGAACGAGCCCTTTCTGAAGGGGGAGCGTGTCTGATGTCTGGCATGGGAGGGATGCTGCCCATTGCTCCAGCACACACAGGATTGGATGCTATTTCCACAGAAAAGCACAGCTGAAGCACGGGGTGCTCAGAGTAGACCCTGAGCAGTGCAGTGGGGCTGGGGTCACCCTCTTGCAGCAGCAGAGCCCAGGCCATGCAGGGATCCTGTTGGCAAACCCCCAGAGCACTTGAGGTTACTGAGGTCTCAGCCACTTTGGTGGCAGCATCGGAGCTCTGCAGAATGGAACCTCAGCAGTAGGGATGAGAAACCAGTGGGAAATGCTGGTCCCAACAGTGCTATTCCCCTGAACAGCCCACTGCAGGTGGGGACCCTGGTGTCCCACATGCTGCTGGGCTCCCAGCCCAGCAATTCAGCACTTACCCTGCAGGAACCAGAGCCCTGGGCTGGAACTGCTCTGTCCCTGAGCTGTCCAATCTCCCAGCACAAACCTGACTCCCACAGCAGTCAGAGCTGCTGTTCTGTGGTCTCAGCAGCAAGAGGGGGAATTCCTCTGACCAGAAAAGTCCCGGTGCTGCATTCCCAGGGGAGCAGAGTAGCTAACTTAGTGATGTTGACATAAGAGATGCCCTTGAACTGGGATTATAGGACATATGCTGAATTTATTGGGAAGGGGTTTATTAATTTGCCCACATGATGTGTCACAGGACTGTCTGCTAAGTTTACATCAGCTATTCACAGTGATATCAGGTGCCCTTTATCGGATTCTGCATCAGTCACCTCGGAGTGAGACCACAGAGGAGCAACTGCTAAGGGCTAAAAAAGACAGAGCTCCAGCGATAATGGGTGCGAGTAAATGAGAGTCGTGTTTGGGGCATTCCATGTCAGCCCAAATCCGGGCATAGAGGACTCAGAGACACAAGTGGTAGGAAGCTCAGTCAGGGTCACGCCAGCACAGACTGAGCAGGAGCTGCTCGGGGGTTGCAGTCGGCCACTCTGATGACCCAGCACGTGTCCCACCAGGACAGGCTGGAGCAGAGGCCACAGAGAGCCCTTGCTCCCACTGACGAGGCTCCATGTCACCTCTGCTCCTCTGGGATGCAGAGGATGTTTGTGCACATGGATGCCAGAGGGGTTGTATGGGTCCTTCCTCCAGCTCCAGGGCTCGTTACTAGAGCAGCCAGGGGGTGGGAGAGCAGATGGCTGTGGGCAGAGGTGGGCTAAAGGTTGAGGAGTAACAGGCTCATCCCAGATATGGGGGTCCTGGCAGGATGGGCTGCAGCAGGCCACAAGGGCTGGAGGGTGAAGGCAAACACAAATACAGGGACAGGCATTGCTGCAAGGCTGCACTAAATGCACCTTCTGCCGCAAAGAAGGACTCAAGATGAATTCTCAAACTCATTATGGAGAGAAATACCCTCCCGTATCACTATGGGATGAGATAAGCATCAGCACAGGATAAAAAAAAAAATTAAGCACATAAGGATGGAGAAGGAACTGAGAAGCTTTTTCAGCATGAATGCACTTACCCCACGCAATGGGGGTGTCCCTGTCCCCACACAACCCAAGGCTCCACCATCACCAGAGCTGCTGCATTTTGGCTGGTGGCTGTGGATATCCTTGGCAGCTCCAGCCTCTACATTTACCCACTTGGCAGGAGGATTTGTTGGGTAAGGCTGTAGCCACGTTCCTGAGGTGGCCCTGGGAAGTTCTCCTCCTCCTCTTCCTCGCCTTGCTGCTTGGCTGCAGGGGCAGGGAGGGGAGGATGCTGTGGAAGGCTCTCCAAAAAGTGCCCCGGAGGCAGAGAGAACCACCTCTGTGCAAAGCCTGCCCGTGCCAGTCCGGGCAGAGCCCTCATGACATCAGCTCCCAACCAGCTCCACAACACTCCGAGGAGACCCTGCTGTGCGCCATGGAGGGAACCTGCTCTGGCTGTGGTGGATCTACACTGCAAAACAGACAGCCTGGAACCTCAGAGGGACTCTCTACTCTGTCCCCAGAGCCCCTGGGACGCTGCCTGCCACCCAGATCCCTGCCAGGGCACAGGAGATGCTGCTCTGTGCATGGAGGTGATCCTCATCTCAAGCAGAACTGGCCTTACAAAGGCTAAGATCACCTCAGGATGGCATTTTGGTAACTGGGAATTTTATACCAATTTAACCATTCCCTCACCCCCTGCTGAACCTGCCCCTTCTATGTGCACCTGATTTACACCACAGCACCCATGACCAGAACTGGTCCCCACCCTGGGAACCAGTTTAGTACCAGGTCTGCTGTGCTGATGCTGATGTGGCGGAACCCCAAGAGTCTCGGGAGCATTGCTGGGGTTCACATCTGTGACGTTCTCCAGGCTCGCTCAGGAAGGAGCAATCCCAGGAAAGTTGTTTTCATTCCCCTGCTTCTCTAAATCCTCCCAACCTTGTGTTCAAGCCTGTCATCAAGCTGACTATGAAATGACATTGAATTAACCTGGCTGTGAGCACCTGTTTGCAAACGTGACCGTGCTGACTCTGCTTTGGGGTGTTTCCTAAACGCACCCGGGAGAGTCCAGACTCCCAGCCCATCATCCCAGTGTGGCAGGAGGCTTTGCTGGTTGCCTCCTGCCAGGGAGCAAGCCCTGCCTGGCTGCGGGCAAGGACCTACAAGTCTACAGGAGCCTGGGACAGATGTTCCTGCTGCTCCCGCTTGTGAAGGCATTGCGAAGTGTGGGAGGGTGCCGGAGACTCTGTAATTATAGCCTGTGAATTTAAATCCCACAGTTTGCAGGAGTTCTGGGATATTTCATGCAGCGTAAGCTCAGCAACACCTTCGTGACAACATGAAGACTCATAAGTTTTTGCCTCGCTGTAGCAAGGTGCAAGCATTCATTAACCCTCACACCACCAGTGATACCATCTGCAAATGACAGGGAAAAGGACAGGAAAAAGAGAGGAAAAGGTGAAAGAAAACACTGAGAGGTGCCTTTAGTAGCTGCAGAGCTCAGGAGAGGCCTTTGAATCGTAGAATCATGAATTCTAGACTGGTTTGGGGTGGGAGGCACCTTAAAGATCATCTCGTTCCACACCCCTGCCATGGGCAGGGTCACATTCCACTGGACCAGGGTGCCCAAAGCCCCATCCAGCCTGGCCTTGGCTTGGCTATTCCTGATTCCCTGCTTGGGTTTGTTTCTGCCTCTGAGCATGGAGCAGTAAATGAAGGGAGAGGTTCACGTTATCACTTTGAAATTTCTTCTCCCAAATTAATCCCTGCTGCAAATACAGAGACACAGCTCCTGTCATTCTTCATTAACCCCCTCGTTCTCATCTCCTTTTTTCCAAGCATTCCGTTGAGTTTAGAGGGGCTCATATTGGGCTCCCAAACTGAGGGACATCATCAGGGAATGGAATCCCTCACCCTCTGGATCTCAGTTTGCCTCCCACTGGGGAGAGCAGCAGTGCTCCACAGCTTGCTCACTAATATGTGTAAAGTGCTTGGGGAGGTTGATGATTTTCAAGCCACAAGTATTAGTTATGCACACTGTTTCAGCATTGCCTGTTATCTCAGCATATTTATTTAATAAATGTATCAGTCTGCACTACGTCAGAGGCCGCACTGCCCTGTTTGTCACCTGCAGCCTCAGCAGTGCTCTCCTTCCCCTTCCTGCCTGGGACACAGGCACAGCCTTGCCACTCCACCAAACCCCTGGGTGATGCTCATCACCAACAGTGTTCCTGAGCTCTTTGCAATGTAATGGGAGCCTTGCTGGAGTTAATTCCCACTGACTTGTGGCAATGCTACTGAACTGTACCTTTAGCCACCTGAGATTTCCTTGCTGAACCTGAAACAGGCTGAGGCTCAGGCTGACCCAAGTTTGGAAGTCCTTCCTTCACCCCCTTATCATAAGTCATGGAGCCAACAGGCTGTTTCCTCTGAAATAATAAATATGCCTTGAAACAGAGGTTAAAATAGGGCCAGAGAGTGCTGGGAGCAGTGGGACAGGCAATGACATGTTCGTGTTGCTCCTTCTCCACTCTGTATCAGAGGCAGCTCTTCCTGCTCAAGTGCTGCCCCAGGCCTCGGATGGGGATGTGAGGACCGACATTTTTGGCCCCTCCTGGGTGAGGGAAGAATGAGGCAGGGCAGGAACCAGGGTGAGAAAATCTTTCTCAACCTCATAAAGAAACAAAAACTGTAGCTAAGTCACATCAACACTTTGTCTTAAGCATTTTCCTCTCCTGGTCCTCAGTGGATGGGGGTGACCAGCAGATGGAAAGTCTCACTGAGGAGGGACCCTTCCCCATTCCCAAAACTGCCTGTAATTTGGGTTTTTAGATTCCTAAGTGACAGTGGAAAATGTTTGTGAATAAGATACCCAAGTGACAGTGACAATTTACATGTACCAAAGCATCAGCTTCTCGCACAGCTGCGGGTTTTCTAAAAATTGGAAAAATTTAGTGTCTTCACATCTCTGCTCCTCTGTCAAAAATCACTGTGAAGTTCAAGAATGATGGTGGGATATAGGCAGATAAACTTTCTGTCCATGACCATAGTAAGAAGCAACAGCCTGCAACAGGCATGTGAAAATGCTGGGTGAGTGATGCCTTTGTGTGAGCACATCCTTCTGTGCGAATCGTTAATATACCCAGGAGATGCCAAAAAAATACATTTGAGCTTGAACTTCTCCTCAGCCCAGACACAAGCACTTCAGACTGGTTAGTCTTTAGAAATAGCAGGAAAGCTGGGAGATGTTGGGAGTTTTTCTAGTGTAGCTTGATTGTACCCAGCATTTCAGCAAGGTCGTGTCATAGATAAATAGGTATTTTTCTCCATCATGGCTGACTTTGCCTTTCACTGCATTCATGAGAGCAGAACAGCAGATCTGAGCCTCCTGCCTGGGTGAAACTCCATTGACACGACTTGTGAGACTTGCACAAATGAGAGCAGAGTTTGACCTCTGGCTTTGAAGTATCCTTGTCCCAACAGATTTATCACCGGGGCCACACGAAGGCCTTGAAAGAGAGGAAGGAGTTCTGTTTCGCAGCCCTTTCTTCCCGAAAGTTTGTTTGCAGTTGTCCTTTTATTATTATCTTAGCTCCAGCGATTACACACGTGGGGCCCCTCATGCTTTGAGGGCTTTTTGCTTTGACAGAATCCCAGGGCTGTTAATGGAAAGATTATTTTAAAATAAAAATCACTTGTTAAGTGGGTTTAGCTGGTTGTGGCCCTGGTATCAGATTTTAGTTGGCGACTCATAATTAGTCACTGCAGAAGGATGGGTGAGTGGGAGGCAAAGGGTTACGAGGCAAGGCTGGAGAAAGGAAAGATACGTATCATTAAATAAAAATGCGACCACCCATGATTACAAGTGTTGTAGTCCTCCTTTTAACAAGCACACACCGTACTTTCATTAACCCGGGCCTGCCTGAATAGCAGCCTGTCTGGCCGAACGGGCAGTGATTTTGTAAAAGCTGGCCCTAATGACAAAGACAGGCCACCTACCCTGAACTTTTCTCTATGACTTTATTCTTCAGTAGTGCTCAAGTGTAAATAAACTTGTTTACTCCCATCAGGATGGTAATGAGAACGAAGCCTTATTTGTTTCGCCACAATGACAAAGTAATTTGTGCGTAGCCCAAGCGGGGGAAAGGGGGGGCCGGGGGGCAGCTCTGCTCTATGGTCCCTCCATAGGCAAAGTTGCTGCAGTCAGTGTTTTCCTTTGCTCTTCATTGTGTGCCACGGGTCAGCGAGGGAGAACTTCCCATCCTCAAGCTCACACGTAGAGCATGGGCTGGGGAGGGAAGAGCAAAGAAAACAGAGCAATAAGTGAAATGAGGAGTCAGACCAGCCTGTCCGGGAGGGAGAGAGTGACTAAGTGAGAGGGAAGGGGAGTTACCTGGTCAGGCTTGTGAGTCACTATAGAAAATGTACAGAGCAGCACAACCTGGTGCTTTGTTGGGTTTTTTTCCATTCAGACTGGTGTCTCTGGAGCGTTAATGAATCACAGCAACAGCGCAGAGAGGACATATGGAAGGGGGAAGGGGAACTGAGGCAGGTCAGGCAGAGGGAGCAGCCGGCACCGCTGAGGGCCGGGAGCAAGGGGAGAGGCTGGAAGGGGACAGGGCCTTTCCAGGAAAGATCAGAGTGAAGTGAGTGTGTACTCGTGGGTGGCTCAAGCTGACTACAGCTTGCTGTGACAGAAAGGGCCCCTTCTGGCTGCACTCACTCTCTGTGTATCCCACGGCCTCTCCTTTCTGAGGGTTTGGGCAGACTGGCAGGTGAGGACCTGACAGATGGAAATCAATCCCTTCATTTTTTGGTATGGTTTGGTTTTGGCTGATCACACTGAACTGGAGAGAGCATGTATATGAAAAGATTTGTTTTAAATGTTAAAACAAGAGGTTTATAATTGGATTTTTTAATTGTCACTGGCACTAAGAGCAGAGATGGGGTAATGTGGTCCTGTCTCACTACCCTTCACAATGCAGGCAGTGCAGATTCAGCTGGTGTTTGTTAACATTGTTTTTCAGGAAGTTACAAATAATAAGTTTAGAAAAATAATTTAGGAAAATGCAAACAACCACCAATCCC